>JAVDOI010000010.1:13994081-14457048 GCA_032191485.1 Leptoclinus maculatus
AGTCTGCATCCGCGCGGCCTGGCGGGCTCTCGCCCCCTGGTGTCTGGAGGGGCTGAGTGGCTCAGCGGGCCCAGCAGGCCAGAAGGGCAAGGGTATGTCCCCCCCCCCAACGGTTTCCAATCTCCTCCTGTCAACCACCATTATGGTTACCCCCGTGGCCCCAGGCCTCATATTTGCAGAAGATAAATGACCGAGGAAGAAGTCACGTGTGTCTCTGGAGATTTGGTGTTCGGCCCAATATTTAACTGGTGGCGGTCTTGTCAGAAGACTGGAGAGTGCGAGCAGCCTCAGCAGACGTGGAGCGAGACTTTTTTCCCGCATAGGGGAGCTCGCACCTACCAATTTTGGTCTTATCTGATCTGGTCCGGCGCCACTGGCAGATAAACAACTGGAAGACAAATAAAACAAACAATCCCTATAAAAAAACCACCCAGGTTTAACTGATAAATCATAGGTTAGCTGTATGTGTGTTTTCTTGGCACACAGTGTGCTGCACAACTGCTCGGCCAGGCTGACCTCAAATGAAAATAAACAGTCTCAGGCTGCTAGGTCCAGTGGGCTTTTTTTTTTTTTTTTTTTCAGCTATTATCCTTCAGAACCAGGTGTCGGGTCCTGTATAGACCGAATGTCATGGTGACTAGAATTATTACTCGCTCTGCTAATGTGAAAGCTTCCCCATGTTTTGTGGGTTCTCGTGTTGCCAAAAATATCCCAAAGCGCATTAGTGAGACCCGGGGAGCGATCAGAGCCGACTGCTGGGCTGCTCAAATGTAGGTTCATTATAAAATAATCAGGCTAGTTGACGAGCGGCTCTGCAGCGGCGGCGTTCAGAGACGGGGACACATTCGCTCTCCTCTGCATAGCGACGGCTACCAAGTGGCCGGTCCTGTTTACAGTGTGGATACCTCCGTGTGTGTGTGTGTGTGTGTGTGTGTGATAGTGTGTGTGTGTGTGTGTGTGTGTGTGCATTGGAAAGATGCTGGATGGCAACCACATGGGAATAAACAAGATACAATATATTGGCGTGTGTGGGTGTGTGGATCCTGTCTCTGCATGTGTGTCAGCAGTGTCATCGGCTATATGTTTGTGCAGGCATGCGTTTGTCAGTCCGTGTGTGTGTGTGTGTGTGTGGCATTTCACGTAAGACGCAACACATCCCTCCTCGGTGTTTGACTTTGGTAAGCAGCTTATCTTTCTGCTGTGTTAGTCCGTCTCTGGCTCTAACCTTTTGCTGCTTTTGCAGACAAAAGGGCTGTTTTTTTTGCCACCCCTTGATAAGGACGGAGACAAAAGTAGTCCTCAAAGCGGCCGTGTCTCTAATGGCGTCCCTGTGTGAACGTGTTGCCGGAGCGACGAGCTCTTCACCCGCGGGGATCCGGGAGTAAATGGGGAAGGTGGAACAGGGAAGAGTGGGAGACCGAGGCAGTGTAAACATTGTGTTGTAACACAATGAAAAGCTGAATAAGTGCGGAGAACCAGGCGCCCCGTCTGCTTTGTTTTGATGTCGGTGCCGTCATGAACATTTGAGAATAAAGTTTTAATATTTCTGTCAAGGCTCAGACAAAAAAAATGCTTTTTTTATTAAGTCGAAAATGCAGGAGTTCTTGCTTTGTGACTACATTTCATTTCAGCACACGTGCGGATAAAACCCAAAGGCTGTGGTGACACTAAAGATAACCGTCCATTTCCTCCATTTTCATGCTCTTTCTTCTCATTTTTTGTTCCAGATGAGATGATGACTGGTGATGCTTCTCCGAGAACTACCGATCGTTGACATCGCTCCAGCTCTCAGCTCTCCCACTGCAGCACACTGAACACACTGTTATTATCCGAAAGGCTCTCCTGGATTGTCTGCACACGGCGCACAACATGGCCTCTGCACTGTGGAGGTGTCCGATGTTTCGCTGCCTCTCGCTCCTTCTCCTCTGCTTCCACTGTTCACAAGGTGAGTTACCATGGTGTTGCGGTGGCAGAAAGTGTTTAATGGGATTCTGGTCAACCTTTCAAGAAGCCACTTATTATTCAGCTTATGAATGTGTGGAATTTATTAGCACACATTCTTCGGTGTGTTATAATAGTTCTTCTTCAGTGGTTTTACCCTTGGAGTGTAAAAAAAAACACATTGTACAGAACTCATTGAATATTCCTTCCAATCCACGGACACTTACGCCGACATATTTCATTCACGTTCAGCAAACATATCAGCAAACACTCGAGCAGTGTGTCGGAGACCTTCCCTTAAAGGTTCATAGCTGTACTCAAGGTACTGGAGCCGCAGAGAATAGATGCATTTTCCGTTTTTATTTATTTTGCCTAAACCAGATCATTCTGAGCAGCCAGTGTACCTGAAAGCATCAAAAGCGCGATTTAGCGCCAGACTCGGGAACCGGGAAAGTAATGTGTCAATGTTTTCAATTGTCTACAATGACGTCCCCAAGGCTCTTTTAGGGTTCCTTCCCTCACTTTTTTGATTAGTACATTTGGCTGTAATTACAAGTATTGTCACATAACACTCCCGTCTGGTACATGCTCATCAAAACCACTGATGTTGGTATGTCGGCTTAATGATGATCATTACATTTTTTCCCCCCTTTCATTCCCATTGTACCGGGAAACAAAGTAACCCCAAATCACATGCTTGTCTGCCAAGCATTGATTACAGATAGATAGTTGAAGCCCATTATTTTGGGGGCTTCCTTTTCAATTTGGATTTTGCCTCTTTTTTTTTTTCTCCCTCTTGCTGTTTTGTTCTGTGATAGATTTCTCTTCCAGTTTTATTTTAGGATGGCTGTGGTGTACAATTAGTTAACAAAGACGTATTGCTATGGAGCAGGATATCCCAGCAGCCCTTCAAGCAGAGATGCATTTATTTTTTTGTGGATTAGCAATTTTAGATATGATAAAACTCAGGCATTTGAAGAATTGCCCTCTGATTTAACCTGATTTAGAAACTTGAGTTGAATAGTCCTGTTGGATTTCTTAGAGAGGAATACTGCTTTGGTATGCAGAAAGCCCAGGTTTTGGGTTTCAGTTGATGTGAGGGCTCTCAGGCCTTAGAATGCATATTTGCCCATCCATCAATAAAGGAATGTGTGTGTGTGTGTGTGTGTGTGTGTGTGTGTGTGTGTGTGTGTGTGTGTGTGTGTGTGTGTGTGTGTGTGTGTGTGTGTGTGTGTGTGTGTGTGTGTGTGTGTGTGGGTCCCTCTGAAAACAATATCTGATTCTATCCACATGCCACTCACCTTCAGCCTGCCCAGCCCCGAGGGCCTGCATCCCGTCGCTTATGATCTACGCTTCCATCATAGTGCCAGCAACAAAAACTCCACTTGATAATTACCTCCTGTCCCTCACCAGGAGAGAGAGTATAATCAGGTTATCGCTTTCACCCAAAACATTCCTCGCGCTTTGAAATGCTCATTGACATAGCTGAATAGAAAGACGTGTTTTTCTCCCTCCTGGTATTGACTTCCCCAGCCGGACTGAATGAAGACCAGTCCGGCCTCTGTTTGGACAAACTTTACCAATTTGTGCAAGATCAAATGAAATGAACTGCTATCAGGCTTTCAGTTACTGTTATAATCCTTGAAGTGTTTGTATTCAATAGTTTTGTATTCAATAGTTACTACGTTGAACGTGGAGCTTGTCCACAGAACAGCTGGTAGTGTTTCCCAGCACCAGAATCCCTTTAGAGAACCTCTCATTTTTCTGCAGCAGTCTACCCTGCACAGTCTTGGTTCTGGTTCTGGTTTTCTTCCCCTCCCTCCAGTGGGCTCTAGGCGGCAACCTCCGGGTCTGAAAAGTGGAGCCAGCGAGAAAAGTGTCTTAAACTTGCATTCTTTCTAATGGCCATCAAGGGGCTCTGGTTGCAAAAAGAAGTCTGATTGTATAGAAGTCTATGAGAAAATGACTCTACTTCTCACTTGATTTATTACCTCAGTAAACATTGTGAACATGAGTTTATGGTCTCAATCTCTAGTTTCAAGTCTTCTTCAACACAGCATGATGTTCATTTAGTAAATGATGCTCCATTTAGAGTCAAATAGACCGTAAAGCAGGGTATGCTTTAGGGCGGGGCTACCTTGTGATTGACAGGTTGCTACCACGGCGTTGTTCAGTCTTTCACAGTGTGTTTTCACTTCATCAAAGTTAATTGTAAAATTTTTGGTTGCCTGAAAATGTCTTATTCAGATTTTGGTTGTACTTTGCTCCAACCTCTCGTGTCACTTCTGGTTACAAAAAAACCAAGATGGCAACAGCCAAGTTGCCAAACTCGAGGCTTCAAAACCGTAATCCTCAAACCAATGGGCAACGACACTAGGTCCACTTCTTGTGTATACAGTCTCTGCTCTGCTCCTGGCCAGAGGAGGAGGAGGAGCAGCTGCTGCAGGGTTCAGAGCTCTCCACCTCCGACAGCAGGTCGGAGGTGGCAGCGAAGCCGGATCTCGGTCCGTCCACGGTGGGCGGGTCACTGCAGGAGGCCCCGCTGGAGTCCGAGCCCAAGGAGTTTCTGGTGAACCTGCATGATTTAATCTGATTTCACCGGAATCCAACATGGTGGTACCGATGACGAGCATTAAGAATAACTAAATAGAAAGAGCCAATCTTCTCCCCGATGGTGTTGTGTACTTATGAAGGTCGTGTAGAGGCATCAGTGTTAAACTGAGACTGTTTTACAAACAGTTAAAAGTTCCTTGTAGTAACTTAAATAATGTATCAAATAACAATGTGAAAGAGTCATTGTGATGAACCCACAGATGATGAATTATCTGAATCTCCCCTCGGTTTTATGGAGCTTTATAGCAAGTTTCAGCTCATTGTTTAGCTGTTGCAACTTCATTGTTTTGGTTCACTCTTACTGTTCTCACAGTGTAGACTGCAGCAGTTTTCAGCTGAAAACCTCTAAGAACCGACTCTAGACTACCTGCTCAGCAGCAAACAGCAGACAGACACAGTAAGCGACTAGCTGGTGAACAGAGTGGAGCATTTAGCAGCAAAGAGACAGGTATGTCCCTCAGGGGTTGGTAGAGAGCAAAAAAAAAAGAGTGATTATTGGACTAACATACACCTGGCTGCCAGAAATACGACTCCAAATGAATGCTAATGTTGCTCTGTAACTGCTGGAAGTCTAAATGAGCAACTGTTTGCTAACAAGGTCGTCATTTCAACTTAAAAGGTGATGACACTGTCAGCCGGCCTGTGTTTCGCCAGTTAGATGATTTTAATGTGAAGTAGTAAAGTAGGAAATGTTTGGTTTGCATCAGCAGTAACTTACAGCCTAGATAAAGACAGTGAACAGTGATGTTGTCATCAACGACATGGAAAACAGTAACTCTGGATTACATTTCGTTTTTTTTTTTTTATTTCTTGTGCATGTGAAGGCAATTTGAATCCAGCACGGGAACCCCACCACTAACATAGAGAGGAACACTTCATTGAATTACTATTGCTAAAAAAATCTTTAAATTCAACACAAATCTTTGTCTTTTTAATATTTTGAATCGAATATACGGCCACTTAAATTCTCCATATATGCCATTTCTTCTTCTCGATGTTTGTACTCCATTTCTGTATCTTCTATGTTCTTCCATATCTATATTTTATATAACAGGTCTGTGAAATGACGCGGCTGCCAGAGCAAACTAGGTCATTCAGGTATCCGATTTGTTTGAGATGTTTCAGACCGCCCGGTCTGCAGATATGAAGGAAGACGACCGGTTTCAAAGGGAGCAGCCACAAAGGTGGGGCGAGTGCACAGCCACATATCTGCCGTGACTGAATGAGAGCTGTTATCCGAGTCTTCAAAGTAAAGAAAGACAGATGTAGGGGGGGATTATGCCGTAAAGTCTAGTGTCAACGCTTTTAGTTAGCTGTTGTGTTAAAAAGCCAAAAGGAGAGCAGGCCTTCATAGCTAAATATTGAGCAAAAAGAGAAATGTAAAAAGATTAAAGTGGTTTGTGTCATATCTGCAGAGACGGGGATCAGAGTGAAGAGGCCATGTTTGTTCAGGTCCTAGCAAGTGTTCCAGCATGGGCGGAGTGAGCCAGTGACAGACTTTATATGCAGTTTTTTTTGGAATTATCAAGTCGGTAGAAGCAAGAATAATGTGTAATAAAAATGCAAAAAGGAGCAAAAGATTCCAGACAAAGACTTGTTTCTGTTAGTTTGAGCCCCCACTGCTCCGGAGAAACACACGGCACATTTCTCTCTAAGGAGGGCTGTGAAATATTCCTTGGTTAAACATACCAGCATGTTTGTGTTTCTCCCCTAAAGGTTGTAAAGGTTACCAACACGTCTCGGCACAACATTTGTCTCAAGCGGTGCCATACATTGTGCTGATGGAGGACCCTCCCTCGTGCCACACTGGCATTTCCAGAAGCATTGACTGAATGGGGGAAGCTATTGTGCTCTAACTCCTCTCTGGCCCCGGGCCATACACATCCAGTCTGTCATCCATTGATATGCTTGGCTTGCCATTTTATAATTCATATTGAATGCTGCGGGTCCGTGGCAGGGCGATCATGAATTATCAGCTAAACCATGGGAGATTCACAGATGACTGGTCAATCTGTGTGGTGAGAACAAGCAGGCGAAAAAAAAAAGAGATATATCAGTCTTGCATGGAAATTCTGCCCAACTGGAAGTGTTTCAAGAAATAAGGCCGGGGTTCATAATATGGATTGAATGGATTTTCCGACCACATGGAGACCGATAAAGCATCACATTTCTTTGTTTTTCATTATTTCGAATACAGTTTTGTCAGCGTTTGCCACAATCCCTGCAATATGCAGCTCTTCAGTTTCTGCACCAGACATATTTCCGTGTAGCATTGTGCAACAAGATGCCGCTTTAATAACAATGGTGGACCTGGAACATTTTTGGATCATGCGAGAACATGACATTTAAATGAGCCAGAGTCACATGAATCTCCAGGATCAGTATTTCAGTCGGAGGAAATGAAATACAATATCACCCTCGACAGGGTCATCCTAGATTTATTGGAACAGCGATTTCCTGAGTGTGTTTTTTTGTTTTTTTTTGGTAAAGCAAAAGGGAGCAAGAAATATTTCCATCCAATATGCGAATGTGAGAGCAAAGCTCCTTTTCCCTTTAGGAGAGAAGCTTGTGCTTTATTGTGTGTTTTAGACGCGCTTGTAAAAGTGGTTGTACAGCCAGCTGATGAACAAACACTTAATTAAATAGGCTAGGGGCAACAGTTTTCTGACAGTTTGATTTCGTTTGTTAAGCATGCCTTAAATCTCTCCCGCTCGCAGCGCCTCAGAGCCGCTCAATTCACACCCCTTATGGTAACACGTTGTATAAACACTGGAGCAGATGCCTACCTCACTCTTTCCTTTCTTAAACGCTGTCCGCACTTTTTTTTTTTTTTCCCTCCTCCTCCAGGCAGCCTAATTCAAATAATAGATGAGTCCCGCTTACAACCACAAAGTAGTTTGCCTCAGAATCTAAACTTTTGGATTTGCTCGGTGTAAGTCTGCTTCACAGGAGGCTTCAGCTGTCATAACAAAGTAATGCATTTAATCTTGAGTGGAAGCAGAAGGATTTCAAATAAAGTCAAGTCCACACTATAGAAAGCTGTAGATTTTATTTTTTTTCTCCCGTTATTTGTGTTTGGGGAGGTGTTTGCCAACAATATAAATCAGGGTTGGAACAGAGACAAAAGTATTTACGGCGGCAACAAGAACCTGTCTGATTTCAGTGCGGTTCAACGTTCACCCCAATACTTGTGAATAGCTTGGAGGCATGTCAGAACTCATTTAATTTGAACAAAAAGCACAAGAGCTAAACAAACATGCAAAAACAAAAGGAAGCGTATAACATTTAACACCAAAGGGACGTTGTGCTAAGGCAATCAAAGCAGATTGTTGCTCTCGCTAAATACCTGCGGCAGCGAATTCTCTTTTTCAGCACAAACACTCCAGCTGTTTTTTTTTTCTCTTAATCGTGACATACATTTTAAGCGTTCATTTGTTAGAGAGAGAGCTTGATTTTGGAGACGGATCGTGTGCAAAAGAACACGATGGCCATTTGAACAAAAAGCCCCTCGTTACAAAAAGGAAAAGAGAGCGGGGCCTCAATTATATTTACTCGGTGTGAAAATGGTTCAAAAAACGATGCATTTGTCTCTACCTGTCCTCGTTCCACATCAGAAATGTCATAACAGCTCAGGTCCCACATTTTAGTTTTCACTGGTTATGATTTACACAGCAACGGCTCGTGGTAAAACTAATGTCGACAGCGGGGGAAAGGATGGCGATCAATAAAATAAATGATGATGGATTCAGTAATTGTGCTTTTGTGTGCTCTCTGTGACACAAGTGTGTGGTTTAGTGCACGCAAATATTTTCTTACATGTCCGCTCTTGAAACAGAGAAGGAGGAAAAACTCACAGAGAGGGACCGGTGTGTAAATATAAGATGAAACTGTTTCCACTTGGTTTCTCTTTCATTTCGCTTTTGCAAGGCTCATGGTCGTGTATGATTCAAACCGGTGTAATAATGTGTGTTGGGCCTCTGTCTCTCTCTCTTTCTCTCTCTCTCTCTCTCTCTCTCTCTCTCTCTCTCTCTCTCTCTCTCTCTCTCTCTCTCTCTCTCTCTCTCTCTCTCTCTCTCTCTCTCTCTCTGTGTCTGCCGGCTAGCTCTCACTACAGGCCATGAATGCAGCTCTGTTGCCTTCACTGTATTAGTAATCTCCTCAGGCTGAGAGGCGCTACCATAGAGCATGACTACACCGTTTTTTGTCCAGGAATTAAATGTCACCTAAGGGTGGGTCACCTGCAAACAAAAGGCCACCAGCCGATTTGCAGGTATAAACAGTCAAAGATAAGAAAGCCCTCTCCTGCCGTGCAGGAAATTGAATAAGTACGCGGCAAGAAAAAAAAAAGTCAGAGAAACAGCGGAGCACAAAGAACGTTTTTGTTTGCCTTGCGCTATCGGTATTGACCCCCTCTTGTAGCGCAGAGCCCCGTTGAGTGCGCGGGGCACAATGGCCTCGCAGAAGATGAGGGGCAGGAAGCTGTCTGTCATCAAGATCTCCCCATCTGTGCGTCTCTTATCAGTGCTCCTGTTTTCTGCTCGCATCGACCGGAATGCTGGTGGAAGGGAATGGGGCAAGGTCATCACGCTCGAGCCAATCAAAGTGGTCAGTGTTCCAGAGATAGCAGCGGGTTATTGCCAGGAATGTGCCTGGATGTTTTCTTTTTTTTTTTTTTTTCTCTCCTGGTTAATCTGCGAGAGACTCCAAACTGAGCTGTGTAAAAGCCCACAAAGACTTCCCCTGTTGCACCGTACATACAGTCACATGGGTAGTGGGTCTCTGCATACACACAGTGTGCTAGCAATGTCTTTGTATGCACGGGAGACTCTCGAATTACCGCTACGTCCGGCAAAGCAAGAGTCACATGATGGATCGAGACAGCCAAAAGCGTCCATGGGCAAATATTTAGGAGCCTTGCAAGCTTGGCTAATGGCAAGCTTCCTGGTAGCCAAGCTACTACGTCCCTGTGGCTCTTGTTTCTCTGTATAAAGAGAGAAACGGTGATGAAGTGCATTCTAAGCGTGCTTGTAAACAATATGTACAGCAAAGGGACAAATGTAGCAAAGTTTGTTGAGCAACATCCCGCATTTCTTAATTCTTTCACCTCCGTTTAGTTTTGACAAACTGTGACGATAAATTCAAATGCATGATGATTATAATAGAGACAAACCCCCTCCAAAATCCATCATAAAAACATAATGTCCTTGCGTCTTAGATTCAAATTAGTATTATTTACATGAGCACTGCTGGAAGAAGTTTACTTGAACCTCTATTCATTAAAAACTCATAAATCTAAATCAACAAACCCACAGCCTGCTAGCGGTAATGCTAGCTCGGCTACCATTCTCGCGTGACCCTCGCTTTGCAGATTGTAGCGGTCCGGTTCTGTGAGACTCTCTCTTGTACGCATATATCTACTTTATTTTCCCGAAACTGGAGACAAAGTTTTGTTGACCAGTAGTTCAGTCCTGGTGCAGCGTATGCAGTCTGGAAAAGTCTCCAAAGCAAGATAGACATTGTTAGCAGGTGCTCAGGATGTGTCCTGTAGACATGCCTGATAAGAAGCATCCATTTATCAAAGCCAGCACAGACTCTGCCTTCATTTCATGAACAAATGTTCATGTTTTTTAAAACTTATGTCAAGATAAAAGAGGCAAAACACACATTACTTTTTTTTTTTTACTTTGTGTGTGCACCAATTAAAGCCACCGAAGATTCTTGTGTCGGAATGAAACACGGACAAAATGAATACCAAAATTGTACTGCCCCACTCTATCTGCATAAACACAACCTCAACTACGCCACTCCAACCCACTTTGGCACAAGTGGGTTCATTTGGAGACGTGAAAGCACCAAAATGGACTCCTGCCCAGTGGAAGTGGATAGCACCACTGCGTTAACGACCACTTCAGGCTCTGCGTGAAGATAACGACCGCGTCCCTCATCAGAACCGTCTCGTCTCGAGGCCCTGATCTCAGTTTCTAGTCATCCTTGTACTCTGCGCTTCATTATTCATGTAAGCCGTGTTCCAGCTGCAGCTTCTCCTGACACCCTGTCCATGTGACGTACTGAGTAAGCCTCCTGGGCTCGGCTCTGCACAGGCAGGGCCGGGTGGAGGAGGGTTGATTAGGAGGGTGAAATGGGGAGACTCTGCCCGAGCAAACAAGAACAGAGACACTAGCATGTGATGGGAGACAAACCCACATCCTCCTCCTCCTCCTTCTCTTTCCCCACTTCATCCTCCTTTTTTCCCTTCTCCATCCGCACCCTGAGGGAGGGCACCTGACTTATTCTGAGACAATTTCTTGAGCGGAAAATCCAGTGGGGGATGTTCAAGTGCAGGGGTAAAATGTGGGCTTTAAGGGGAGTTAAGCATCACTCAGGGTGGATCAAACCCGTGAAACTCTACCCCTGCTGCACATGGGAGGGTTTCTTTAACTCCCCTCTTTCTGCATATTTCATCAACTTCCTTGCAAAACAATATGTTAGGTATTGAACAAGCAATGGACTAATTCTGTCAAAATGGATCTCCCCCTGGAGCATATAGGTGTTTTCATCTTCCAAGTCGAACACATTTTTTTCCTCTCAAATGTTTAGCCTCTGTGACAGTTATTTATGACAGGGTTGTTTTCTCAGTAGACTATACAAGGTGTCGAATTATACTTTGCTTCAATCCGGGTGATGTGTCCATGGACCCGAACAAAAGCAGACTTTACATCTGGTAATGTCTCTGAAATATTCTTGTCACTGTGACTTATATTGAGCACTGACACACTTATACAGTATGTATTAGTGATATAATGATGCTCCCCAGCTTTCTCGCTGTTTTTCTTTGATGTGCGCCCACGGGGTCAGGGATCACGCAACCAATCGACAGAGGAGAAAACCTTGATTCTTGCAACCAAATTAAGACACAAATAGCCGGGCTTTTTCTCCCTTTAGCTCTCACTCCCTTGGGAGGAAATTCTTCATCTGCAGTCTTCTCTGCAGCTGAGCCGGCTGAACCAAAGTAATCCACCGTGTCGACTGTGCATCAGTTGTGGCAAAACTTAAACATTTGCTGTGAGTTGTGTAATTCCAGATATCAAAATAGAGCAGTCTGTGCATTTCAAATAGTCTGTGTACACTGTGGGGTTTGTTAGATGCTTCATAAAGGGGTCTGCATGTTTAAAGGAGAATTCTGGTATCAACCTAGATCGTATTCTTATGATTGTGGCTATTTTGACTAATGAGTCATGGTAACTTTACACTCCTCACCTCCGCTGTAGAAATTCAGGAAATGTGACTCCGGCAAAACAATGTACTGAGGAACAAGCAGCACGGCCCTCCTCAAATAAAATAGTTACCACATGAATCATTTCAAACACTTATTTTTCAGTCCAGCTAAAACACAGACGGTAGCCTTTTGGATTAGCTAGGTTAGTCATACTAACTGTTTGGTTAGCCAGCTAGCAACTTAACCTTTCTGTCTGCATTTAGTACTTATCCTATCATGTATATCTTGATTCTACTTTAAAAAAGGGGAACAGATGTCGGTTCCTTCGGCATCTGTCTCTTCTTCCAGTTGATTTTGGGGAGGTGTAACAGTCTCCCGCTCGGTAATGTAAATAAACTAGTGTGCTGATAGACTGGCAGCTGTATGTAGTTACATACCAAAGCTAATCCATACTTCTAGAAAGAGACAAAAGGATAATTCAATATTTTTGGAAATACGCCGGTTCGCATTTGTGCTGAGAGTTACATGTTTTATGAAGCTGGAGCCAGCAGCTGGTTAGCTTAACCTAGCATAAAGATGTTAGATGACATGTTGTGGTTTAAAGGGGGGTTATGTGCTTGAAAGATGTCTCTGCCACGCGTTGACAGTGTTGAGTCATAAAGTCCTATCATTTTTAACACTTAAACACACTTTTTTGAACAAACGAGATATACTGTTTTAGTTGGTCAACTTTAAAGTGCTGGCAACCAGATTTTGTTACCTCTGGACAGACTAAGTCTGTTTAGCAGTTTCCCCCTGTTTTCAGTCTGTGGTGCGCTTACTACCTGCACTACATGCGCTAACTACCTGCTAACTACCTGCTACCTGCGCTAACTACCTGCTAACTACCTGCTACCTGCGCTAACTACCTGCTAACTACCTGCACTACATGCGCTAACTACCTGCTAACTACCTGCTACCTGCGCTAACTACCTGCTAACTACCTGCTACCTGCGCTAACTACCGCACAGACATGAGAAATGTATTCATCTTCTTCTCATCTAACACTCAGCATGAAAGCGAATAAGCGTACCTCCTGAATGTATGTAGTCATTTCATAAGATTTATGTAAAATGTACATTTACTTGGAAAGCCTCGGGAGGCTCATGCAGCTTCTACAATATTTGACAATATTTGAGTTTGTTTCCTGAATCTCTACCATAAAGGTGCGACGTTAGCATTACCCAGTCATCAAAATAGTCACTATTATGACAATTAGACCCAGGCTGAAAAGACTCTAAATGCGTGCATGTGATCAAGCTTTTTCTAAATACGTCCCACCTGAGGAGTTAAGAGGAAGCAGCAGGGTCTGTCACTCTCAGCCTCAGCAATATGAGAAACACTTAAAACCCTTCAACGAGACGTCAACATGGAACTTGTGATTCTCTCCTCCCACCTGCTGTTTTTTTTTTTCTTTCTTTTTTTCTGTAAGTTGAGAAACATTCAGGAAATGAATTAGAAGAAAAGGCCATGGCGATGAATAGAAATGGTTTCTTTGGAAGGTGAAGTGGCTTCATTGGATTCATGTTGTCTATCACCAGAAGCAGAAAAGAGATACAACTCAGAGCGCTTCATCCCACCACAAATGGACTCCTATATTGCCAGTTTCTATTTTAGAATACTTATATCGGAATCTAGAGTGTCTGATAGCAGTTGTCTGGGAAAGGCGGGAGTAGCCCCGGGGTTTGTGGTCTTGTCTGACACCGTCTTTAGAAACAATTCCCAGCAAGGTGGACTAGAGCGAGGACTAAAGTGTCATGGGAAATGGTGCCATATGTCCAACTAGATTTTCAGTGTTTCACCGCATTTCGGCGGTTGAAATGAAATTTGAGCCGAGTTCTCGGGTTGTTGTCTGCATTTGAAAGGAAGGTGTTGTTTTGTGAATCCCAAATCTCCCTTCTCATCTCCCACCTCGGCCCCGTGTGCCTCTCACTTCTGATGGGCGGTCATGTACTGCATTTGTGAATGTGTGTCACACATTTTTAAGCAGTAACACCGGATGCCTCACAAAGTTAGGGATGTGGGAATGGAAATGTTGTCTTTGTACCGTGCAAGCTGAACTAGCCCACGTATTTATTTTGTCAGTTTAGAGGCATGTGCATGGAAAGTGAAGTGCACTTACATTTGTATTTAATACATAAAAGGTTCACCGTAACGGTCTCTTGGATTTTGTTTATTTTTTTAAAGCTAATTTTATTCCTTGGCCAGCAATCAAAAAGTTCCACTGAACAGATTAGAAATACTGCAGTAAAGAACAAAGGAGTTGGGAAGAAGAGGCAAAACAGTGATGACGCTTTGTTCCCTAATATTAGGAATTCAATTTATTTTCTTATCCTACTTTATGAATTACCATTGAAAATCTCCACCGGAGCAAAACATGCTGTAAGACCCCTCTGTCACTCCGGATATTGGATTACGGAGGCATCCCCCGCTGTTGGAGGAAAAGCTTGACTCTAGGATCTGCACTTTCTTCCAAAGATGTTGGCTACCAGTAATATGGGGTATAAAACAACATAAAAAGACAAACAATCTTGAAGTACTCCTGCTGTGACCACGGTGGGGGCACTCTTATTTGACTAAAGGCTACACCCTCCTTTATGCTGCAGAGAAAGCGTCTCTGTCAAACCCAAGCCCAGAACAATGGGGGCCAGCCATGGGGAAACAGGGCTATTTGCATGCAGCTGTTTGCCGTTTCCAGGACCACAAAGGCCAATCAAAGGAACCTTAATGGAGGATGACAAGCGTCCACCAACGCCTTTGCTCTCTGTCTGTGCCAGCCCCTCGCCACTCTGTCTACCCTCCAAAAAATGGCCCACGTTTCATTCTTTTGGCCTCATCAAACAGTCCTCCGGCTCTCTCTCCCACAGTCTGATGTCCTGAGGCAGTGGAGTTTGAAGGGTTAAAGGTTGGTCATGACTGCGAACACACAGAGCAGCAAAGACGGACCTCAACATGTGTGTTATGGTCTGGCGCTCGCAGTCGCCAAATGGTAATACCTCAACACCAAAACCGTTATTATCTTTTCGCTTCATCTCCAGGGTTTTAAAAGCCACCGAGTGTAACTCTGTGGATGGTTTCAGATGCACCCATCTGAGCCACAGTACCACTTCCAATTTCAAGGGTGTTGATAGAAAACAAAATATGTATTATGAGGGGAGAGGTGGGGGGGGGGTGGGAGGGGGTAGTCGCCAGTGAATTATAGGCTTTCAACTGGAGAAGAAGAGAAACTCCCAGAATGCAACATATTGTGAAGCAGTCCTTGGCTCCTGCTTGGCTCTCCTGAGCTCAATAGACGGCTTAGCAGGCAGGTCAGGGGGAGGAATCTGAAAAGCTACTTTCCTCGCAGTCACTCACTGACCAGAATGCATGATAAGGCTTCGTGTCAACAAGGCCAGGAATAGGGATCACAGCCAATTATGGCTATGTCAAAGTGGCTACATGGCAATTTGACTAAGTGGTCATACAAAGCATTATTCAATTCTCTCACTGATTGTGCAATTCAACGGAGACACGGAGAGAGGAGGCCGCTGTCTTTCTTATTTTTTCACACGCGAGCGTGGATCGTGTTATGGATTTCTTCCTGCAGTTTTCTTGACACCGTTTTCCCCGCAGCTGGTGCCCTTCTGTCGCAGTCTTCAACTGCTGCAAAGTTGAGCAGTCAAACAAAGCAGAGAATGAGAGATGAAAAGCTTTTCATACCTCCCAAAGACATTGACATTTGTGCACACAAACAAATCCGCCTCTCTTTCCAAAAAATATCTCGCAAAACTTGTTTAAGCCGAGAAAATCAACACAGAAGAATACCTTCATCCAGAAACCTTTGTTGTCACAAGGTTTTTGTCTTTCTTAGCTCTGCTTAAATCCTAAGATCTTAAGCAACATTCAGTTAAGTCGACCAAAAATATATTCGCTGGAATTCATAAAAAAAAAAAAAAAATCTCCTTTATATATATTTGAACTTTTTACAGGGATTTGTCATCACTTGCTCAATTGCATGTTGAAAAGAGAGTCATTAATGAGGCCGAGACTATCCGCAGTTTGGAAAGGAGGCAATTTATTCTTCAGGTCGCCAGTACAGTCCAGGTACTCCCCTTATTTGATGCAGTGTTAGCCTATGACCAGAGAGATCCATACGGGCGAGGGAGGAGGAGGAGGCCGGCAAGGCACAAGCCCAATCAATCGCTCGGCCTCTGTTGACAGCAGCATGCCATTATGCCATAGCAGCCTGATAGATGGGCAGAGTCAGTGGACAGCCAGAGAAAGGAGGTTACGCAGGCAGATGGCGTGTGTCCGTGAGGGTGTTTTGGGCGAACGACGCTCTCTCGGCTCCGAATTTTAAAACCCCATGAAATGCATTCTTTCTGTCTGCTGTCTGTAGCTGCCGTGATAAACCCGTCACTCCTTCCGTGAGGAATGGCAGGCGGGGGCGATCATTAGTCTTCGCCAGTAAAGCCGACGACTTCTCTCTGTGTTTTATCATCCACTATTCTGGACAGGTTTTCTGAAAGGTTTGGGTAATTGTAGTGGTTATTGGAATAGATGGAGTGACCCCACAGCCCTCTACTTATGGTTCGGCTACACTGACATCTCCTAATGAGGTGATAAACAGTCCAGCTAAGCAGAATCTACTGGCCATTAGACAGATCATGGCGCTATAATGAAATGTCTTGTGGCCGAAAGCCAGAGAATTTGTACCATTAGTTTCATATTTTGTTATACTGCTACCACCAGTGCACGCAGAAGTCTGTCCTAATATGGGACGACTCCAACATTATATCCTCAACAATGTTTCGCAGATGTGTGTTTGCTAGTGTGACAGACTGACATAGAATACCATTATAAGTGAGCCAGGAACAGCGGGCTGGAATGACTAGCAGATATGTGGGATCGGGGGGTTTCAGGGTAGGAATTTCAAGCCGGAACCACTTCAACTTTGGGCAGTTCAAACAATGCTAATTGCGTCAGGCCCTGACTGTCAGACGCATGAGGATAATTAGAGTGAGGGGGCAAAGTGAACCCGAGGTGGTAAGTGTTAGTACATGACAATGCTCGGGAGCCAATGGGAGCATGGCAAAGGCAACAGGCTGAAAGGAGGGCTAATTAGGAGAGAGCAGTGCAGAAAATACAAATGGTAGCTGCCCCCTCTGGGACCCACTATTGCTGCAAACAACGGTGATTATTGACAGTGCATGCCGTGCTCTGCTTGCACTTCTTAAATGGAACACATTTGCATGTTCTACTTAGATTTTACCTAATTGTTTTCTCACAATTGCAGACACTTAACATTCTTTTTTTTTTTTTTTTTTTTTGCTTTGGATAATTTTAACAGATAATGGATTTCTTTCTTCCTTTGTTTTTCCTTCCCCTTGCTTTTGTCTCTCTTTGCAAATCTCCATATCTTTTAGTTTCACCCTATTTGTGACATGACATTTTATTACTTAGGAAAAAAAGGAAATACAATTCCATTGTAACTTGCTGAAAAAAAGGGGGGGGGGGACAGATTTGAGTGAAACAGTTACATTTTCCCCAAAGTAGAGCTATTTGGCTGCGCCTCCATCTGCTGTGTTCCATGTATAGATTTTTCCTCCTGTGTGGACTCCAGACTCTTCGATCCCCGACACGGTAAAATAGATTATATTACGCTCCGTTCTGCCGGGATTCTGCCTTTTTCCTCTATCTGTCTTTGCAGAGCAAGTAAAGCAAAAGAAACAAATGAGGGGGGCCATGCACGACCGTAAAGCAAACTATTCTCGGCCCAGATAGGATAGGCGGTGGATGTTCTCTAGGTGGAGGCCTCGCTGATGCTCTGTAGCCTTTGTGTTAGCTCAGGAATGTATGAGGTTACCATTGGTCTCCAATGACTTAGATTTGATGTCTTAGCCAACATCCAAGACCACAGAGAGATGGAGAGATGAATTGTTTTGTGTCTCTCCATTCCTGTATCGCGTGTAATGGCCCAACTGTTTAAAACTGCGGTAAACATTGGACCGCTGTTGGCTATTTATTTTGTGCCAGTGAATTTTCACCGCACGATGTGTGGTCTTATTGTAACGCAGCAGTGATCCTTTTAACTCATTAATCGTATTATTTGCCTAAAGTTTCGTCTCTGTCTTTGTGTCTCCGTCAGGGTTCAGCCGTGCGGCCTTGCCTTTCGGCCTGGTCAGGAGGGAGCTCTCTTGTGAAGGATATGCTATTGATCTCCGCTGCCCGGGGAGTGATGTCATCATGATCGAGACGGCCAACTATGGCCGAACCGACGACAAGATCTGTGACGCTGACCCGTTCCAGATGGAGAACGTCAACTGCTATCTCCCCGACGCCTACAAGATCATATCACAAAGGTAAAACGCTGGGGAGAGGAGGGATCTTATTTCACAAACATAACCAAGAGCTGGCAAAGTACGGACCTCTTTTTCCCTCTCTCTCTCTCTCTCTCTCTGTCGCTCTCTCTCTCTCTCTTTCTCCTTCTGCGCCTAACATTTGTGCACACAAAAGAAACGTTTAAATTATCACCCTGCTCGTGCAGCCATCTACATACAGGACAATTAATCAACATCTCACACCTTTTTAAATTGTTCTTTATTCCCTCATTGACTGGATGTATGTAGGTGGCATTTTGAAATCAGAAAACTGGGGCGCAGATTAATTCTTGACAGGCAGGAATCGACATCCGTGCGGTGCGGCAAAGCTCTTCACACCAGCTGCGCGTTGTTGCTGCTGTTTGAGTCATAATCAGTGTAGCTCAGTGAGACTGAGAGTCACATGAACACCCTCTTAATTCCCTATCTGGAACATTGGGCTTGCTTTGTTCAAACACTTGTGCTGCATTGAAGTGGCTGTGCCTCAGGTAGTGAGCAGTGCCCATCATCATGCCTTTTATCCCGGTTTCCCTCTCACAGGATGCTGCTTTGCTGTCAAACGACAGCATAGCAACACTTCAACCCGACTGCTGCTTACCCCTAGAGGTGTGTGTATTTTTAAAGGGCACTGGATGAACTATTCAAAGATAGCAACCGGCGCAGTTCATCTTCTAATGCACTGCTCTGCCCTAACCTGGCCCCCCTTAGGCTAACTCCTGAGCATCATCGCCCACCATCTTACTCCTCTGGGTTTTTTTCCCTCATTCACTTCAGTATTTACTCTCATGATGCAGAACTACAGAATAGCTCGGGAATAGATCGAGTCCTACTGTCTTACTCTTCATGTATTTACAGCCGAGTCTCAGCGCTCTCATACAGTAACACACACCTGACGGTGTCCATGCCCCTTGGTTTGCACCCCATCTGTTGACAAGTCAGCCACTCACTCGCTGGAGTCCAACTTCAAACTTATCTCCGTGTACGATTCCCTGGAGGCAGTGTGCGAGCCAAAGCTTTGAGAAGACTCTGCACCACGAGCCCTTAGCCAGAATTATTCTAATGATTCAGATAAGAGAAAACGGGCTCCTGACTAATTAAGGTTGATGTGATAATAACCAGGGATGTTAAAGCAGTCACAAGGCTCAGTCCTCCTTCAGTCCCGAGCAAACTAAAAACCAGGGGGATGTTTAAACGACGAAACGTTAAGACACAATTCTCTGCCAATGTCGGGGGAAGATTAACAAAAGGCAATAGCACCACAGACTAGATAAACAAACGTGTTAAACACGATGGGGATGATAGAAACAGTGGGAGCTCTGCTGCACAGAGTGGCAGTTTCGTTGGTTTGGAAATTGCCACAAAAAGGATCGACCAGCAATCCGTTTTTTCACAACAGCGAAACAACAATAACGGCTTGATTTTCAACATCTACATCGATGTGTTTTGTCAAGTAAAATGTTTGGTTGATGATGGGGAAAAAAAAGTGGCTGGAAAATAAAATGTACCGAGGGAAGGGATGGAAACCGGTTACTGGTGATCGTTCCCTCGGAGATGTACTGTAAATGGATGATGTATCCGACCGTGTTCCCTCCTCCTCTCTGTTTTCTGCTTGTGTAGGTTCAAAAACACACAAGAAGATAACCTAAATAAAGCTTACCTTACCTTAGCCACCGACAACAGAATAAATGTTTCCTCTGGTCAGAGGTGCAGCTCTTAGATAGAAAGCAAACAGGATTCTAACACTTTGCTACCATGAGATTGTGCTCAGCGCAGTAGAGATTACGTGCAGCAATTTCAGCGGCAGTTTAAAACGGAGGAAGCGTGTCTAAGTGCCGAGCAACGCCGACTCCCTTTGCTCCAAAGCATCTAAAAGTTGCAGTACAGTAAATGCCAGAGTGAAATCTCACCATGTGAAAGAAATCAGCAGATGTTTTGGTTCAGTCTCGTCGTTCTCGTTGGTCTCAAGCAAAGCAGGAAGCAGCTTCAGTGAAAAAGCACCAGCAACATCAGACAAAGTGCAGCATTTAGCAGCTGAAGAGACAGATATTTCCCCCCCCGGAGTTGGTGGAGACCAAAACGGAGCTTAAAAGAGAGTGAATATTGGACTTACATTCATCAGTAGGCCAGAAAATGGACTCCAAATGAACGTTAATGTTGCTCCGTATCTTCTTAAATAGGTCATTGTTTGCAAACACATTTGCCATGTCGACTTAAAAGGTGATCATTTGTCCGTGTCATGTTCACAGTGTACCCTCGTGTGGCAAAAAGTACTCCATTACACGTAAAAACCCTGCAATAAATGTTTTACTAAAGTATTAACACTTAAGTATTAACAATGTACTGAAGTATTAAAAAAAGACATCAAGGCTCCTTTCAAGGTGTATGTTATGATATGTATTTTGTATTTAATTACAATAATACATAAGATTGCATTAAATGAGCTATTCTTATCTTTTGTATGTTGAATACTTGAGTAGATATAGTTCCTACACTTCGGAGCTAGTGTCAGTCAGACTTATAAACCTCTGAATTAAATCGATTATCTCTGGATGTAAGTGGCCGTTGCTTTCATCCGGCGTCAGTCAGTTCACATTTTGATGCGGTGACCCTTGTCCCTCTCAGCAGCTCTCACCGCACTGAAGCCATACAAGTGAATCTCTTAAGTGCAGCTGCTACCGTACTGTCACTGATGTTTGAGCTGATGCTATTTGTTAACTTCTTAATGGACTTTGTGCCTTTTTTACTCATACGTATAATATTTAATAATCCATTAGCTTCAAGGGGAAGGGTTTTTTTTCTTATGAAAATACATAGCTGGATTTCTGGAGTGCAGCTTGAAAAGCAAGGTCTCCGTGTGGTTAATGTAAATATACATTTACCTTTTTATTCATGCCTTTAACGTCGTGCAGAGTTGAAAGTGCAGAGTCGAGGCTTTGTGTGGCTGTTCTTTGTGCGGCACTATCCCGTTTTGCAGCGGCAGAAAGCCTCTTGAGTTTCTAATGATTCTTTGAAAGTCATGTCCAATGTTGAAATGTCTGTCCAACTTGCATGACTGCTACTGACCCTCTGAAATATTCATCTCAGGCTTGCAAATTGTTGAATGTCCTATTTTGCAACTTTTACTGTTCACATTATTCTCAATCCCTCGGCCTCAAAAGAACTTGATTGAAGTGGAGCCAATTTCACCCTATACAGTATTTACACAAACTCCGTCCTCTGCTGTCCCCCCCCCCCCCCTTCTCTCTCTCTACTTGAACTTTTTTAGCACCCAGAAACATCTGCAGACACACACACACAAACACACACGCTAACTTTGCAATCAACTCATCAGACTGTCAATTCACCATTTCCATTATTTCATACATAAAAAAAAAAGAAAGACATTCACGTCTTGTTTGTTGCATACATACAGAGGAGCAACCATTCCAGTCCACTTGCATGTCACCGCCACCTGTCCTGTGTGTTTTAATGAATGTCTTCCCCTTTCAATAGCGGTATGAAGACGCTGTTAAAGGAAATGCCATTGCAAATTCCCAACATGCCTTTAGCTTCTCTCTCTCTCTCGCTCTCTTATTCATTACGACATATTCATTTACATTCATCTACACTTCCTTTAATGCCTTCATTCCTCTCTCTGTTTGCCAAGGTGTAAGCTAGAATGCATATGTGACAGTCCTGGCTGGGAATTCTTCCCCCCCCCCCCGCTCTCTGCTGTTAATGTTGTCTTTGCCGAGTGCTCTTGCTGTGGGTAGTCATGATGAAATCTCTGGTCAATCTTTTTTTTTTCTAGGTGCAACAACCGTACGCAGTGTGTGGTTGTCACTGGCTCTGATGTCTTTCCTGATCCATGCCCTGGCACCTACAAGTACTTAGAGGTCCAGTATGAGTGTGTTCCCTATAGTAAGTATCGCCATCCAAATCTCACACTGAACTCTTATTGTGTGCTTTTTAAAAGTGTCTGTGGACTAGATGTGCTGTTTGTTTCACAGATGGTACTTCACCTGGAGGACTAGCTTTGATGATGATAATTTAAGATGTGTTGAAGTAGTTTTAAGGGTCAGTTCACCAAAATTACAAATATGATTTAAAACGAATATGTATTTTCTCATTTACCTCCAGTGGAATCCAGCCATGCAGATAGTTTAGTTTTTTTTTTTTTGAATATTCGTCTTTAGGTTTGGGTTTTGATAGCTGCTTCCTGTTTGGATCTGGTTCCTGGTTGGCAAAATACCCAGATTCTTTAAGCTTAAAGGCTAAAGACTCCCTTATTGGACCTTATTGTTATTTATGTAAATTCATGTTAATTCTGTAATGCCTTCAATGAAACAGCTGGTTGTTGTCTGGTTAACGTTTCTCGCTACAAGCCAGAGTCTGCACTCAGCCAAAGATTGTTTGTAAGGGAGAAGAATCGTGTCCTTATGGCCGCCAGCAGACTGGTTGTTTTTGTAGTTCGGCAAGACCAACTTCTATACATATCAATCAATATGTTAAGCCCCGTCTCCAGTTTTTAGAGCAAGTAGCTCATGACAAATAAGCTCACAGGTTGTGAACATTAATCGTCTACTGTATTGTTTTAGTGTGAGTGAATACAGATAGAAATGTCATTTATGAGTTCTAGCGATACAAAAGTTTGGTTACTTGCGAATGTTGAAAACTAAACCTTATTAAATTCTAAAAGAGATTCCAAAGCGTCTCAGCTTGTGTTAGACTTCTGCTCGCAGTGCAACAGAAGTAAATGGAATTTGTGGTTTTGTGTTGATGAGCTCACAACAAAGAAACACGACATTTAAAAAAAAAAAAAAAAAAAATCAAAAGCAAAACCTTCTTCACAAACAATGTTCCTGTTTCTTTGGATAATCCACAGAAAACTTTTGATTGGAACACCTTTCTACTTAAATAATGGTCCCTTTGTTGCTGTGAACAGCACAAACAAAATTCCATTCACCTCCATTTATTTTGGATGGTGATGGAAAATCTCAGAGGCAGATATTTCCAAACCTTGGCAAATACAACCGAAACTATCGGCATGACTGGATACCAGTAGGGGGAACTGGGTGAACTGATGCTTTAAATGGCTTTAATAACAGTGTTTAGATTTGATGTCTTTTGGTGGGGTAATGAAGGAGAGATTACAAAGAAATGGCTAGATTATAGCTCCTACATTAGCACATTACATTCACCGATGTCCTGTGGAAACAGACTGCACAGACTTCTTGAGAAAAAAGTATAAATGATAAAAAAAAATCCTAAAAGTTTAACCAAATTCCTGCAGATGGTCATGGATCAGCTTTAGTGTTTCAGAGGGAACATGATTTAATTAAATGTACTGTGGAGTTGGTGGAATCCGGCACTCTATTTTTAAACTCTTGTCTATAGTATCTGATTTGAGTTAATCTACCTTAAAAGTGTGTTTTAGAGTAGTTTATAAGAGCAGCTTGAGGCGTCATCCCTGCCTGTGAAAGTACTTAGTATTTAAATTGATGAATTGTAAACACCTTCAGAGATATTCACCTCTTTTTCTCTTCTTTCAAACAGACCTCCCTTTCACCTCCTGTCCCGTTCTACCCCCTCCGACTAACCTCTGTGCTCTCATTTTTTTTAAACTTCTAATCTTTCACATATTGTCCCCAGCCTCCCCCCCCCGCCCCCCCTCTCCACCCCAGAGCGTATGCAGCGTCAACAGTCCACTAAAGAAACTCCATATTAGGCCGACTGCTCATCAGTCATCTCATGTGCCGCTGCTCTCTTTGGCTCATTTAAGAGTGTAACATTAGCATCGTGTCATGTTTTACGTGTGTGGGCGAGCGAGTTCGGATTTTTTTTTTTGGATTTGTGTTCATAAAGTTTGAAATAAATTCCACCCTCGGGTCAATACGTGCCAAAAATAACTCCTGTGATGTTTCTCTAACAATGTTATCCATCTAAATATGACCAGGAGATATTTTTTTCTTTTCTCCTGCCACTTAGGAGAAGCACTTTTAGAGGGATTTATTTCGGCCAATGCATTTTTTTTGTTGGCAGTTAAAGACGGTAGGAATGAGAAGTTTAATGCGCTGGAAAGCATTGGCACATAGCTTGTCTCCAGCCATAACTTGTCTGTTTTTATATCCTAGGATGAGAAGACGTTGCACTGACAAAACAACTTTTATTCTCCCCCCCCTCTAGCTCTTCTTCCCAAAGCAGCCCTGCAGTTCATCTCATGGTCATATCCTCCAGCTAATTCTTCTCTTTGTACCTGGTAGTTGACTCACGATAACCTTTCTCTCCCTCTTGCACTCTTTTTTTTGCTTTCTTTTCCAATGCCTGAAATAGAAGTGGAGCAAAAAGGTAAATGAGTGGTGTGGTCTGGTCCCCCCCCACCCACCCCTCCCACCCTCCCCTCCCCTCTGGCTCCTTGTTCTGTGGTGTTGAGTACAGCTCCCCTCACGTCTCCCCTCCCCCTCCTGATTGCCTCTCCTGTCAAATGCTAAACCCATAGGAGGATTGTTTGCACCCATGGAGTCAAAATGAATTTCTAAACTGAATTTCAAATGACATCCACGGTCCAATGTGAAAGAAAACACCAACTGTTGGGTGTTGATTTGTTCCAGGGACTCTTGTCTAGCTCTGTGTTAACCCTTGAAGAATGAGTAGTTGTGTGTGTGTGTGTGTGTGTGTGTGTGTGTGTGTGTGTATAGAGTCTTATTTGGCGTAGTCTTAGTTTGCTTGGCCCAACTTCTGCTGCACCCTTAGCACGTGATGTGAAATAGCAGTGATGGCTGAGTGAGATTGGCACGGACAAAAAAAAACAACAAAGAAAAGTTTGAAAGGAAAACAAGATTTCACTGTGTCCCTGTTTTATCCAGAACCAATTAATTCATAACCGTCTAAATGGGAACCTTGCCATGGCCTCTCTCACCCATCAGTGGTTCCTCCTGTCTTCTGCCACAGAAGTAGTGAAAAATCCTTTACCACTGTTGTTCAATCTATTCCCCCCGACCTCCACTTTCATTTGACCTCTGCTTTGCTGCCGCCACCACCATCTACAACCTGTTGTTCACTCTTATCACGAGATGTGAAGTCTGTTCCCTCCTCATTTTGGTTTACGACCTCAGTCATGTCAGTATGCATGTGCAGTGTGTCCATGTACCCAGCTGTTCGTGTGGCATTTGACGACAGAGACAGGCTGGTATTTAAAAAAAACTCTACTCCTCTCATTTTCCATGTCTTTCATTTGCAGGATTTTGACCCTTTTCGTTCAGGTTTTATTTTGTTTTGTCCCTGTTAGGATGTAGCAGCAGACCCTTGAGATGCAAGCTCACGTTAACGTCACATTTCTCATCCTATGACACCTTCATTTGTTTTCCTTTCTTCCCTATTCATTAGCGCTAGAACAAAAAGCATTAGTTAAAACATTCCTCCAAATTCACAATCCCTGATCTTTTTATCCTGCACTTCAGTTGTACAGCAGCAAGAATGATTCGTGTCAAATGTTCTTAATGTATGTTTGAAATGAGTTGCCTCACTGTGTTTTGTTTCACTCTCTTCTCTGTCACTAGTTTTCATTTGTCCCGGGACTCTGAAGGGTGTAGGAGACGCCACCTTCCTGTTCGAGGCAGAGCAGCAAGCGGGGTCGTGGTGCAAAGACCCGCTGCAGGCCGGAGACAAAGTCTTCTTCATGCCCTGGACGCCGTACCGCACCGACACCCTCCTCGAGTACGCCTCTCTGGAGGACTTCAAAAATGGTCGCCAGACGACCACCTACAAACTGCCGCACCGCGTCGACGGGACAGGCTTCGTGGCCTACGACGGCGCCATCTTCTTCAACAAGGAGCGCACTCGCAACATTGTCAAGTTTGACCTGCGCACTCGCATCAAGAGCGGCGAGGCTATCGTCAATAACGCCAACTATCACGACACCTCGCCTTACCGCTGGGGCGGCAAGACTGACATTGACCTGGCGGTAGACGAGAGGGGCTTGTGGGTAATATACGCCACGGAGCAGAACAATGGGCGCATTGTTGTGAGCCAGCTCAACCCCTACACCTTGCGCTTTGAGGCCACGTGGGAGACGGCGTACGACAAGCGCTCTGCCTCCAACGCCTTCATGGTGTGCGGCGTGCTCCACGTGGTGCGCTCGACCTACGAAGAGAACGAGAGCGAGACCAGCAGGAGCCAAATCGATTACACCTACAACACCAAGCTGAGCCAGGGCGAGTACACCGACATCCTCTTCCCCAACCAGTACCAGTACATCACTGCTGTGGATTACAACCCCAGAGACAACCAGCTGTACGTGTGGAATAACTTTTACATCCTGCGCTACGACCTGGACTTTGGCCCACCGGATCCTGCCGAAGGTGAGAGCCTCATCCATTGTTTGTTTTTTTAACTCGCTGTCCTTTGTTGTGAGCGTTCTATTGTGTGGTTGCAGCGTGGCTTGTCACAGATGGCTGCCTTTTAATTTTGGATGCAACTCGGGTGTGATGAAGAGAAGAGGGTTGTGTTAGTCTTGGGGAAAGGGCTCATTTGCAGACAGAAATTACAGATTCACCTCGGAATGAGGGATAGCCCCCAGTGGGATTGAGCCTCTTCAGAAACCTGTTTCTTTATTACCATGAGGCAAGCTGAGGCACTCGCTCCAGCAGGAGCCTGGACCCTATCAAATTCTCTAATCTCCAGCCTTATCCGAAACCATTATGAATATATATATATATATATATATAATGCTGGGAATACATTTTAGAAGTATTGTGCACAGTACGACAGAGGTTATCCTCTTCCCCTTACCTTACATTTCAAGTTGTGTTGCCATGGCTACCTTGTTTTTCTACAATAGATCAGGAGATAATAGCCATCCTATTGTTGCGTGATATTTTATAAAGCACCAGGCTGAAGTGTGTGTGAGTTGTGTACCACATGGTGAATCAGCGCAGCAGAGTAGCTGGGAAAGAGATCAATTACAGTGAAGAATCTTGTCGGGCTAGGATTAATCTGTGAAGTGCTCAGAGGTGACGTACGTGTCATCAGACGGGGACCTTCCATTAAGACGATAATGGGCTTAATTACCTGACTGCAGCCACCTTATCCTGCAGAGCCGGGGTGTAGTGTGGGGGGGGGGGGGGGGGTGTAAGGGATCTTGACTCGACTTCTAGTTATGTTAGAAGCTCAGTTTGGCCCCCGAGCGCTGGTCTGGATTCAGTTATGATTTTTAACTTCTGGATATTCGGAAGGGTTTTCCAGGGGGAAATCTGATTCTTGACCTGAGCTGTTGAAAGGGAGGGGGGGATGGGGGGTAGCGGGTAGCGTTGATGTCTCAATGGCGGCTGTGTGCTCCTGAACTCTGGCCTCTTGTCAACAAGTCTGTTTGTTTTCCTGCCATCCCCTGGAATCTCCCCGGCAGGATAACTCGACACTCGGAGCGGTGCTGCGTGTCTGCGTCCGTTCCGCTGAAAGCCTCAACTACGAGTATGTTGGAGGACATATGAAAAAAATACTCAAGCTTTAATGAGTTCTCCATGCATGCAAACTGCCTGCTCAACTGTTCACGTCCTGATGTATGTAAATGTAATTAACAACTGAATTATCATAATTACCCTCCTTGTCTCAAAAGGGACTCGGAGAGGAGGAAAGTGGCCATCACAGAGCATTTTCAATGAAGGGTTTAATGTGCTCTCTCAGCTACTGTAATGCCTCGGTAAACATAAATGCCACATAGGCTTATTGTTGCCACTTGCTTCGGGAACAGTGCGTTTAATCAAGGAACCCAACAGAACATAGTTGTTGATTTCACTCATTATTCTAAATAACCGTTTCCGTCCGCGGTTCCCTTATTGGGATCCAATCAAAAGTGCGTCCCTGCAGCAGAACTTGTCACTGTGGGTCATTAAGTGTGTTTTATGGGAGCATTTTGAAATGTTGCGAGCTCAAGAAGGAGAGAGGAGGCATCTCAAGATGCCGCGGACAGCAGCAGCACACCGGGCTTTGTGAATGGCACTTGAAAATAATTGGTTCTTGTTTATTAGGTTTTTTTCAGATCTGCACCTTTAACTTCTTTACTGTGAAGCTATTAGGATTTATTGCTGCCCATGATATGGCGTTGAATTAAACAACCTATTCTGCAGGGTAATCTAATGGTGCTGAAATAATGTCTCTCTCTCTGAAACTGAGGGGCACTCGAGGCGTAAAGGAAATTAATTGTGCCCATTAAGATTCATCGACCACGGACTGAAGTTGCACCAAACCCAGTGTATTTCTCTTCGTTGTGGAACTCCTGTAACACAATGAGCGGCCGTGTCCTTTTCTGTCAGAGGCATCAACCTTGACTGTAATGCTCGTCCTAGAGAGGTGCTGAAGAGTCTGCAGGATTAGGAGTTTATATTAAGGGAGTTTGAGCAAAATGATCAAAGCAGAACATAATTGACCTTAGCAACTTGTCTGCATTTTCCTTTACCTTGTGCAGAGTGTTTGTAACACTGCAGGTTCCTTAATGCTGGCCCTGGTTGAAGTGATTAGCTAAGATCTATCCCCATATTGATCTTTCCGCTTATTGTTCCAAACAATTCGCACACATTTAAAGAAAATGCCTACCCTCTGCTAATGCATTGTGAACACACACCAGCGATGATCAATACTTGGAGTCCTCCTCCTCAGGGGTGTCTCTAGAAGAGGTGCATGCCAATACAAAGCACACCGAAGCGCCCGCCGTTACAAAATTTGGAGGGATACCGGTAATGTATTCTCTGTGATGTCCAAAGTGATTTCAGTCCAAAGAATAAAAAAAAAACAACAACAAAAGAAAACCAATCAAGAGGAGCAAGCAATTGCCGAGAGCCTTTCAAACTAACAAGGAGAGAAAGGAGAAAATTAATTTGTATTTGAGGTAGCATTGATCTGAGGCCTTAAAGACGAGACGAGAGCCATAAAATGAATGACTTTGTCCAAAAGGCTTAGCCGCTCGGAGTAATCTGGCAGCAGTGAGCACAAGTGGGCTCTGCTCTGAATTGAAATGTCAAGCAAAGCCACTATTTCATATCCTGCATGCCACATGATAGATATCTATCTTCACAAAGCTCGTCTGTTTTTTTTTTTTTTTGCTCAGCCATTTTGTGGCTAAACCCAGCTGTGCACCTCGCTGCACTTTGCGCCGCTTTTATATCCCTGTACGACGCCTCCAGGTGAGCCGTCAAGACAGAGGACATTTATAGATGTATCATGCACTAAGCCTGTGTTCCACCCTCTGAAGCGGGATGTTCGGCAACAGGAATAGAGGCTGTGGAGTAAAAGAGTCAGGAGATTTGCAGGAGCTCTAATTGTTCTGCTTCTCGCCGAGCGTGGATCAACACATTTGAGATTATGGCAGGGAATTGTTTAAGTATACATTCTAGGCGTAGACGACGGGAGAGTTTTGGAGTGTTTTTTCGCTCTGGGTGTATTTCTGTCTGCACATATATCATGCATGTGTCTTTATTGTGAGCCACCGTCCTCCTGACTCGGACCGTCTTTAGTTGTGACTGTGCTATGTCTGCTGCTCCACAGAGCTCAGTTTCAGGCCTCATAAATTACCCCGCGCAGACACAGGATATGTCCGGCAGAGCTTTTTCTGTCTGCTGCTCTTTAAAGGTCGAAGCCATCTGCGTTCTTTTCCGGGTTTTTCAAACCGAAACGCCCACTCAGCCGTTAGCAAAATGCAGTGGCGAAGGTTACCCAAGTAAGCTGATCAATAAGCTTATGGATATTGTTTGGGGTTGCGTGTGCATACTCCCGTGTTCTGCAAGGTAAAAATGTCTGTTTTTGTCAGAGGAGTCTTGTGGCGTTGAAGAGAACGTTATAACGGCTTCGGTACCCCATCGGAGAGGGCTGTGGAAAAGCAGCAGATCGTATTTAAGTCAACAACAAAAAAATTAAGATTTCTCACTTTAAGTGCACGCTATATTTAGAACATTTTCACCGCTTTACCTTGCCATCAGTCTGCCTTTTCTGATGGGTAGTTGAAACTCTCTTCAAAGCCACTAGACTCCATTGACAACAAACAGTCATCAGACTTTGCAGAACACGGGAGTTGCTGGTCTACCGTTGCATCGATCGGTTACTTTATTTGTGTTATTCGGAGGCTTGAATATGTACATGGATATATATATATATATATAGAGATACATGGGGAAATGTTTCTAGAAGGGCTAGGGGAAATAGCATTGTGATGCTAAAACAATAAATAAATAATGGACTCGTCCTTCTAAGAACAAGTTTCCATAAAACAGTGAGGCCGCTCAACAATTTCTCATCGACTTGAGTTTTTTTAATTTAGCAGAAGTAAAGACAAGATAAAGAGATATTTAACAGCGTTAACTAAACTGCAGATGAATTGTCTTGTGGCCCTGTACCTTCCATGCAAAGCTGTGTGCTCCCGTCAAGTAGGCTTGCATGAAGCAGAACAGCATGAGCGCATATAAACGGCCTAATGTAAAATTCATGTCTTCTGGGACTTGTTTCTCTGTCATTAATTACCAGCGCTGGCTCTAGGTAAAGAGGCAAAAAGACCAACTGTAGCTCTCGCACAGTTCTTATCCTCTGAGACAGTCTTGTTATTGAGTCAAGCTCCAATGCACAATGAATAAAGATATATGAAGACCCACACACGCTGAGTCACACCACGTCTTACTCATTGTGGTGTATGGGGCGCCGTCAGCGCCTCAACATGCCTGTTGGTTTGGTTTTACGCAAATGTTCGGGACGATTCGGGAAATACATTTATTCGCTTTCTCGGAGGTGAATACGACTCTAGAGTCTGTTCAGTAAATATGAAGCCAGCAGCCGGTTAGCTTAGCTTAGCATAAAGCCTGGAAAGAGGGGAGAACAGCTAGCCTGTCTCTCTGGAAAGATAACAAAATCCACCAACCGGAAGCTGAACCAGAAGTGTTGCATAATTTAGTAATATGTTACAATAATGTGTGATTATTTTTGCCAGTACAGTTTGTACAGTACCCTCTTTGATAGCTAGCCTCTAGCAAACGAATATACCTCTTGTTAAAATGTTTTATAATTTGCACGTTGTGCGCTTTAGCGGACATGCTAAAGTTCACCACTGCACAGGTAATGCTGCATTCAAGAACCAGCTAGTTTTGAGTGGTATGTAATGAGTAATCGATTACATTGTTCCAAGTTATGCCCAATGCTGTAAATTAACATTTGACATCTTGTATGTCTAATCTGTCCCAAAGAACGTAATGTAACAACAACAATCCAAATTTTAATGGTGGCTCATTAATATAAATTTAATAAAACAGAAATAAATGAAACTACTTTCTAATTCGACTAACAGAAACGTCTATCAATACGTTGGTTTTCCTCTTGTCCGCCCCAGTTTTTTCAGCCGCCACTGTGTTCAGGTTAGATAAAAAGAAAAAGAGAAGGGATTTTCTTTCTCATTTGGATCAACAATAGAAACTTTGCTCACCTTTTCACATGGTGTAGAAATGTGTGCAGCTGAAACAGGTGCTTTTCACTTCGAGGACAGCTACAGGTGCTTTTCAGTTCGAGGACAGGTAACTTCCAAGGGAGAGAAAGGAGACCGGAGCTCACATTGATTGGTTTTCGGCCGTCGACAGAACCCGCTAAAGTAGAGATGATTTCTAAACTGAGCTCTGGCTGTTCGATATTTCCTTTTGTCCGTTTGTCATTGTGCCGGGAGGATTAGCCTTGTAAGTGATTCATCTTCAAAATTGAAACCAATTTGAAAACAGCTTGATTTGGCTGCGAGTTGCCATTGCTCTTCCCTAATAGCAGGTATTAGGCGGCTTATGGTCCATTTATCCTGCCGTTTGTATGGACATGTAGATCCCTTTTACTGCTCTGACTGTATGTGTGTAATTTGAGATAAAAATGCTCTTTTAGTGCAGCGGTGTAAAGCTGCAAAAGCAAGGACAAAAACAATATCCATCTCTGATCATGGCGTCATATTTTTTTTGTCATCTTCCCCACAGATTCATGAATGTCTCTGGGGGGCTATAAAGTGATGAAACTAATTCTGCTTCTTCTCTGATGTCTTGATTGATGACCTTGCATAATGGTCCCCCCCCCCCCCCCTTCTTTTTTTTAGAGCTCTGTTTTAATTTACACACTCTGGTTTAGACTCCGCTGACAGCCATCTTTCAAGTGTTCAATCTCAAACTCTTCCATTATTTACAAGAGGTATTATTCAGCATATGGCAACAGTATGCCTTTGGTGTCAGATTGCCCATAAAGAGTGACTTCACCGCCTCTTGAGAGAAATGGCAGCTAATTGGTTCAGCCCTCTCTTGGCTGAGTGCTACCAGAGGACACGCGGCTCTTACTGGAGGGGAATGTGTTCTTCGTGCGAGGTGCAGAGACATCACAACAAGCCCGCAAATGCTTCGACATCTGACGAGCATGTTTCTTGATGTAGTATTCAATAAATACGCTGTTTATTCGATGTCCTTCAACATCACACTGTGATAGCCCGAGACATGCCGACTGTAAATAGCCACAAAGATCGTATCTTGTCTTTGATTTTTTTTTTTTAAATCACTCAGTCGGATTAATGAAAGCGACGTGTTTCATGATTCTGCCTGAGAGAGTGCACATGAGAGAGACAATGACAAAGTGTCTGGCAGCATGAAATGACAAAAAAATAGAATGATATGATATGTAATAGAACATGTAATGTATAATTCATTAGCTTTTATCTCCACTGGATTTTGTGAGTCATTAAAGGGGACTAGGACGGCCACTTACTTCATTTTGGTTTAATCTGCCAAGTATTTTCTCTATCAATAGATTAATCGTTTCATCTTTAAGATGTCAGAAAATAGGGGGAAATTCCCATTACAATGTCCCAAAAACTCAAGGTGATATCTTCAAACGGGTTGTTGGTTGATTAGAACAATGGTCTGAAAACCCAACGATTACATTTGCAATTAAATGAACAGAAAAACAGCAGAAAGGCTCACCCTCTCGTTAAAGTGATGAACAGAGAACTGAGTATTTAGGCTTGAAAGATGACTCGTAGTCCTCATGAGCATTCCTGACTGTTAATTTGTTAATAAGTAATATTTTTAATTTATTATATTCAGCGTTGCAGAGCGATACCTAAGATTTGAAGCCGAAGTTAGCAGGAACTATTAACTCACTTTTTAAACACAAATACCCAAAAAAAATCACCGGCGCAGGCTTCCAGTCTGGTTCAAAATGTGAATATTAACTGTGGAGGTTTTTTTTGCCGATAATGTTAAATTGAATATTTTTGGGGGGGTTTTGGGCTGTTGATTAAACAACACTGTCATTTTGAAGACGAAACTCGAGGAAACTATGGTGGACATTTTACACCACTTGTGACATGTTGTAGACTAAATGACTAAACGAGAGAATAAGATTAATGAAAATAGTAATTAGTTGCAGCCCCAACATGTAGATGTAGATTTCCCTTGCACTCAATGTTCCCAGCTGTATGCATCTTCTCTGAATTGATTGAATCCCTAATGATAATATATGCTCAAAACATTTTGCCGAGATGACAAAGATGCATAAACAACCCAATACCTCTCTGTCCTGTGTAATCCTTTGTGATGAAGTGTGGGTGGTGGTGGAGGGCTGTGGACCCGTGACTATGATCTCGGGAGCAGGTTAATCAGGTGATGACAGCAAGTTGTTTCAGGAAATGCATATAAGGGCGGGTATCAGCCTGTGGAAAAGTTTGCTCAGGTATGGGGAAGTTTAATATTTTCAAACTCAATTATACTTGTGCTTGTATTGCATTATATGCGCATATTGAATCATCAGAGTCAGCCTATGAATCATCTCACTTTTCCTGAGACAATAAAAAAATCTTCTCTGGCAGTACATACATTTGAAAAACTTCTTGTTTTAACCCCTTTTCTTAAAGAAAGAGTTATTTGTCTGTTATAGGAAAAAAAAATAGGTTATTTTTTTCTTTTCAATAAGTTTAGTTCAGTGTACTTTATATATAAGTACGATACGACTATGGCGATCCTGTTTTTTTCTTCACATTTCCAATCATCTTGGGGTCCTTATTCTTGCTTTCGTTGTCGTAATTCTGAACACCTTCATAGCCGTGGGTGCTAACCGAACACTTCATCATCGTTCGCTCATTTTAATGCGAACATGTCAGCTGTTACTTTAGCTGCCATGCTGGCCTGGCCAACCTGTGAGTGTGCAGCTGACAGACGCACAATGAGTGAAAGTGTAAAAAGGTAATTAGCGGGGGCTCCTGCCAGGGGAAAAGGTCACGGAGTAAAATGTCACAACTCGGCCAACACCGTCGGGGTGGTCTGGGCTTTATTGTTCTCATAGCGAGCGTCTCAGGAACACAGTCTTCAACCTCCCCGTGGCCTCCTGACCACGTCGCCAGATATCAGCTTTGTAATAAATATTTCACTGGAATGAAAAAAGCAAAGATTCCCCTTACTGGCTGATTAGTGTGAAACGTGAAATGTGGGCTTTGTCACCCTTCTCTCTCTCAGGAAATGGAGATATGTGTCTGATGATGGAGTGTCAGATAGCATGATATTGCGTTTTCCCAGAAGCACCCGGGGAACGTGAAGACAACACTATAGTGCAGACCTCATTGTGGGAAGCTGCTTTTATCTCTAAATATGATCCGGTGGTTGTGGGTAAAAGATATACGATCATTCATACATGAGAGCAGTGTATCCGTGTAGACACGCATGCACATTGACATTCACTGTGTTTTCTTCCTATTCATATTGGCTATTCATACTTCATACGATATATAGATTTCCTATTTCTGCTCTCATTTCCTAGTTATCTCCCGGCTCTCTGCAGCAGCTATCCGTCCGTGTGCACGCAGTCGTTCTAAGCAGCAACACACCTGGGCGATGGAGCAAACACGAGCGCACTCGCACACGTGCGCGTGCACATTCACACACAGATTCGCTTCGCAGCGGAAAGCGTGGATTGAATACATTGGAATCGCATTATTGCTGATGTATGTTTTTCGCCCAGAGCAGTGCGATTCTCCTTCCGCACATCAGCTTTATCAAAGTGAGAGAGATGAACCAGGCAGGACAAAAGTGAAACGCAGACAGGCTTTGTCTTCATTGTTGACATTTAATCAGCCCAAGGTACGGACTCTGTTGGGAGGAAATCACTGCTTTGTCAAAGGATGCCCCACCACCACGGCTTGTCTTAAGTACACTAAAAATAGCAAGAGATGGATGTGTGGTGTTGACAGGTTTGCCATGATTTTGTTTAGTGAAGGTGCAGAGTTGCAATTGAAAGCTGCACGAAGCATTTTATTTCCAAGAATTATGGGCAGCAGTAACTCTAGCAATACCAACAAGCCACGGGACTCCAAACAGTTGCAGTTCCCCCACTGCTAGAAACGATGGGAGTTCAAGGCAAGGACATTCATGACTCGCGCTCTAACAGCTTCACTCTTCTCCCACTCTTAGTGCCAACCAGCGAGGGTTTCTCGGTCTCGCCGCCCGCGCCCAGGACCACGGTCCTCATCACCACGGCCGTGTCCACCGTGAAGGGGCAGGGCGACACCACTGCAGCGGGCGCAGATCCGAGAGACGGGAGGGACCCGTATGAGGAGAATCGTGGCTCGGGTACAGCAGAGCCCACCGTCCCCGAGCTGCCACCGACACCCAGGCGCATCTGCGAGGCGACCAGGAGGAGAACCATCGACTGGCCCCAGGCCCACACTGGGAGCACTGTGGAGAGGCCCTGCCCCAAAGGGACCAGAGGTAGGCCCACCATCTGTTTGTTCGATACATACTGATGACATCTAATAACTTAATGTAGACGATAATCTATTAATATTCTTCGATTTTTTTAAACCTGTATCCACCCATCATTCTGCCTGCAGGATGCTAGCGCTATATAGAACTGCTAACACTACTTCTAATAACTTATGACAGTGCTGGGTCATGAAAATACATCCAGTTACATGTCATTAGTATTAGATCGTATAAGTATGCCATTTTGTCACTTTATTATTCGCTACTACTACAGCTCTGCAGAGGGTAAACGGGGTTAATGGGGTTTTCTTTTTTTTCTCCCTTTTCCCATTAACATTTAAGCATTTCACGAAGAGTCACAGAATCACACTTTCAGCATACAAATGATCAGGAACAAAAATGTGTTAAAATGGCCCCGTCACTTTATTTGTGCTCATTTAGTTTTAGTTTATGTGCCGTTTCCATCTTTGCCTCCGTGCACCGAGTCTGTGACATTTCAGCTCGGGGGCATGTGAAATTTCAAACCATAATAATAGCATGATTAGAGCCCGTCAGTTACCCGAAAATTGGTAACATTGCTCCTGTTTGTGTGTCATTTTGAAACTCATTTCTTTTTGAGAGTGCAGGGAGAAAGAAAAAAATGCTGTTGCCCATTTCCACGCTAGCAGAGCACAGACGGCAATGAAGATGACGGACAATATCTGAGAAGTTTATTAAATAGGAAGCGCTGTCAACGTCCAATCTCTACTTATTGTCTTAATTACATTCAGACCGTTTATTCACAGTTATTTCTGAAAAAAAATCACTTTTTGGAAGTTGTAGGTTGTCACCACTTGGGGACACATGATGCTGCTACACCAGTTCAGTTGACAATGATACTCGCACAGGAAGTCTCTCACTAGTTACCTTAACACCTCATCACACAGACTGACAGACCTGTCACAATACAACAAAGCACGGCTATCGGAGGATGAAAGCGTAAAAGAGACAATGCTTTGACTGTGGGGGAGAAAAGGGAACGAGTCTTGGATTACATACAGTATGTTGTCGCTGTTGTCAGTGAAGTGGCATTCATTAGGAGTCATTTTCATCCAGACATGCGTAGCATATACAGTGTTTACACTTCTGAAATGTTTACAGGCAACATCAAACCAGAGTCCATTGTTATCTTCTGTCATTTTGTCCAAGCTATGTAGGAACCTGATGTTTCAGTATGCCTTCTACGTTTCTTTTTGTTCTGTTTGTGTGGACTGTACAAAGCTTGCAGCCTTTCAAATTGCTTGGAAGTGGTTTGTTCCTGCCGAGCAGTTTGAGTTTCCTGCACCGGAGAGTGTGTGTGTGTGTGTGTGTGTGTGTGTGTGTGTGTGTGTGTGTGTGTGTGTGTGTGTGTGTGTGTGTGTGAATGAGGGATCAGCGGGAGCAACTGTATCTGAGCAAGGCTTTGGCTTTCCACCAACTGTTGTGTTTATTCTGTGGTACTGCAGGCATCGCCTCCTTCCTCTGCTCCGTGGCAGGGACCTGGGGCTCCAAAGGCCCAGACCTCAGCAACTGCACCTCCCACTGGGTGACTCAAGTGGCACAAAAGGTAAAACAGGAATGTGTCAACTACAACATTTTGCAGCAAACAAACACGGTTACACGCCTCAAATCAAACATCAAGTGAACCTTTTGCTTGCTTGGTTTATTTTTCTTATACCGGCAGAGATGTGGTCAAGGGTAAATATCAAGAAAATGCGTTTTCTTTTCCAAGTGTAGCTAAAATACAGTGTGGGAGCAGAAAGAAATGAGCTATCGGGATTAAATGCCAAGTCCTGCAGTCGGTGACTGAGAATCAAAGAGCCAGAGCTTCTTTCTTCACTGCCTCTTCTGCTTTGATGTTCTGCAGTCATGCAAGAAGAAATCTAATGGAGACGCACAGGATACCAGTTTCAGTAGCCTGAACGCACCGTAATGCAGCACAAACACGCAACATATTGCATTCCAAGGAAGAGATTTCTCTTGACCTGGAAAAAACAACTCTCACGTGCAGCAGGTTCAGAGAGGGTTTCTGGCAGCAGGCACCGGGCATTTTGGGAAATGTAGATGAGACCGACTGAAGAGCTGTGCCCCATTTCCAAACTTCACTACAATACCAATGACACGCAGGAAAGTTTACTAAAAAAACAGTATCCACAATGAATCAGCCACACTGATGTTTGAGTGTGTGTGACACTATTGTTATACATAAGCTCCTCACATATGCAAAATATTAAAATAAATTGTGAGCGGTGATGATAAAGCTTCAGAATGATATATATATATATAAGATATAAGAATGAAAAAAATATATATTTTTGGAAAAACATTAATGCTGCGTCTACGGCATGTTAACGCAACGAGAAGAATAAGAAAACCTCACGTTATTCCAAGATGGTTCCACCCATATCTAACCTAATAACAACAGTTAGATACATTTATTGTATTACATATCTGCTCATTAACTTGTGAAACCAGATGCAGAAAGTGTACAGTTGGCTGAGTTGATTGCATCGATATTGAATTTGAATTAGATGTAATTGCCAACGACGGTGGTTTTTTGCAGCCGCTTCGCCAACAAATTAGTTGACACTTCCGTCGCTCTTTCTGCCAAATCGTAGAAAACACAGCTGTCAGAAATGTCTGATATATGTGACTCAGAATTGCACCTTTGAATCTGAATGCTATGCATGTTGTTCCCACTCAGTCACTGGTAATTATGGCCTGTGTGATATGACATGAACGCTGCATTGGCTTTCTCTTTGTGAAGTTTAATTGGCAGTGCAATTCCAAAGTCACATTTGGATTGATGCGTGTGCATGTGTTGCCTCATTTCCTCTTTGTACAAAATTGAAAAGTAATTTGATTTTTTGTGTGCAAAATTGTCATACCGTGAAGATGAGCATATGGTATATATACTGTATATGAGTATGTAGTAATAAATCGGGTCACAGCTCAGTTAAGACAGGTTGGAGGAGGCTGGGTGTAAGTAAAGTGAAACACTTCATCACAAAATAACTGTTAGAATTCACTGATCACAGATGAGAAGACGAATACTGACAGCTTTTTATTGTTCACGGTACCGCCGTGTTTTTATGTTAGTTACTGTTATGCTATTATGTTCCCTGCTAAACATGCAATCCCTTTGTTTGTATTCTTTCTGCAGACAATAACTTTCTTTCTTTCTGAACATGCAATGGTGCGAGGGATGAGGACTCTGAGGTGTATGTGGGATACATTATTTCAGCTTCAGCTTGCAGAACGCTTCACTGACATCCCCCCCCTGTTTTCCTCGTTGCTGTTTTTAGATCCGAAGTGGCGAAAATGCTGCTAATTTAGCCAACGAGCTGGCGCGCCACACGCTGGGCCCGGTGTTCGCCGGTGACGTGAGCTCCTCTGTGCGCCTGATGGAGCAGCTCGTGGATATCCTGGATGCTCAGCTGCAGGAGCTCAGGCCCAGCGAGAAGGACTCAGCTGGACGCAGCTTCAACAAGGTGCTGTGAAACTCTTAACTTTGTCCCCCTTTTTGCCCCAACTCTGTTTTAGCATGACTCAGGACATTCATTAGCGGGGCGCCCACCAATACACACGAACCTACACACTCAGCCACATTAATGGGCACGCACGGTCTCAGGTGAGGGGGTTAGGGTGGCAGGTCCAGCCCTGAGGGGAAGCTCATTCCTCCACAGCCCCCTTGGTAATTACCGGCTTTGGAAAAAAAAAAAACGGCTCACCTGGCAGTTCTTAAAGGAGCTAATGGCCATGAGCCCCCCCACTAGCACAAAGGAAAAACTTCATTGCTGACAAGTGTGGAACTGCTTCTGCAGGCACTCCTCAAAAAAAAAAAAAAGAGTAGGCCTAAGAGCCGTACCTACTTCTCTCAGCTAGAGGCAGTCCCATGCAGAGATGAGTGACAGTTTGAAAAATGACATTGTTATTCAGATTTCCTCGACAGCAGTTGCTGTGTAAACAAAGGTAAAAGGTTATTTGCACCAAAATTACGCCCCTTGTTTGTGCCTTTATGTCCACGACAGCCACTTCGCTATTGAAGATAAGAACTTCTGATTGGCTGACGACAAGCAACAATGACGGAAGCTAAAGGACCAAACCGATGGTTTTGTTGTCTTTACTAGAAATCACACCCACATGATTTGTATTCAAGAAGCTAAAACGCTGGTATGGTTCTTTAAAGTTTCATCCAGCCCTCCCCCACTTACTCAACAAGTGGTACACTGTCCATGGCAGAAACCATGTCGTGGTTGCAGAAACATTTTCCTGCGTGCGTTTGCAGGAGGTGTTTATGATGTGGAGGTTGCAATCTGGATACAAAGAACACTTTATCTCTTTGTTTTCCTGTTCAGTGTGAAAGCTACGGTATGTGATTTTCTCCGGTTTGCTCAATTAGGTAGGAGAAGGCGACGTAGGTAATGCCAAGACGCCAACAAAGGCTTTTTTGTTTTTTGTTTTGTTTAACTAGATCTTTCTCGTCATGCCATGAAATACAAATGACCTCATCCCGCATTGTTTATCTCCTCCATGTATTTTAAAGCATCACTAATGGGCAGCATCAGAATCTAGTCTCAGCATCTTTTCCCTCAACACGACTGTGCATTTCTCATCTCCTCCCCTCACTACTATGTGATCCATACTCGCATTTAGAATTCCCCCAAATAGCATTTAGAGGCTGTCGGAGCATTTCACGGTTGTAGTTTATAGGCTGGCGCCGTTTCTTCTTTTCATTAATTCTGTAATGGTAAGTGGCATGATTTAATGCGTCCTGTGTTCTTACCACCTCTTTCTACAATCTGTCTTTTGTGCTTGATCCTCTTATTGTGTGGAAAAGCTTCAAAAAAGAGAGAAGACATGCAGGGCGTACATGAAGGTATAACTCCTACTGTAGGCTTTCTGTGTTGCTTTTGTACCCCGTTTTCTAACGCCTGACCAGCAGCATGCAGCACTGTCTGTCTCTATGTCCTTGGTTGTCCTGTTACAGTTTGTGCCTGGTGACCTGCTGCTTGTACAAGATGTGGCTGCTCCCTCATCTGACTCGGCTGTCTGTTCTCCCGTCATTCTGTCCGTCTGCGGATGCCACTGTCAATATCACTCCGTCTTTGTCCTCTGTGCGCTATCACTTGTACATCTTTCTTTCGTTTATTTTCCTCTCTCCTCCTCTTCTTCCTCCCCCACTCTTTTTCTCTCTCCCTCCGTCTCTCCTGTCGGCTCTTCATACATTGTGTGAATAATTGCCTTCCCACGGTCGTAATTGCACCTCCCTGTCAGCCAGAAGTGTGATCAAAGTGGCAGTGTGCTCAATTTTCACTTGCTTACATTGTACAATTTCTCGTCTCCCTTGTCCCCTTAGCAAAAAAAGAAAACCTCCTCTCCCATTGCAGTTGTGTTTTATCTGTGAGATTAATTTCTGAGCCCGTTAATATGTTTGTGTTCCATTCTGAGTTTTCAGTCTTCCCCCCCCCCACCCCAGACATTTTGCTTTTCCTTTGCTGTGTTGAGTATATTTCCTCGGGTAGGTTCTGCTGAAAGACAAGGGCATGGTGTAAACACTGGGGAGGACATGCGTTGCATGGCATAATACAAATGAACAGATTCTGTATTTTCCAGTGGCTCATGGGGCCCCTCTACAAGTTTGAGTTGTTTTTCTTTGAGGTCTCGTTTTACTGACAGAAAAAGGGCGATACATTTCCCACAGCTCACTTAGAGATGACTCTTTAGCCGCACTAGCAGCATGGCTTTATGGATACATTGGAAATAATTACGCTTTCATGTGCTGACCTCTGGGTTGACTAAACCATCCAAGGATGTTTTTATGTCTTTTGTTTCTTTATAACCATCGGTACAACACTTTGTACAAAATACAGAATTACATGGCAGTCAATGCTACAGTTGTTGAGGTATTTCAGTCTGGATCAGACATTCATGGTGCCCAGAGGATGAATCTTAAAGACGTTGGTGATCCTTTTTTCCTCTCTTTGGTTTTAAAACAGTGCTCCAGATGGGCAGTTTTAAAGAGCTATCAAAAATTGATGCAGCTGAAACAGAAACATCCTTTTTTTTTATTCCTCGTATTCTTCTTCCTTGTCAAAACCCAGCAACTACATTACCCAAAATGCAACTCAACTGCAACAGTTCAGGCGTAGATTTGGGGGTCTTGTCTAGATGATTACCCTAGATTTGAGAAAATGTGCGGAGACTCTTGCTCGGCTCGCTGCTCTACGACTTACCCTAACCCTCAACCGTTCCAGGTCAGTGCCTGACCTCAACCATCTCGCGATAGTTTTGCAATTCGAGGGAGACCATGTAGACTAGATTTGGGTGTGCTATGCTAGTAGGGGTTGATGTCACCTCATGCTGCTAGCCATTTAGTCTCTGTCTGGTTGTAATGTCTCCGACTCTGTAATGGCCACTGCTCTCTCTCGTGCTCACACGCACGCACACACACACACACGGAGCACCTTAACTCCTATCATAGTCACAGCTCACAAGCTTCCAGTTGCCTGCAAGGTCAGGGCAACGGAGATTGATTTCTGTGCTCAGGCCGAGATATAAAGACTCGCTGAGAGCGCTACGTCTGGATACAGTCATCACCGCTGCGGTTAATATGAGCTCAGTGGTTAAATGTTGCGGTTAATCATATATTGGTGCAGACTTTGGTTGATCCCCCCTTTCTTGTTTTTCCAGGCAAACGGATAATCCTGTCTGTGGTCAATTAGTGTTTTGGATAATCACAGCTGTGACTAATTGGTACAGTGAGCAAGGGCTTGTTGTCGTTAATTACCGTTCTCGTAGTGGGCCTTGCTGTGGTTAATGGCACCTATGGTTAAATTGTCACTCTGATTTACCACACCAAGGGTTGAGCTGGATTCTGAATCTCCGTAGTGTCAACGTTGTGGTTTGTTGTGTCGGGCAGGAGCCGTGAACTCTTCCGAGGTCAGAGGGAACTTGTTTTGTCAACATATGATACTTGTGTGAGTTTTGTGGAATGTTTTGCTTACTTACTGCTTATCAGAAAGCAGGAAATGAAAGGATTTCCATTGAAAACAAGCAGAAATGTTCCCCCGTCTTGACTCAAACTGCCACTGTGGACATGGATTTCCAGGATAATGCCCACTTTCCTCCAAGAGAATAGTGTTCAAGGCCGTAATGGGCAGAGCCCGTCAGGGAAATAATAGTTTTGTTCATGGTGGTAATTGTTCTTGAAAATAGCATCTTAAAACCAGGAATTGAGAAAGCATCTTTGTAGACAGCAGTGAACGGAAGGGGAAGAGACATTTGTTTTTTATTTCCTCTTCCCCTAAAGCGCTTTTACATTATTAAAAAAAGAAATTGGTCCAATAGAGGCTTCTTAGATTTTTGGTAAACAGAATATTGAATAATACATACTGCATATTTTATGATCATTATTATTTTAGCCGCCCTTGACTTTCTTGAACCCTCGTGTCTTCAGTCGGAGTGATTTTGATATTTCAGTGTCAGTCGTGTCACTGTTGGCCATGCATGCAACCTTTTTTTTTAATTTGTTTTTTTTTTATCATTTGCTGCCCCGGTCCCCCCCGCTCTTTGTTATTACATTGAAGTTATGACGGGAGGGGAAACAGCAAGCTGACATTTCACTTTGTCTCCATGGATACAGGCAATTGTGGACACTGTTGACAACCTCCTGAGGCCGGAAGCTCTGAAATCCTGGAAAGACATGAATTCCACGGAACAAACGCACGCCGCCACAATGCTCCTGGATACCCTGGAGGAAGGGGCCTTCGTCCTTGCCGAAAACCTGATTGAGCCGGCGATCGTAAAAGTGCCCGCAGAGAATATCAGTAAGTTCCTCTCCAAAAACCTATAAAACAGACAGAACTACATGCACACATCTGTCACTCACAAGTTACGATGCTGGTGGTGATTCTTAGTCTTTTGGCCGTGCACCACCTATTGTCGTCAGGGTGATTTTTTTTTTTTTTTTTTTTATGAGAATATGACTTAAAAAATAGCCACATCTTGCTTATGTCTTAATAAATGATGTGTCCTCCAGACAGTTTATAGCAACATGATCTCATTCATTTAAGTCAGATTTGTGCAGTGAACTGTCTTATTTCTACTCCTCCAGCTCTTTGTTGCTATGGTAATGGTCTCCTACTCACCCTTTTTTGTCTTATAGCTCATTGGTTTTTAATCGTTTTCTTGCATATGAAGTCACCTCATTGAGTGTGTGCTACAGGATGAACTGTACAGACCTCTGGGGGGGGGAAAACAAAGAAACTGGTTGAATGGCCTTGTTCCATTCACACAGCACTCTATTGGCTCTCTCTAAGCCTTTCCCATTAAGTGGTAGTTAGCTAAGCTGATAAGGACTAGTTGCTGTGTATCTACCAAAGGCACTGATTAATACATTGTGTCATATGCTGTATATTTGGCCACTTAATCACGGCATTCAGGCAGTTTGTATGAGCTCGTCAAGCTCCTGCTTATCTGCCAGCAGAGATAATATTCCAGCGGAGAAACATTAAAACAAAAACAGCCATATGAAGAAACGCACAACCTCCGAGAACAGCTTATTACCTGACCTCCCTTAAAGAGTTGGAGGGAAAAAAATTATTGTTGCTCCTAATTAGCAGTTTGTCGACGGCAAAAACGGCTCCTCCAGGTGCGCAACAAGGGCGAGACGAGGGAAAGGGGATGGAGAGCAAAGAGAGAGCGAGTAACTAGGCGGAGGGGGGAGTGCGACCAGAGAACAATTCCTCATCTCCGACTGTCAGAAGCCATCTATCTGAGGAAGTGAGGCCGTTCCTGATGGGAGGGAGTGTGCTGATACGTGTGTCCTCCTGACCCTTCAGTAATTTCACACATCAAAGGGAGCACCACCCGGCAGCTGGCATACCGGGGAGAGAGAGGGGCTGCTGGAATTTGGAGGATTTTCAGAGATTTGCTCGTCGAGCCCAGAGTGATCTGAACCCACAGGGGATAGGAAAAGTAAAAAGTAAAAGCTCAATGATATTTTTGATCCTATGAATATTTGACATTCCTGCTGCAGTAGGCTGCATGCTCGCGTTTGCTCATCCTCTATCACCGCCCTTGTTGTTGTTTTTTTCTTTCGCTCCTGCCTCGGAGGCTTTCACAATGCCAACCAACAGCTTAGTGACATGTTTTTATTTTTTTAAGTGAATTACACTCTACAGGGTTTTGCCAAGAAGATTAGATTCTGTTACTGGTACAATGAACCTCGAGTCTTTACATATACCCTGCCGGGCCTTAGCGGCAGAGCTCTATTAAACACCATGTACCGCTTGCCACGGTTTAATACACCCCTCTCTCTCTCTCTCTCTCTCTCTCTCTCTCTCTCATTCCCCTCACCTCCTACCATCTCTCAGTGTTGGATGTGTACGTGTTGAGCACCGACGGTCAGGTGCAAGACTTCAGGTTTCCTCAGACAAGCAAGGGTGGAGCGTCTCTTCAGCTCTCCTCCAACACGGTCAAGGTCAACAGCAAAAATGGTGAGAAGAATGCAGTTGCTGCATAAACATTTAATCATGGTTCATTTTCTGCTTTTCTTTTCTTTTCTTGGGGTTGTTTAGTAATACCCTCTTTCCATCAAGCTTAGCGCAAATATGCAGCTTTTTTAAACACTGATAGACTGTTTCCCCATTGCCAGTAGACCAGTGTGCCTTTCTGTGTTTTTTCTGGTGTGTCACGTTCAACGTTGTTGAGTTATTGAAAATGTTACGGTGGTTTATATATATATACGTTACTTTTTCTGTCTTTCTTTCAAACTGTCAAACCAGAGTTGGTGATTGTTGGAACAGTGGAGAGACTGTAATATAATAATTGTCCAAATCCCTGTTGATTCCCTTCAACGTGTGTCACATACCATTGCACAGAAATAGGGGGGGTGTGGGTGGGGGGGGGGGGGGGTAGCGTGTCCACACGGCTGTGATGTTTCCATCACTGCCGATCGGAGCTGGAGCCGATAAAGACCCATGACAGAATTCTGCAGGAATGAGACGCGGCAATGAGTCAGCATTTTGGCACTTCCAGCACCCCTCGTCTCTAAGTCAATGGGTTTTTGGTTGCCTGATGCCTGAAAAATGGTCTGTGGTTAACACAAGATTAAGAGATTTTAACGTTTTGTGCTACAATATAAAATCTGTCAGTAAATACCTCTCTCGGGAATTTTGAAGCTTTTACTTGGCTGCTAACAAATGGCTAAATGAGACTACAAAACGTCATCAGGCCAACTAGTCCACCTTTACAGCCTAGTTGTGTGTACTCGCGCTCATGAGACCGCGGTGTAGTTTGTTTAACGGCCATTTCAATGACTTCTGGTGTCCACACTGGTCCATTACTATAAGTAAAAGCGACGTGATCCTGAGTTAATTGAGAACAACAGCTTATGTGGTTTAGATTTAAAATCACAATTTTCACTCAAGAATATGGTACATGTCATTACAATGTGTTTAAAAATCAAGCTTCAACACTAAACCATACACTAAGCCAAGCTAGCAGAGATGTCTTTCATAATTTATGTGTAGCAGTACCTCAATTGGTCACGGAGAGAAAAATGTCAGCAAGGCTCCCATATCCAGCTCTCATGGTGCAAATTCAAAATGGGCTCAATGCTGCCCCCAATGCCCCAACGTGTCTGTCATTGTATGCACACAGGGGGCAGCAATGAGCCCCTTAAAGGAATAGTTTGACATTACAAAGTTGAAAAGGGGGTATTCAACCTTTGCATGTCAAGAAAGTGAATCAGCGTTGTTCCTAAAATGTGGAACTATTCCTCTAAGGTTTGGTGCATTCATACAATGAATGAATCCATCTCTTTTCACTAAAGAGATCATTTGTAACTCACTTGCTTATGCTCCCTCTGCATGTCTCATGATTGTATTATTGCCGGTTGCAGGTGTTGCCAAGCTGGTTTTTGTGCTCTACAAACACCTGGGTCAGTTCCTCAGCACCGAGAACGCCACTCTGAGGGGAATGGGGGACCCGAACAAACGCAACCTCTCCCTCACCGTCAACTCCCACATCCTGTCAGCTTCTATCACCAAGGAGTCCAGCCGTGTGTTCGTGGCCGACCCCGTCATCTTCACATTGGAGCACCTGGATGTAAGCTTCCTCCCGAGACTCACTCCGGAGCACACTGCAGAGCCGGGCTGCCAAAATACTGAAACAGCTGCATAAGCTTTTGTAGTGAGGGGCAAATGTAGAAAAAGGGGTTGGAGTAAAGTGAAGGCATCTATATTATGAGCGGTGGGACGAGTAGAGTTAGAGAAGCAAGGCGGGCTGGGAATCTGTTATAGTAACCTTTATATTTCTTTATTCCTTTTTCTTTCAACAATCAATGGTAAATTGTGCAGACACTAATTGGTAGAACACACATAAGCAGTCTACACACCAGGTACACTGACATCCTGTTTCTTACAGCTAGACATGAAATATACAAGGTGTGTTTGTGTACAGTCATGCATATTGCAGCGTATATATTCATGTATATTTCATCATTCTTTCTCTCTCTGTGTGTTTGTCTTTTTTAGAAGGAGCACTACTACAATCCAAACTGTTCCTTCTGGAATTACTCGGAGCGCAGCATGATGGGATACTGGTCCACTCAAGGCTGCAAACTGCTGGAAACCAACAAGAGCCACACCACATGCTCCTGCAGTCACTTGACCAACTTCGCCATCCTCATGGCTCACCGGGGGAACGTGGTAAGTGGCTCCATCCTGGAGGTTTGCACGCGCTATTTCTCTGTCTCAGTTAGTTGTTCTTCCGTCTCGCTGACAGTTTTGTGCACACACGGCAAGAACAAGAATGGCATTTCAGTGGAGATAATTAGATTATTGCTGGAGGAGACGGTAAAGGTGGGGGGGGGGGGGGGGAGGAGGGGATAAGGAAGCGGGCTGTCACTTTAAAAGAGCGAGATTGTGGATCAGGATAGGAAGTGTGTTACCATTATCAGAGGTAATTATATTTTACCTATGGTCCGTGTCTAATATTCCTCCATGCGTATGTCCCTGAGAATCATGGGAAACCGTATATCCTCAGCGTTAACTTGTGTTTCCACCCCTCTTGAAGTGGTGTAGGATCCATTTGGTCGCAAAATGCAATTACAATCCAATTACACGATAAATGGCATGTGTAGCGGGGACCTATAGCCAGCAATAAATGTGGAGGATAAGTTTGTGGTTCGTTTAATAATACGTCCCATTTCATGAGCTCTGTCCCTGTCATCTGTCTTAACCTCAACCTTAACCACAGCTCGAAACCAGAGCCCCGAGGCTAGGCTTAGCCTCACACCAATTCCCTGCACATCACCTCAACTGCAACTCCTGCCCTCAATAAAATTACAAATATCACAGGAGGAATTGCCTCACTTTCGGGCCACCATGTTCTTTGAGTGATAGTTTACATGGTCAAGTCTGCTATTTTCACATTTGCCTGGTTTCCCATCTTGAAACGAGCTCAGTTTTAGATTTTCTGAAACACGGCGTGATTTGACCTCAAAGAGGAGAACCCACATGTGGACGACACATCACGTGGTCACGGTTCTTTATGACAGTTTTATTCAAACTGACGTCGCTCTCTGCAACATGGGCGCCGTAATGTGATCAAAAGCATGTTTGAGCGCCACGTGTCATCGGGTTGAGGGACAGGTTCTCTGAAGCTGATCAGAGGCGTCAGTCTGAGTCACCAAAGTCAAGTGGATATCTTCCAAAGTTAGAGACTTTTTTGCAAAACATGTACTATTTTTACTACCATCCCTCCACAGAGGGATTTTATGCTAAAAAGACAGAACTTTTGGAAGATATCTACGTCATCTGTCTGAATCATACAGTAAAAAAGCATTAATAAGGGACATTTTTAACGGTCACACGATCACAGCATGCAAAACCCTGTTTCCATGTCCATATAGGCACATGACCATTGTTTTAAGACGACGTGTGTTTCTCTGCAGGGGGATGGGAGCGTCCACGAGCTTCTTCTCACCGTCATCACGCGGATGGGCATCGCCGTGTCTCTCGTCTGCCTCGCCATCAGCCTCTTCACCTTCTGCTTCTTCAGAGGTCTGCAAAGCGACCGCAACACCATCCACAAAAACCTCTGCCTCAACCTCTTCATCGGCGAGCTCGTCTACCTCGTGGGCATCAACATGACGGAACCAAAGGTACCGTAGAAATGATGATTCAGAAAGTTTTAAGCTGCTGATGAATGAGCTCATCTGCTGTGATTAACCTTTAAACACGTGGATTTCTCTTTTGATTGGCTATAAAGTGGCTGTAATATTAGCAAAGGAAGATATTAAAATACCACATATATATTCTGTATCTGCTTGTTCCAACACTTGAAGATCTTTGATGCTGACTGTGAGTGAAATATTGAAACTCAGCAGGAAGGTTTTTTTTTGGTTTTTTTCAGGCTTCCCCATTTTATCAGATATAAATATTCTATTCATGCATTATTTCATACGCAGTTCTCCTACATCAGTTCTATCTTTGGAAACTTTGGGAACTTCAGTAAAACTTCAGTAAAACTTCAGTAAAACTCTATGGCTTTGAACAAAGCTTGGTTGCACAATGTGCATTTTAACAATGGACCCACCAGCTGTTTTTTGGGAAATTGTACATTTTGTACTCTTCTGCTTACCCAGAATGAGGACGACTTACTGTCGTCTTTGTATGTATAATGTATGCCGTTTTTTGGCTATTAGCTTCGCTCATTTATTGAACCGTTATGAATCAGCGCCATTTAGGATACATTCTCAAATATACTATTATTTAGATTTTAAAACATTGCCATTTTATCACCTCATAAAGGTGTTTGCTTTCTTTACACATTCAGCAGATACGGAGCAACATTAGCATTCATTTGGAGCAGTATTTCTGTCCACCTGATAAATGTAGGGCTAATGTTCGCTCTCATTTCAGCTCTGATTGTGTCTCTAAGGATCTCCTGAGGGAGATATTTGGCTCTTTGGCAGCTAAATGCTCCACTGTGTTCCCCGTCTAGTAACTAAGTTTGTCTGTGTTCCAGGCAGGTAGTGCACAGTAGGTTTATCAAAGCAACAGCTGCCTGCAAAATATTGAGCTGGGGGGAAAAAAAATCTTTTACATTACATGTAGTCATTTGATCAAATCAAAAACATTGATTTGAGCAGCTTTAAGTGATCCCATAGACATTGTGATCTAACTCAAACTGGTCACCTACACTTTTAATCTCTAAACAACAGCATCAAACATAAGTCATATTTAACTAGCCCCAAACTGTCCCTCTGAAGCCTCCTTTGTGTGTAATGTCTGCATGTGTCTTCCTGTCAGCTGGTGTGCTCAATCATCGCCGGAGTTCTGCACTTCTGCTTCCTGGCTGCGTTCGCCTGGATGTGTCTGGAGGGCGTGCAGCTGTACCTCATGCTGGTCGAGGTGTTCGAGAGCGAGTTCTCGCGCAGAAAGTACTACTACGTCTCTGGGTACCTCATCCCGGCCGTGGTGGTGGGCATCTCGGCCGCCATCGACTACAGAAGCTACGGCACACAGCGGGCGTAAGTGGGACATCTTTGTGGAGATTCTTCTTTTGCGCAATAAAAAATTAAAAATGAGGAGCATTAGTCGTCCCCTCTCCCAATCAGCATGCATGTATGTGCTAATGATAGCAATATCACAAAGACTAGTCCACCTCTGCCCCCTTGGTAAATTTACACCCTGACACAGCTGTGACAGGGTGTAAATTTCAGGAGGCTGTGAGCAAAGCTGCAGCTTTAATGAATGTGCTGGCGAGCTGCTCTGGCCTGCTGGGTTTTTATTCTTTGCATGTGGATAATTGCCGCCCTTGTCAGTTAAAAGTTTATGCACTTCTTCGCTGGTCTTCATCCAAGCAGCAAGCTTCATCATTTGTAAGACTGCAATCCTCTAATTTATGGAATTTAAGCAAATGCTTTTTTTTCCCCCCCACCCTCACATTTTATTGCTGTCATCTTCACTTCACTTCTGTTTCCTGGTGATAAACACGGATCGAAGTGTAATTCATTCTCGGACTGTCTGGAATACAATGTTTACTGTTCAGAGTCTTGGGTATACACAGTCAGACAGCCCACATTTATAGACCGTGAAGTCACGAGTGCAATAGCCGCTGCCTTTTAGACTGCAGCTTCTCGTGGCACGGGGCCAACGCTCCCTCAAGGTCGGGTTTTCTTCTCTGTGGTCGGCGGAGTCTCTATTCCGTTGTCGTATCATCCAGCCAGCTCTGCCGGGCCCTGATCGATGAGACACAACTCTGTTTTGGCAATGAGATGATTTAATGAACTGAATATCACCTTTTGCCCACTGTAGATGCTGGCTGAGGGTAGATAACCATTTCATCTGGAGCTTCATCGGACCTGTAACCTTCATAATTGTGGTAAGTCGTAATGTTGTGCACGTGTGTGATCACTTTTTTTTTTTTTTTTTTTTTTCTTTTCTTTCAAAGAAAATCTTTGAAAACAGTTTATAGATTTCCTCTCTCTCTCTCTGTACTGGCACCCTCTTAGCTCTGCTTTCTCGGATCAATTTGCATGAAAGTAAAGTGGTCCCATTATAGCTGACACGAGGACATCAGTGTCCATTCAGCTATGAAATCCTCTGAAATCAGAATCGGTGCGCAGCAACAACTCAAAGCTGTTTGGTCTTTGCTGTACATCTAGAGAATACTCTCCTCCCGCAATCAAGACGCGAAATCATCTCAGGCATGAAGGTCATTTGCTCAGTGGGAAAACAAGGGTGGTGATGGTGGTGTTGGAGGGCATTGAACATGGAAGTAATGAGTGGGTGGGCCAGACAACCATTATCACAGCTCATAGCTCTGCTGAGGATCATGACACGTCCCCAGCCAATCCCAGCACACGGACATCTCCATCTTCACGCTTTAATATTTTATGTGGTGCACTGGGTTGTTCTCGGTGCGCACACACACAACACACGCACATGCATGCAGCCGGGAATGCATGCACGCAGCCCTGAACAAACACACGCTGCGTATCCATACAGGCGCCTATGGTAACACACATGTAAATCTGTCCATAGGCTGTAAATACACAGCAAAAAAACAACTGGGAGAAGTGCTGCGTCGGCAGCGCTGTTTTTTTTTGGCAGAGAAGTGAGAGACCTGAATATTGTAGAGGACGCGGCCCCTTGGAGACTAGGCATGGGGGGGAGGGAGGGAGGGGGGTCCGTATGTAGTTTGCCTCAGAGTGCCTCCCTGTCCGTCCGTCCGTCTCATCGGATCTGTGTCATCACTTGCGGCTGTGTTAAATGCATCTCCATGCGGACGTAAATCGGCCCCAGTGGCTGGGAGACAAAACTCGGCATTACTCTAAGCTGTGATCTAAAAGCCTCTTTCTGTCTTCTTGGCCACTCCTTTTTTTTTCTCCTCCATCTTTTCCCCTGATGTTGTCGGTTTCCATCTGCTTTCCACTCACACTCTTTGTTTCTATTTGAAGACCCTTTTTTTTTTTTCCTGTTGCCCCTTTTTCAGAATGCGTCCATATGTTGCAATAATGCGGCTCTTTTTTTGCTTATTTATGTATGAAAAATGTAAAGCATTTGATAAACTGAGACTACGTTGGGATCACTCCGCTTTGTTTTTCTTGCCAACTCGTACTTTTTTTTGTCGTTTGTTTTCCCTTCATGTGCGGTCGATTGGTCATGCTTTCAAAACGCACACGAATATAAGTTTATAATCACGTAAGAACACAGACGTAAAGTTGCTGCTCGTTTATATTTACAATATTTACAGAAGTACATTTCAAAGGTTTAACATGGAATCGGGCCAAACTGAAGCACACACCTCCTCCCTTCCTTGCGGTGGCGACGGGCCCTCCGGTGCTGAAAGAGTCATCCTGAAAGCTTGGAAACCTCTCTGGATGTATTGCTCGAATCACTTCAATGTTGTTTTTTTTGTCCTGGCTTCAGTAAATATTCTTTCTAAAGTATGGCACTTCTTTCTTTTCTCTATTTTTCTGGAGCTTTTCTTCGCGGTACATCGGCTCTGTTTGGACTCCATCAGATGTACATTCTTGTATTTGATGAGGATTTTCTCTTTGGTATTGACTATGATGTCAAACCAGACAAGGAGCTTTCTACCCAGCTTATGTTGAAGGCCAGAGCTGTGTGAAGTAGACCAAAGAAGTTAACCTCTCGCTGCTTGTTTTTCCTCTTTGGGAGTCGATGTACTTTATGATCTGCACCGAGGCATTCAATTTTGATATTCCTCCCAGTAAAAGGTATGCTGGTGTTGATGCTAACTATAGAGCCAAAACCACTATACTGTCGATTAACCAATACTTTAAGTCAGTGGGGCATATAACTACGGGGGGTAGGAACCAGCGGTGGAATACAAACAAATACATTTTACACATGAGCTGTACTTTAGTGCAGATTTGAGGTTGGGTTTTTTTCATAGCTCTTCATCCTTCTACTCCACGACATGTCAGAGGGAAATATTGTACATTTTGTACTCTACTACGGTTATTTAAAAGTTTACAAATTAAGACAACTATTATGATAATAAAGTTGTTTTTCATGGTTTACTGATTCAGATAATGTAATTATTTGCTGCTTCTCCTTTCAATTATGTTAACAATCAATTAAGACAATTATATTGAATCTTTTGAAATGTATTTATTTTTGTTTGTTGGACAAATGAAACATTGTGCTTCTGAATTTTTAGAAAACAAACGATCAATCGTTTGATTGAGAAAAGAATCCATAATGAAAGTAATGATGAGTTGGAGCCTTATAAATAAAATGAACCAACGTAAACTCATTAATAATCTAATTATATCATATATAATATTATGACACTTTTCCACATTTGAATATTTCTACTCGTACTTTGACTGAGGTGAAGGATCTCGGTACTTCGTCCGTCCGCTGTCGGCAACAGGAATTGGATGCCTTTCTAAGTGCAGTCTGTTAACCCTGATGCGCGTCTGTTTTGACAGGTCAATGTCATCTTCCTGGTGGTGACGATGTTCAAGATGGTGAAGCACTCCACCTCCATGAAACCCGACTCGTCCAGGCTGGGGGGTATCAGGTGAGCGGTGTAACTGGTAGATTAGGTGGCCGCTCTGTGGTTTGCTTGCTCGGAGACCGCGTGTGCGTGTGTGTGTGTGTGTGTGTGTGTGTGTGTGCACCATTACTGCTTTTGTTTCCCCTCTGGAATTTCAAAAGCCACATTTGACCAACACATTTATTTGATTTCCTCTTCTCTTAAACCCGACTGAACCAATATTTTTTTCCCCTTCCAGATTTTATTTCATCCCATATGGACGGTGCCTTTTTAGTTCATTTTATGATTTCACTATTTGCACTACGCGGGGTTATATTGCCTTTTTTATTTCTTCATAACTGCATTTCTGACCTCTCGGTATCTATTTGCTCCTCTATGCTGGCATAGTTTACAGGCGTCCTCTGGAAGACGTATTCCACCACATGCCTTAAAGATTTAAAATGGGGGGGAAAAAGTCCCCTCCCCCATCTTTCCGCTTCAAGTGGCCTGCAGTTGCTCGATAAAAAGACAGGTCCCCGTCCATTTCTGTGCCTGGGTTCTTGTTCAACAATGCGTTTGAGGGCAGGCCAACATACGTTATGTGGGCGCCTGATTTTAAGACAGCCGCTCTGATTTTTTTCCAGAACAAACCCCCCAAAAAAAGGCATTGAATCGGCTTTTTCAGGTTTGTTTTTAGAACACAGAAAGCCCACATTTCTAGATGCTGGATTGCACACCATCATCTTAAGAAGTCAACACTCATTAACTGTCATTAATTAGGATCTACCTCAAATCAGCTATGTAATTAGTTTCTGTGTCAAAGGTGGCAACTCGTATAAAATAAAAGAGAGTGAAATAATTGGTTGCACTTTGTGTGATTATTCAGACCACAACAAATGTATTCTTGTTTAAAAAGCACCAAAAACTGGGCAGCAAGTCTAATCAGCCATCCCTCTTATTTCTCTGTGGCCCGTCTCTCAGTGACATGTTGTCATCTCTTCCCTCCTCACCGTGTCTCTCTCAGCGTGGCTCCGCTCTCGTGTATCAATAAAGGATAGCCATCGTCATTGACTGTGAACTTATCTTATTTCCTCTATGATTTCCTGGAAGCCGCCGAGGAAAAACCTGCTGCGTTTGCATGCTTTTAAGCCAACAACTCCAAGGAAGAACCAGGGAAATATTTTTTGACTCGGTGTCAAATGCCGAATGCACATTCATTCCAAATCTTTGTATCAGCGTTTATACTCCAAAAGAAAAGTAGCTTTCTTTTTTCTTTTTTTTTTAACAAGCTGCTGTCCAAGAGCAGAGAAACGTCAACCTGAGTAAAGAGGAAACCTACTGCAACTCGGCGGTTTCACTCATTAATATCACTCTTCTTTTTCTTCTGCAGGTCGTGGGTGATGGGAGCGTTCGCCCTACTTTGTCTGTTGGGGCTCACGTGGACTTTTGGCTTGTTCTTCCTCAACGAATCGTCCATTGTGATGGCTTACCTCTTCACCATCTTCAACACTCTGCAAGGGATGTTCATCTTCATCTTCCACTGCCTCCTCCAGAAAAAGGTACGACTTCTTCCTCCGGCGAGTTGTTTAATTGATCATTTTAGATTTTAAAAGGTAGAATTAACAAGTTGTTTTTGAAGCATGAATGCAAACAGAAAAAAGGTTCTTCCAGCTTCTAAAATGTGAGGATTCAATATTCTTTGGTTTTTGGATGAAAGATACATCACTTTAGAAATTCTCAAATTTTATTGACGAATCAAATGAGTTAATCAAAAATAATTAACTGATTAAATTACAGTATAATGGAGTCAATTCATAAAATATTCAATTGTCAGAATGTTACTCAGCAATTATTTTCATAATCAATTAATCATGAAAGCTACTTTTTTTGCTTTTCTTTGTCGTATAGTAAATTGAGGTTTTGGGGTTTTCAGACATTTTGTTCTGACAAAACACGACATTTTGAAGAAATCACATCATCTTTAATTCAGGAAACCTTCAAGCAATTACTTGATCAATTCAGAAAATAATCGGTAGTTAACTGTTAATGGAAATCATCATTAGTCTTACTGTCATCAAATTCAAACATAGCACTTCCTATTTCTTTCCAAATCTATCTAATGATAGATTGCAAATACTCTGCAACACTTGCATCACAGTGCATATCAACATGTTATCAGAGTCTGTTATTATCCCTGTCCTTACAGATTCGGCATTTAAACAGCTGTCAGCCGGATGGCATTTGACCAAGATTAGGGATTTGCATCTCCCATGGGGGTTGTGTCTCTCTCTGAGTGCTCAGTCCGTCCTGATCGTTTGTTCCTCTGCAGGTCCGCAAAGAGTACAGCAAATGTTTCCGTCAGTCCCAGTGCTGCGGCGCTCTGCCGTCTGAGGGACCCCACAGTGCAGCCAAGACAGCCACGTCTCGGTCCACGGCCCGCTACTCATCTGCTACACAGGTACGTGTACATCACTGGGAATCCCACGAGTGGTGGGGTTTAGGAACGTGTGAAAAGGTTGAATCCAAATTGATTCCAGTTGATATATGTTGGTGGAATCAGTTTTCATTTAGTATGGCCTGTTTTTATGGACTAGTTCTTTAAACAGTAAGTCTGGTGATGTTGTTTAGTTTTTAATTGTAAACAAATCCTATTAAAAAAACAAAAATGAACTGATCCTACAAACAAGCGTCTGTCTTTGTAGCCAAAACCTGATAAACTGCAGCTTCTTCCTCTGTGTGAAACCGCTCCATCAGTGCCTTCATTATGACGAACATTGTCAATACTGTAAATACTCACAAGAGCACCGATCAATTTGCAGCTGAAAAAAAGTCCCCAATAAATGCACCACTTACTACTGTTTATGCGGTTTGTTAAAATCTACAGTGCCCAGGTGTTAAGGGAAATTACTGAGCCTTTTTTTAAGAATGAAAGCACATATTGGTAACCCGTCTTTAAAGATTTATGTCCTCAGGAACAAATGGCCTTTTGGCTGAGAGCCACAGAGAGGCTGGGCAAGTTGGAATGTATCGATGATTCTGCTCATGGTCCCCATTATTTGTAGACAATAAGAAACGTGAAGGATATCATCCTCGAGTAAAGACTCTAAAGCAGAGATTCTTGTTGCTTTCATTCAAATATTCAGGAGAAACATCACTACAGTACTTAATGTCACATTTCAGGCTTCACTTTGTAATGTTAGGCTTTGTTAGACTGTCAAGATTATATATCAAGAGATGGGAGTAAAGTGCTTTACAATACCGTACAGAGTAGCTGTCAGACAGACCGCATTAATGTATGTAATTTTCTCTTTTTAAATGGCCTTTTTATACCGGTTACCATGACCTTATTTAAAGAAAGAAAAAATAATGTTGAATTGGACACACTTGTCACCTTATGAGATCTATCTTAAGAGCACTTTTTGGGAATTGATGGCCTTCTTCTGCTCTAACTAGCTTTAAATAAGTGTCCATTTTTGGTATCGGTTGGATCAATAGCGCGTGCAAAGGCTTTGTTTTCGCAGTAGCATGACCATGTCATCAGCAGGGGGTAGCTTAAGTCTTGTATACAAGTGTGGAGTCACGGAAACCCACGTAGCTCCTCGATCCGCAGGGCCTGAAGCCTTGAATAACAGCGGCACCATGTTGAGTTCTGATCAATGGCTGCTTTTCTCTCCACCCAGAGCCGCATAAGGCGGATGTGGAACGACACTGTGAGGAAGCAGTCGGAGTCCTCCTTCATCTCGGGAGACATAAACAGCACCTCCACACTCAACCAGGGTAAGCAACCGTTTCTTGTTTTCCGCCATTTTCTTTGTGATGTCGCTCTGAATTCATAATAAACACTTCAATGGATGCAGCTTACATGGCTCTGTGGTGGCTCGGAAAAGAGCAGGATGAGACCCGATTTAATGTTGCATTTCTCTTTATGCTAAGCAATGAAAAATATATATATATATAAAACTGTGTTAAATGCTGCCTGTGTATCGAAGTTCACAGCATTTCTACTGCACTTTCATGCTCAGGTGGATGACTTTAAAAGGCGAGGAACAGCAGACGGATAGAGGTGTGATATTTAGTGTGGCACAAAATGTCACTGATGAGGTCTTGAGTTCAGATCGCAGCGCCTGTGCAGCAGCAGCCTCCCTAACTCATCTGTGTGATTGTCAGGATGAAGGTGGAGGAGATGAGCAAAGTCAGGCTGAGGTCAGAGCAGCTTTTTGGGAGCGATCCCGGCATCTCAGGCTGCAGACTTGTGCCAGAGCAGATTTGGCTGTAGTTATGAATTAGATTTGTTTCTTGTTTTTTTTAAACACACATGCCGGCGCAAAGGTTCTCAGCGATCCATCCAAATGACTGAGGGTTGTTATTACATTCTTGAGGATTTACACAAGCATGCTCAGGATGATAGGGATACTGTATTATTCATGGCAGGCCACTTAGACATGTTATGTCTACTGTCCCGACTGGATGACTTTGTTTAGATGAATTTGGTTCACGTAAACACTGGAGTTGATTGTGTTGCTATGCTTTGGTCAACACTTGTCGCGATAATTTTGTTTGTCAGCCACATCAGCTGACTGTTTGGATAAAGTCTTGCTTTGACCAACGTTTCTATGGCTACTTTGGGTCCATAATAGAAAGCAGACGGATCGGAGGTCATAAATCTTTTGCGGTGTCAGATTTTGGACAGCGAATGTCAGTGTTTGTTTATGTGGACACCACCACAGACTATGAAGTACAGTACCTCCAGCTCTGTTTTCCTCAACTGTGTTTTCCCCTCTTTCTCTCTCTCTCGCTCTCTCTCTCTCTCTCTCTCTCTCTCTCTCTCTCTCTCTTTTCCTGTTATCTCAGGGATGACTGGCAACTACCTCCTAACTAACCCTCTCCTCCGAACCCACGACACTAACCCTTATAACAACCTGCTGGCAGAAACGGTGGTGTGCAACACTCCCTCTCCACCAGCCTTTCACTCCCCAGGTGCACATCCACCCTCCACTTTTATTCTTACATTGATTTGTGTGTGTGTGTGTGTGTGTGTGTGTGTGTGTGTGTGTGTGTGTGTGTGTGTGTGTGTGTGTGTGTGTGTGTGTGTGTGTGTGTGTGTGTGTGTGTGTGTGTGTGTTGTGTGTGTGTGTGTGTGTTTTAAGGCAAAAGTTTGACAGCTTGGAAAATACACGCATTTGTTTTCTGGGCTTGAGTAAGATGAGACGATCGATACCGCTCTCATGTCTGTCTGTTAAATTCAAGGCTACAGCCAGTTAGCTTAGCTTAGCATTAAGACTGGAAACAAGAGGAAACCGCTAGCCTTGCTGTGTCCAAATGTCATGAAATCTGCCAACCTGCATCTAAAAATACAAGCCAACGGAGACTCAAAAGATGCAGGTCAAGCACATGTAGCCATGTGAAATAGCGAATTATCGTTTGTACACTTGGTTATTTTGTAGAGGATTGAACAAACACGGTTTAATGAGTATCGTAATGACCAGGCTAGCCGTTTCTACCCGTTTCCAGTCTTTGTGCTAAGCTAACCGGCGTCTGGCTGTCACTTCACAGTAAACCAACAGAAATGGGAGCAGTATTAATCATCTCGTTTAATAACTCTCTCCTTTAAGTGCGTTAGAATTATTTAAAACATGAAGAATCTTGAGGTCGTAGCTCTGACACAACACGCCTCAAAAACGTTGAGAATAATTACTCTAGATTTAGTTTGTTCTTCTTCATTCCCACCTTCTCTGTGTTTCCGGTATTCCTTATCTCAGACAGTTTGTCCTTTGTAAGCACAGGAGATAAACTCACGTCGCCGCTATCTTATCTCTTCTACCGAGCAGTCATATGGGAATTCCTGTTGAATATGAGCTTCACTTATTTATGCATTTACACTTCATTCACGGGTGAAATCTCGACAATATGTTTTTAGATTGTTCTTTAGTTTACTTCCAATTAGATCGATTTAAATCATGTCAGTGTTTATGGTGACCTACTTCCTCGCTGGCAGAGCAAAAGAAACCCAATCAAAGAAGAAGAAGAAAAAAAAAAAAACAGAAGCTCATGACGCAATGCGGGCAGAATCATAGCCCTCAGATATTCTCAGGCATATGATGATAAAAGAGAATATAGAAAAACAGGCAGTGTGGCAAAAGTGTGTGAGGAGATGTGCAGGAATGTATAGCTTTCACCCGCTGCAGTCATCGCGGTCTTGTTTTGTGCTGCGAGCTCGCTTACAGCACAATGAGAGCACTTTACACCCCCACGATAATGAAGTAGGGTCGGGACCAAACAATGTCTGCAAAGAAAATCAAAGACTATCTATTTATTTCTGTGAGCTCAGCAGCAGGCGAGCAGCTCGGATGCAGAAGTCGGTGTGTGTGTGTGTGTGTGTTCAGACAGCTTGAGCTTTATTGCCCTCAAATGTTTACCTGCTTAATCATTGTAGTAATTGCATGTTAACATTGGAGCAGCAGAGACGGATAAAGAAGGGAGATATTTAATTAGCACGTCATTTTGAATGTCAACGTAAATAAACACCTCTTTTACCTGTAGAGACACTCCCCCCCCCACCCCCACCCCTCACCTCCCCTGAGGCAAACCGCTGCACTTAGCTCATACACGGGAGCTACAGGAAGCAGTGACATTAGGGGGGGGGGGGTTACAACATATGGAAAGTAGTTTGAGGATACTAGGCAGCAGCATGACACACAAATGTCAAAACCTGGTGTGAAGATCATCAACCGAGTATGAAATACGCGCAGAGAGACTGTCAAGTTTAACATAAGCTTTTTCAAAACCTCGCCTGCTATAGTCATTACATTTAGCTCCTGGAAAAGGATGAGCGTGTCCTCTATTATAAGTGTATTAATACTAAGTAACGCTCTGCAGATGTTCAACCGATGCAGTAAAATGGGTAAGGAGAACATCTTGGATGAATCTCTGCTGGAACGGTTCCCAGAGTGCAGCTGTCGCCGTGTCCACTTGAATTCTGTTCACATGGTTCCCCCTCTCTCCCAGCAGACAGTACCTGGCTGCAGGAAAATCACTGCCTGCGCGTAAACAAATGCAAATTTGGACGTATGGTCTATTTAGAGGGGTGTCTAATAATCTTCCAACCTCGTTTTTCTTTTTGCCCATCTGTGCTCTATTCACTCTTTTTTTAGAAATGTCTTTGATGTTGTTTTAGAGCTTTCTTCTTCAGTTGCTATCATGCTTTTTTTTTTTTTCCCGAGACATTCATTTGAAAACTAAGAATACAGATTCCCCGTGTTTTTCTTTCTGCCTTTGACGACTTCCCCCTCACTCTGTAAAATGTCAGCCTTTCACTTACAGGCTCACAGTGGACCCAATAAATACAATCCTCACATCAAAAATCAAGCCGCACTTCACCGCCATCCTGCTACTCACACTTAGTCATCAGGCTGCACAAAATTAGAGTACGCCACTGTGTGTGTGTGTGTGTGTGTGTGTGTGTGTGTGTGTGTGTCTGTCTGTGTGTGTGTGTGTGTGTGTGTGTGTGTGTGTGTGTCTCTGTCTGTGTATTGTTCACACAAAGATTTACTGTCGACTTTTAAAAGAATACAGACTGTGCTTGCTGCTGAACCCTTTCACCTGCTGAGTCCAGGATTCAGTTGTCCTTGATTTGTCCTTTTGCTCTCTCAAACGGTTAAACACATCATTTCGCTGTCATTCTCCATCCACCGACAACAATTTGAGCAACGCCATCACATGGGCTAAATTATAGTTAATTGCAAGGACACAAAGACTTGGATTTACTGAATCCAGGCTGGATGTTGAAGCTTTTTCCACTTTGGTCTTATTTCAGTGATTTTGTTGTTTCTGCTGCAATTGAAAAAAAGCATCTGTTTTACTTTTTTTGCACATCAGCTGTTCTTAGGCCAGATAGCCTGAGCAGACACACTTGATGTGAGTGTTGGCAAAGTGAGTCATTGCACCGTGCCTGTGTGTCGTGGTGTGTGGGGGTTGTTGCTGTGCTTGTGGGGCCCCGTGTGCAGAGAGGTGGCTGGCCATCTGTGTTCGACATTGCTCTTTTGTCTTGCCTTCTTTTTAAACAGGTGGAATGTTTTATTCATTGTTTGTGTCACAACACTTCCTCATCAGCTTGTATTCATTCATTTATTTACCCCCCCCCCCCCCCTCCCATCCTATCCTGTTGCTTTTTGTATGCTGCTGTGTTGTTACCTGGTCATCAGCTACCTCGTAAGCGTGTTGCCGTGCTATATTTTTAAAGTTTTTAAAGTCATCTTTTGTTCTCATTTCTCCAATATTGTTCAGGATAATCTCTTAGATTGGCTTTAATGATATTCAGCCATAATGAGGATGGACATGTTGGAGAGCAGATTGGGTTCTCCTTTGAATTTTAAAACTTATATTTGCATAGAATTGAAATTAACCCAGAGATCAAAGAGTGCAGTGTCCTGAGCAGTATCAAGTTGTATGTGGATGGTGTAGTGGACACTGTTTTGTTCTACAAAGGCAAAAAAAAAAAATCCTCTCTCACGCACTCTTTTGGCCTTTTGTTGCAGGACAGCACTCTCTGAGCAACAGCAGGGACATCAGTGCCATGGACACCCTCCCCCTCAATGGCAATTTCAACAACAGCTACTCCCTGCGAAACGACGACTATGAGACCGTGGGCGTTAGAGCCCCGGGTGACCTGGGGGGCCTCCACCTGGACGATGTCGCCTTTGAGAAGATGATCATATCTGAGATTGTCCACAACAACCTACGGCCCCGCGGGGCCCCCAAAGGTCGCGACCACCCGAGGGAGCAGGACCGGGCCTTGCCCCCGCAGACCAGAGTGACGGCGGACCGAGGTGGTGGTGGTGGTGGTGGTGGTGGTGGTGGGGGGGGCGGGAGCGGCAGCGAGGATGACGCCATCGTGGCGGATCACGCCGAGGCGGCATCCCCCCAGAGAGGAAGTGGAAGAGGAGGCCACACCACCCTGGAGCTGCTCCTGCACCCCCACCACAAGGAGGTGCTGGAGGCCCCCCTCCTGCCCCAGAGGACTCACTCCCTGCTCTACAGCGCCCAGAAGGCCCCCAGGCGCCTGGAGGGTCAGGGCGGCCACGGCTCTGAGACTGTCACTGCAGTGGAGGACGTGGGCGCCCAGTCACCCAACAACAATAGAGACTCCCTTTACACGAGCATGCCCAACTTGAGAGACTCGCCCTCGCCCTCAGCTTCGCCGTACCCACCGGAGGAGGAGGAGGAGCTCTCCTCCTCGCCTCGAAGCGAGAGCGAGGACGCGTATCACAAAAGCATGCCCGAGCTCGGCGACGCGCCGCAGCCCCTGTCCTACTACCACATAAACCGAGGCACCAGCGACGGCTGCATCATTCCACCCAACAACGAAGACTGCACACAGGAAGGAGAGGCGCCCAGCGACGGACAAATGCAGCTCATCACCAGCCTCTGAGCCGGCCCTCTTTGTTTGCACAGGTTTCAACAGATGGCTGCTTTCGGTCGATGTCAAGAGAGCCGGCGAGTCTGGCTCCGCACTCCACATGCCCTTCCTGTTAGGACAGGAAGTGAAATGTTGACGGGTGGGAAAAGGAATGTAGAAATGACTTTTTTTTGCACACAGATCCCATTAACACACAAAACACGTCCATCCGCGGCCGGACAAATGTGGACTGTGAAAGCTCTGCTGTTGGACGAAAGAGGTGCAGAGAATAACACACAGGCCGTTGCGTCAGAGACAAGTCTGGCTTTTCTGTTGTACTGTACTGTCGAAGAATAAGGGATAAAAAAAAAAAATACTTCAAGCAAAGAACTTTGAAACTCCGGACATATTCTTTGGGGGACTTTGCAGAACCAGGGTCTTTTTAGTCATGAAGTCCAGAACTAGAACTGTGTGGCTCCACTGCACAGTCGGGACTGTAAAGTTAAGAAACCACTAATTCAGACTCAGGCCTTATATTTTCTCTATTGCACATGTATCTGTTGTCAAAGTAACAGCTAAAGAAAATATATTTTGCTGTACCACTAGTGTAAAAATGAAAAAAATGTAAGAAAGAAGAAAAAAAAAAAAGAAGAAGAGAAACGGCAACCATTCAGTAGTTAAGCCCTGTCAATGTTAATACGATTCTTCAGACAAGGTTAATCAAAATGGTGGAAATGTGCTTTTTCCTCTCACACTTGACTCGTTGTATTATGTTTGAATATGAAAAAAAAAAAAAAGAGAAGTTTCGAGAGATCCATATGAAATCATGCTCACGTCTCTGCTTGTGAAGTGCTTTTTGCTTTCATGAATGATGAGTTTTTGCCAGTAGTATATTTGTTAACACCGGGCCATGCACAGATTTGGAAACTTGTGTAATTTATTTTACTTTGAAAGAAATTGTCAAGTTTAAAGACTTGTGTTCACGCCAATGCGATATTGCAATTTTTGTGGACATATTTCATCCTTTGACACTAATTAATTTATTAACTGAACTATTCAGAAGAAGAAAAAAGGAAAAAAAGAATATGGTTGGAAAGTGTGAAAAGTTGTTGCAGCACTGATTAGGTTCAATTTATTTCTTTTGTAAGAGTCCATCATCATCAGCTGATATTTAATTCAACTCCTGTTTGATATCAAATAAATGTGAAATTTTTTTCTTGTTCTCAGAGGTCTGTCTGCTTTTTCATGTTTTGCATAAATAATATTGCTGTGATCCATACATGAAGGGGGTTTTCCATATTTTCGTTACTGTCAACAAATCCAATGAAAAGACGAGAACTAACAATATCTGGGACAGAAGGTGCTGCAGGAATGAGTCCTAAAACACGGAAATGATTACCACAAGCCTAGGAGATTTTAAGGTTTTGTTCCCACGATATAAAGTATCAGTAAATATCCATCTCGTGAATTTTGAAACTTTTACGTGTCTTAAAAAAGTCGGTTGCTAAGTTTAGTTTGCCGAGTCGTCCGCCTTCACGGCCTCGTTGTGTATTCTCAGGTTCATGCGTGGTGTCATTCGTTTATAGCTTATTGTTAGCTTTATACTTCTGCCGATGGCATTCATGCTTCAGAAATCATGAAAATTTGTGTTTATTTGTGAAGAATATCTTGCTAAGTACCATTAACTCTGTTTGACACAGAGCTTCTAAAATAATCCAAAATCCAAAGGTGAAAATTGGCCCTTTGGCTTCTTGTCGAGGGAACCGGAGTGATGCTAGTTTTCGGGGTTGGCCAACAAAAACTACGTTGTGCTAACACACCTATGAAGATGTTCATCTTTAAAAAAACTGGTCCCCAATATACAGCAGCCCAATACTTTAAATGCAAATGTTACTCAAATAGGAATAATTGGTTGTTTTATTGGGGGTTATTTTCAGGTGCAGATTAATACACATTTAGCGTGCTAGTGAAGATTTACAGCAACAGGACATAATATTAAATGAACCATGTTGATTTTAATGAAGGAACACACCCAATGCATTTCAAGTCAGATTTGAACAAAATGCAAAAAAAGTGATTTACGCGCGTTTCCATCACCCGGGAAATGTAAGCGAATAAACTCGACTATAGTGTAGTTTGGCCAGTTGGTGCTATAAAGACTCAGCATGGCTGTCAATCCGCCACCAAACAGAGAAGAAGGAGAAGAAGAAGAAGAAACGTAGGAGGTACGAACCGGAAACAAAACACGTCGGCATCGCCACGTGTCTAACCCACGAGAGAAGAATGAAGGAGGTCTTCAAGAATTAGTTTTAATTGAGGAATTGTTTTAACTGTTTCATGTTCAGCTAGTATTGACCATGTTTTCATGTCTGGATCCGCACGTTATGCAAAATATCCCGGAATATCCGAGAAGACGCCGAAAGCGGAAACAGCTGATCAGTCACGTGGGTTAAATGTTCGAGTATCTACATGAATGTAAACATGGCTGCTTTTGTAGTTCTCAAAATTAACTTCTCCTGTCAAAGTCGGTCACTCACTCAAAACATTTAACTTATGTGTCAAAAAAAAATAGCTTCATCACTGCTGCCAAAATCAAATGTCCCTTTATCCTTGTTTAAACCAAGGCTTTCACATGTCAAAGGAACTGTCAATATGAAGATGATGATGCTAAAAATAGTGTTTTGTTTCTGTCATTTCTTGATGAGATTTTAACCCTTGTAAAAAAGTCAAATATTCTCTTCAGCTGACGAATGAACTCACGACATCAAAAAGTTTCTACAGACTGTTTGTTTGCAGGTGACATGATGAAAAAAGCAAATGTCAAAATACAAAATATTGATATAAATAAGGAACTCAGCTTCACCCCATGTGGTGTGTGTGTGTGTGTGTGTGTGTGTGTGTGTGTGTGTGTGTGTGTGTGTGTGTGTGTGTGTGTGTGTGTGTGTGTGTGTGTTTTGAGATATAATAGCTGACAGCATGTGATGAATGATGGTAAACATGTCATAAATAAATGTAAAGATTCAATTATGACAATACTAAATCAATTAAACATATGAAACGTTTTTGTCTTGAAAAGTTCTGACAGTTGGCTCAAATATTTCCTTTCGACAATAAGTAGAAAAGTCTCATCCTTTAGCTGCCACGGTAAAAATACACTTTGACAGTAATTATGCAGGTTTAACAAGATGTGCCATAATCGTTTTTGATCGGTGTCTAAATCGTTCCATGTGCTGAAGTGTAAGCACATCATCCGAAGAGAAGACAGAGTGGATGAGACTCACATCATGGATTTAGCAGATTTAGTGCTCGATATGTCTTTCATCCGTGACTTTCCAGGAGTGTCCCGCTCCAACTGACCACACGCACTCTCAGCAGACCTACGGTACATGGAGCCGCTGTAGGATCTGGGTGGTGCACTTTATTAGTTGGAGCAGGGTGCCAGTTTGCTGTCAAGAGACTTGACGGGGGAGGCCAAGGCAAAGCTCTGAGTCCACTATGGCTCTCTGCCTTGTTGTTTGAACATCAGCCTCTCGGTTTACACAGAGCCGTCCAAAAAGGCCGGAGAGACAGAACGCTGGTCTCTAAATTATACGGAAACTTGGCTTCTGTTCAGATATAAATCAAATTTAATGCAAAGTCGATGACCCGCTCACGCTTCACCGGGAACGGGCCAGGCATTGTCTGTGAAAGCTTCTTTATTATAAACACTGGAGAATCGACATGGCGGCTCACAATCGGCTTCACGTGAGACTATCCCTTCGGGGGGGGGGGCAGCGTGTGTTATGTCACTGCGATGTGAGGAGAAGTTTCCCCCGTCTGCGTTATCATAACAGTCAAAATTGTGACGAGCGAATGTGCTGAGCTCCCTTTGTGAAGCATAAGGATCGGTTTTGCATGATGCATATATATTGGTTCATTACCACTAAGTCACCTGTGCGCTGCTCCCTTACCCTATTATCTTAAAGAACATTGGATTTTTAAATTGAACAATATATAGATGATCATGTCCTTTCCCCAATAACGGGATAATCTTTAAGGTTTATATTTGGTCGAGGAAAGGGAGAGAGAGAGGGGATGACATGCAGCAAAAGGCCGCGGGACAGATTCAGACCCGGGCTGCTGCAGTGAGGACTCAACCTGAGCGCATGGTCGCCGCTTTACCAGGCGTGCTACCAGGAGTGGACGTATAGTCACTGTGACATCACTCATTGGCTCGAGTTCAGCAATTTGGCCGTCGCCATCTTGGTTTAGTGGTCGGCGCCATCTTGTTTTTTTGCACCCAGAAGTGACACAGGAGGGTGGAGCTAAGTACAACCGGACGTTGAACGAAACAATTTGAATGTGACCAAAATGTTACAATCAACTGTCATGAACTGAAAACACAGTGTGAAATGTTTAGACGAAAACTACTGCGTGGTAGCGATCACGTGGTGGCCTCGCCCTAAAGCACACTCTGCTTTCCCTTTAGAAAACCTCTAATTTGCTACGCGCAGTCCTGGTTCTGGTTCTCCTGTGCCTCCCTTCCCTCCAGCGGGCCCAGCAACACGGCCTGGGCCTCCAGCAGCGTGGTGTCCTTGTTGGCTCCCAGCGGGGCAGCTAGGAGAAGCTCTGCTTGTGGTCAAAGGGGGGGGAGGAGATGCTTCTGCTGTGCAATGAGCTCTCCTCCTCCCGCTGGAGCTCTAACTCTAGGTTAGAAGCTGCTGGTCGCTGCTGGATCTGGGTCTGTCCACGGTGGGCTGGTCGCTGCTGGAGGCCCCGCTGGAGTCTGAGCTGACGGAGTTTCTTGGTTCACTTCTATCTAAACCGGTAGCGCTGATGACAAAAGTTAAGAATAACTATCTAGAAATAGACATGTTATGTTGGTCATTAGAAAGAATGCAATTTTATGCCACTCCAGCATTGGCTTCACTTTTCAGACCCGGAGGTTGCCGCCTGTTTGATACAAAAACCAGAACATCCCGGCCTCTCCTCACCCTGCTGTGATGATTTTCGGCTACTCATCCTCTTCAAAAGAAACTCCCTCCACCATTGACTTTTCATTGAGCCCATCTGTGATTATCTGATCACATTATAATGCAGCATATTAGCCATGCAGTGTTTGCGCAGCGAATGGAAAAAGTTGTCAAAGTTTGTTGGAGATGAAAGTGCCTCATTTATCAACTCATCTTTTATCCGTGCGCAGTCAAAGCCCAGCTTCCGTGAGGCAGTGGCAAATGAAGGCGCAATAAGGTTCGGTCCGAGAAGACATTACCGTGTTTTCATTTGAATCTGTTTGATCTTCCAGCCTCTGGTGATTTGGACATTATTTCATGTCCATCATCAAAAAGACATCAAACAAGATGCTGCATTCAAAATCAGATCACAGAGCCTCGGCCAAAATGTGCTCTCTGTGTGTGTGTGTGTGCTGATTAAATGTAGCCTATATACTTGTACGTGTGTGTGCACTTGAGGTATAGATATTTTTTCGAATATGAATTATGCTAAACTCTGCTCCAAGCTGGAATGAATATTATGTTTACAGAATCAGCTTTTTGACCGCCTACACCTGCTTAAACAAAGACATAATAATAATAATATCTAAACATAAAGCGAGGACTCTCTGTCTGTGGGTGTATTGCTGTGGACCCAAGGGAGTGCTTTGTTAATTTTGGTGCAACAGGACACATTCAATATTAATACATTCTTAATAAACAAAGTTCTCAGCAGTGTGTTCAGCAGCGGGGGGGCGGAGCTTCGGGGGCCTCTGCTCTTCATCGACTGCAGTTCACTTCACAGACTCTTCTTCACTCCGCTGGAGTCAACGCGAGCTGATGGCCAACTGGAAGCAGAATCAACCCCAGAGTGTGTTTCACTAACTTATAACACAAATAACGTTACCGCCAGCAAAATACCTCCGCTAATTAACTCCATGCCCAGCTTTCTTACGGCAGTTATTTCAAAGCAAGCGACGAATTGGCCCATTTGGAAAATCAACCCCCGCTAAGTGTATTCCACCAATGATTTTGACCGCGTGTAACAGCAACTTGGGCGAGTTTCAGGGGTAGATTTAGTGATTTGAGGGGCCCCCGGCAAAAACGCCATCTTGCTTTACTTTTCACCCTTTCTCTTACTGGGAATGTTGGTATTGGCAGTGGTGGTAGAAGAAGAAGGCTACTTACTTTCTACTTTTTCAAATGTTGACTTCAAGTGAGAGGCATTATCGGCACAATGCACTTAAATTGACTTAACTCTGTCCAAATGGAGCTTTCATTTCTAATATAATGGATAGTTTGATGAAAAATAATGCATCATCATTTAATTGTTGCATTTTGTGAGTCAAAATCTGAATCTAACCAGTCACATTTCTCTGTCAGGTTAATGTAGTTCTACAATGTTTCCCTCTGAAATAGAAGTCCACCGCTGAGTTGCATATTCGTAAGTGCTTTAGGGGCCTTTTGTAAGTTATTTTGAGGTGCAATGAGTATCAAAATTCAATACTTTTCATACCTAAACATCATAATAAATCTATAGCTGTTGGAGGCCCACAGGACCAGGTTTCCTGCGTAGTCGCCTAACGACAAAGTAGAACCCTGGTGTTTCCCCCCTGAACCAGAGTTTATTCCACCGGTGTTTCTCACGGCGAATAGCTGTGACTTGAGTGTTTGACACAACTATGTCACGGCAGGTGCTTTGCCGAGGTCCCAAAGAAGCGCAGTGTTCTAGAACGCTGCCAGCAGCGACACCACAGGACGACCATTCGGCCCGGTCTGAACAGGCATGTGTTGAACAGTCACTGCACTAGCTATTATAAGAAAGAAAAGGTGTTCTTGCAGAAAATGTTTATATTCCTGGATAGCAATCTTTACTTTTAGCTATTTTTTGCGGGAACTATGCATAATTACATTAGCACAGCCACAATGCAGAAGGAGTATTGTATTTCCTCGGGGGGCCTCTGTAAATGCACAGCTTACATTCCTCTGCATTTCACTCTGCAGCAGGAAGATAAAGAACATCTGAATCGCTCCTGCTCTGCTGCCACCGTCCCCACCGAACAACACCGCGCCTCCTTGGCTGACTCGGCTTCTTTGTGTGCAGTTAAAGCTCCTGCACAGACACAGAATTCCCGCCTTCAGAAACGGCAAAACAAGACGAAAACCGGGCTCCCCTCGCATTTTTACAGCTGTGGCGCATCACAGATATAGTACAGACTGCGTTATAGGGTGGATGTAAATGTGTGAGCATGTGTGTTGAGGATAAGCTGCACATACTAATATAGTAACCACGTTTTGTTGCCCTGAAAATGATGCTGCGCTGTTAGAGTTAGCTTTTTGTTTGTTGTTGTTGCATATTCTCTTGGTGCCATTACTGCAATTTTAAGCGTGCTGCAAAAATGTTTAATTTATGTCATTTGTAGTTTGTTGTTTTAATGCTTGTTAGGCTATAACCACAACTAGCCCCCTCCAACACCAACAGAGGGCTGTTTAGAAAGAAATGTGGGCTTTTCCTCCTCGACTTCCACAAAGACGCCTATTATGAGAGATTAAGACTTCAGGCTTTAAAATATGCTCAAGAGTCCTCTTTGAGTCCGTCTGAGTAAAGGCTTGATATAATGTTTTGCCTGTGTGTGTGTGTGTGTGTGTGTGTGTGTGTGTGTGTGAGGAAACGAAGGAAAGAAAAGGCGAGTGTTTCAGATAGAGAGTCGGAGAGGCCGAAGAGGAGAAAGTGAGCGAGAGGGAGAGATTGTGAGGCAGACGGAGAGCAGCAGCAGTCTGAGATGTCAGAAACAATCCAAGTCTGAGCCCCTGCAGTTGTAAAACTGTCATACCTTGTAGGAAACACCAGCAGTGACCTCAGAATTGGGCGAAGGTAGCCTGTCACACCCATTATACAGTAAACACTCACCAGAGGCCCGTGTTTTTGTTGGGTTGTGTCTGTTAAAATAATAGCAACGCATTCCCCTCAGACACAAACATAACATACGACTGCTATTAGTCAAAAGCTCACAAGAGGAATTTTCCCTTATTTAAGCAATTGCTCCCCCAGTTTTTGGTCCATTTGAGACAAAAACGATTGTAATTTTAAAGATACTGGACTGGGAAGGGGAAAAAAGAGTGAGAATGTGAGAATAAATCTCAGTCAAGCACATCCAACGTGACTTCAAACATAAACATAAAATATGGTCATTTTTACTGTATGTCCCACTTCAAAGTCCCGTTTGATATGCCCATTCAGAGAGAGAGTATTGTCAAGAACAGCTCAGACATAAAAAAAATCTTTGATAAATAAGAAATAGATTTATCTTTTCCAGGCTGAAAGTTGTATAGTATAGAGCATAAATGTTTTATTCAGTGGCGCTTCAGAGTGATAATTATAGCTCATTCTCGCAGATGTTTTTCATATATCTCTGAAACTGTATAGCCATTATTTACACGGGAAAACCCACCATTATACAAACACATCTGTACCTATTTTGCATTTCCAATTTATCACAAGAAAAGAGACACAACATGGAAATGAGGCCCTGACTGCTGATGCGATTCTTTTTGTAAAATACTGCTTGAAATTTTAAATACAGAACGGAATGTTTTAATAGTTCAGTTGCAGAAGTGAGTTTCTGTGTGACTGTGTGGCTCTTTGTACTTATTGTGTTGGCACCGACTTCCCTGTCGGGAGTGAGAAAATGTGTAGCATAAACTGCAGGGCGTCTTTGACTAATGCTTTATTTAAAAGGCTTTTATTCACAGCTAATTTACTTACAGTTTATTTAATGGCTCTCCCAGGATGTAACGAGCCTCTTCTGGAAGTGAAATACAGTGGCACAGTTACAGTAGCATGTGGAGATAATTATGAAGCTATAAGATAATCAATGTCATGCTAGAGATTTCATTCAAAAGGTGCCCAAAGCAATGTTTTCGGGGGCCATTGGTTATGAGAATCTAAGTGACGGGTGTAAGAAAAAAAAGAAAAAGAAAAGAGAGAGTTGAAGAACTCTGAGATATGAAATGATGAACACACGGTGACATGTTTTATTGTTGCTTTGCTTCCTCGTAGTCGCTAAATGACCTTTACTACGGATTACATATACAGTTTCATATTTCATCAAAATATTTAGTTTAGGAGTTGAGACGAACACACATGCTCCAAACCACCCACACATATACAAACGCAAAAGCCAAACTAGAGCAAAATAACTCAAATGTTTCATTGTGACATTTGTTTTGGGAAGTTTTTAGCTATTTAAACAATGTAAGAAAGGAATAAACAGTCTTTTTCTGACTTATTGCTACACTGAATATGCTTGACTGTGATGCTCCAGAAATAATCCTGGCACTTTTGTAGAGGTGGAGATGAAAATGTCAGAAAGAAGCTCCTCAGCTGTTTCAACCTCCTCCTATCGGCGTGCCCTGAAGGCTTCTTTCCTAGAGGGGTCACACTGGGGATCTGACTCTACGTCTGTGGACAGAAGTGAGATGTGTCGCTTCCTTTTCTGCCACAAAAAGTATGAACGCTAAATAGGCTTTTACAGTTAATTTAAATCTCTCAGAACAAGAGCGTTTACAGCATCAGCTGTGTTAAACATCATCTATAAGTGAAATGAAACTCACAGAAAGCCACATAAAGAGTGAAAGTGCTGTCAGATATTATTTTATCTTCAGGCTTTTATAAAAAGTTTTGCAACTAATATTAGTAACTTTAACATAAGCAAGGTGTGTAAAAAGATCCAACATAATGCTGATAGTAAATGCTCCTAATCGGGTGATGATTATCTTGTTGTTTATAATGATTTTGTCTTTGTTAATGAAGTAACCGTTGCCTTTTCATCCCAAGCAGGAAGAAAAAATAAAAAGTACAATGGGTACAATGTGGTAGAATTGTAATATTATATATCTAAACATCCTAATAAATCTACAGCTGTTGGAGGCCCACGGGCCCAGGTTTCCATCGTACCTCGCCTAACGGTAAAATCTGCCCCCTGGTGTTTTTCTACGGCATTTCTGACCGTGAGTAGCCGCGACTTGGGCGTGTGATGCAACTATATCATCAAGTGTATTTGCTGAGGTCCCAAAAAAAAGCTCAGTGTGAAGTTGTTTGTTGCTTGGTGCAAAAAAGCAACGCCACGGGTCAAGCATTCAGTCCGTTCTGAATTGAACAGGCACTAGCAGCCTAAATGTTAGCTTCTCCAACAGGCTTTTGTCAGCCGCATGTTAAGTTACCACCAGGTTGTATTTTTAAGGCAGGTTAGCACGGTGTAACCTTCCTAGCTCCTTTTTTTTTACCTGACAAAATAAAGCTGCTAATGGATACCGCACCTCATTATGTGGGGACCCTACTCTCTACTCGGTGGCTCGTGGTCCTGGGGTCCACATACGTGAGGTTCACAGTTGGACCCTCTTGATCTTTCCTCCAACCGCTCCAAAGTTTTTCCTGGTTGTGAATGACTTCATGAATATAAATCAAGAGTGCTGGTAAAAAGCCAGCACGCTCACACAGTCGATAGATTTCCTAGATAGAAGAGATTTTAAAATGTAAGAATTGTAATGATACAAAATGAATAATGAATGCAAGTACAAATGTCTACTTCTGTGTTGTTCAGACAGAGGTCTTCTTTTTCCATTTGTGCAACGTTGGAAAGAAAGAAAAAAAGAGATTTTGTGGAAAGTCACTCTGAGCTGCAGCTCTGTGTTCTCTCTTCTGTGGGAGATCAAACTATAAAAGCTCAAGGCAGCACAAGAAATCTCCCACGTTTTCACCCCACACCTCCATACGTCTTTCACATTATAGTTTCTGGAGAGCACAGTGCAACACTTGTTCCTGCTTCGGTCACACCCAAAGCCGAAATCTTTGGTTACACAATTGGAGAGAACGGACCAGTTTAGTGACAGTCAGACCCAGTTTTAAGCCCGTTACTCCGACAAACACCCGACCAGATGTGTTTAACAACACTGGTTTATATGTAACATGAGCCTATGTGATGCTTGGGATTCAAACAAACTGTGTAGTAGGCCGGTGAGTGAACAACTGTGCATGGCTGTTGTGTTCACTGTTGTTGGTTGAAAACCAACATGAAGCAGGAGGAGTTCAGTGACCAGTTTTGGAGTTCATTAAATATCGAGAGGAGAAAAATTACTTTGAAGTCATTTTCATCATTACAGACATTGAGGCGGACACATTTCAGTTTTTTATTTACTGGCAACGCAATGACTTGGCCCTTGCTCACTTTCTTCACCCATAAAGAAACATTTAGTAGTTACAGTAGGAAGTTGCATCCTCATTTTTAGCAGAGCAAAAAACGGTATTTTCAGTAAATGCTTAAAGGAAAATCCCCCCCACTGCACCATGTTCTATGTGCTCTCTGTTCCTTTCTTCATCACTTCGCTGAGACTGCTTCAACAGTGCTGAGAATGTGAATCTTCTGTATTGTGACGTCAACTGAACGAAACGTGGAAATAAATAAGAGAAGCACACGGCGATGGCAAGCTGAAGATGAAAAGCCTGAACAGTATGTGGCCATGAGTGTTAGAAGAATTAACCTCTACTTACACTTCCGAATCAAAATATGGCTTTCTGCCACATATGTACAAAACTGAGTAACAATGCAGTGTTTGCTGCTAGCATGGCTCTGTAGGGATGGAATGTTGGAATATGGGAAATGTCAAACTATCGTACCATTATTGTTTCGAGTCAAAACCACAAGAACAAATAGGCATAAATGTATATTTGTACAAAACAAGGTATTTCAACGACTTTTTGACACGCCGATAAATCTATATATTAGTCCATCAGCTAATTTTTGTAATGTCCTACAATTACAGAATTAAATTGAGACGCCACGACTGGAAGCCTGTTCATATTCTGCGTGGAAACAGTCAAGGCCATAAGCTAAGCTAAAGAAATAAATGAAGGAATAAATGAAGGGCTACCTGGTGCATTTAAAGCTCTCTCTTGTGCAAAATCTTTTTCAAATGAGCGTGGAGCAGCCGAGCTCTCACGAGTCCCTTTCATCAACATCATCAGCCAACACCGAGCGAGCGGCATGATTGGCTGGACAGACGTCACGTAGGAAGAGATGTGTAAACACAGACGAAAGGATTCACCCGAGAGTTAATCAAAATGAGACGGTTGATCTCAAAGCACCGCTGTCTGTAGGCACAGATTCACAGAGCAGCTTGCATGGCGGCAGACTCTGAGAAAGTTCCTTTTTTTTCAGTCAGTCAACTTACTCAATTATTTAAAGGGTGTTAGACAGTAACTGTTCAACATTTCAAGATTTTATTAATAAAAAAGAAAAGAAAAACCCCAGTCGGGTAGAGATGAAGAACGCCTGGGCAACACTTCACTTTGAGTCCAACTATTTAGCATTCATTAGAAGTATATCTACACTAAGTTAATGGCTTATAACACATCGTAACTTTGTAAGCAGACATAGGTGATTATTAATGTATATAATGAATATAGTATGACAGTTATAATGTAAGATATAATATAAATAAATAATTGCTGATGAATACTGTAGGCATACATTAATAATCATAAAACTGTTCTCATAGCTGAAAGTGTTGCTGATTTGTTTTTCAGAGGGTACTTTCCCGGGGTTTGAAATAATCATGTTCATTTTATATCTAAGATGACCTTAAAAGTAGCTTATAGTTGACTTTTCTCTTTGCACATGCAAACAACTCCAAAGAAAACAGATTGAATGGTCCAACAGGATTGTTCTTGACCCTCCCTTGATTTTCAAACGGTATTTCTTGTTTTCCCTGGTGACTTTCTCAGGGGGTAACTGTAGTTTAATGCACCGTTAAAAATCTGCAGCTGGAAAAGTGAACAGGAACATTTTTTAACAACCGCACAAAGCCCCTAAAGCCCAAACCCGGAGCTGTCTGTGACCACCTCACGCAAAAGAGGAAGCAGTCCCTCAAACCGCAGACTCCAAATGCTGAATGTCAATCTTCCACGTCGGGCAGAAGCGATGTCATTTCTCTGACCGAGCCTATCAAGTATTGCTTTTGAAAGAATCTCCTGACGGTTGAATTGTAATAAAAATAATTCAAATTTGGACCGAGGTTTGTGAGATATAGTGGAGACCTTGAAGGCATTCAGGAGAAATGGGGAGGACAGGGCTTAAGTTATTTTCAGGAGGGGGGGGGGGGGGGGGGGGTCTGTCCTGGATGTACTGGACATATTTTTCCTGGAGGAGCAGCAAATCTTGAAGGAGAAGTCCTAGTCAAAAAAGATTAATTTCATCATAAAGAGGATGTACGGCCAGGCTGCGTCCTGGAGTTGTACAATTCGATAAAGTCGTCCCTATGTGTCTGAACAAATGAGTTCTATTACTCGTCCTTGGGTGTGAGAGCACGTATAATCTGTCTCGGCACCCTAGAATTAAGGTCGGAGCAAAGTGAATGAAACATGCCCACACATGCACGCAACTTAATAAGAAAAAACTGTGCAAGTGTGTGAGTCATGAAAGAAGACAACGGGGTAAACTGCACAACAAGGGATGCCAGCGTTGATATTAGATCCAGGCCCTTGAGCATCATTGCGCGTTATGAGTTCAGCATTAATTGCTGCCTTTGGGAACGTTTGTTCTCGACGTAATTACTTGTCAGAGGGAACCCTGACTCTCGATGAAGCACGAGCTGTGGACAAACGCGTTTTGTGACAAATATTTCAGGTTTTTAACAAGACAGAGCTGATTCCCAACACTATAAAGAGCAAATATGTCCCTCTGTTACTGGTGCTTATACAATAATTGCAGCCCCAGTAGCCCACAGGCTACACCACAAAAAAAAACATATTTAATATGAATATTGCTTCATACGTTTCTGTATTTTAGAGCTGAACGTTAGATATAATTGCTTCCTGTGTGGGAGGATTTCTTTCTTTTGTGTAAATTGAACATCTTTCAGTTTTAGACTGTCGGACAAAACATCTGAAGACGACACTTTGGGATTTCAGTCATTTTTTATTTGCATCTTTTCTTATTTTCTTTCATTTTATAGGCCTAAATGATTAATTGATTAATTAAAATGATAATCAGTGCATAAATCATGTAAATAAGTTGCAGACCTTCTATTTTTTACATCAATGCTCAACACATGACTCTCTCTAAAACTGACCTACAATTGACTAAAAAACAAGTTTTTGATTTCAGATCTCAGTGTCACTTTTCACATTTATTGCTCCGCTTGACCGTTTGACGTGCACCAACACTCTGGAACAGGCACTCATACACACGCACGCACGCACCACACACACACACGAGCACTCTGGCACACATGCCCTGTTGGACTTCGAAGCCCTGCGACCGTCATGTCCATCTTTTCAAACACTGTCCAGACAGGAGAAAAACCTTGGCCATCAGCTCTCCTCTCTGAACCTGTCCATCACTGTCACTCTGGATCAGTGGTGCAGAACTCATTCTTCCTCTCCCGCTGGCTGGTCCCCGCCGGACTGGACTTGCTCAGTCTAGCCCCTCATATCGCTGTCAGGAGTCCCAACTGACAGCCTGCTGCTGCAGCTGATTCCATTTTGTTGGCCCTGCTGCTACGGGCCGATGCTAGCAATCTGTGCTTTGGCAGTGGGTGGCCGTCTGCTGAAGGAATAGCTTTGATAGGTACAATGATGGAGTCATTCATATGGGCATTTTAACACCCCAAAAGCACAATCATATGTCTGAAATAGCAGCATGTTGGACTGGCAATCCCTGGCTTTGACGTGAGAATGCTCAAATCCTGCAGTTCACAGGGAGGGATGTGATGGAGATGTGGGTGAAACACATGTCTCAACTGCTCGTGCAGACCGGATGTCACACCAATCCTGCATCTGTGCATGAGCCCAGGCTTTTTCTTTCTCTCTCTCTCCGCACCACATGTGTGAATTCTATCGTAATGGCTGGGGTTTCCAGAGAAGTCCGGATTTTTCAAACAAACCACAACAGGCGGTAAACCCAGCTTCTCAACCTCCCACAGAGACGGGGACAGTCAATGGAGAAGTGAGAGTGGGGATTGGAATTTAATTACAGCCTTAAAGCCCTCAGAGTCCAATATGAGAGAGAGGGATGAGACATAAATCTACAGGGGTGCCTTTGTTTGTACGGTGGCTACAACAAGAAAATCATTCAAAACCCGCTGTGGAGACACGAATGTCTGTTGAACAGCAGTTCAAAGTTTGACGGATGAACAACTGGGCTTTCAAAGTCTGACACAGTCACTCCTTCATCCCAGCTTTCTTTAATTAAAGTGTCCATTCTTGTTCTATTGTGGAAAACTGTGCTTAAATAACAGACTGGGAGTAAAAAAAAGACAAATATAGATTTGATTACACACCCTCGCCTGTATCGGTTTATTTGACTGTATATTGGAATTATGGTAAAATTTCAACAACTGACCCGAAGAAAATTAGATTTTAACTGTTTTCAGGCCAAAGGACGTCGGGGATTCCACTGATTAACCATTGAGACGGTTTACCAAACTATCTGTGTCTTGCATACGTCACTTTGGGAGCTGAGAGTCATGGCTAGAATCAATCCGTCTTTTTCCACATTGCTGACCATAAACGCAATTCCCCTGTGTCTAAGTGAAAGAACATGGACGCACTATTACAAAGGAACCTATGGCCTTATGATTGGATTCAAAGCTGCTTTGGCCGACACATCAAGGGAATTTTCTGGGCTGCAGATTGGCCAGACTGGCGGCAGAGCGTAGAATCTGCAGAGTGAGTTAAAAGTCACAGGCCTGCTCCCAATCCATTGTATTTCAGCCAGGGTGGGGCACTGAGGATGAAAACCAGATTGGGTTGCTCCACATACTGTTCCACATGCAGCATGAAGAATAAGGCCCGAAGGACGGTGGGCCTGTCTCTTTTTTTTTTCCACTTTCGCTTCAAATTTGTAACAAAGATCCACTGAGGAAGTGTTGTTTTTAGGATTTGATTGGACTCCGCTCTGATAGGTGTGACAGGGAACATTGAAGGGTTTCATTCACAGCGGTGTAGCTTGCAGTGCAACTCGGAGAAAGACAGAAAAATGAGGCTTGTGGCTGTGTGAGAGGCTGACAGGGGGTGGGGCACCCTCTAGTGCAGAAATCCAGATGTAGGTCACTGCCAAAAAATTCCAAAATCCTGATGTTCTGGCCAACGGGGAGGCTGCAAAACCTTCTCCATGTAAATAACGTCAGCAAATCAGCCCCTACAATCCCTTCCATAAAGAATCTGGAGACATTTAAGCTGAGACAGCCATGAGAATACGAACCGCATGTCTTCTTCTGTTAGGGTTTGTTAAATCACCTCAGCTCTGCAAAAACAAAATATTAGAGTGCAATTTGACAGGGACACGTCAGGCAATGGACGTCGGGGTATGACGTTCATATAGAGCTCACATAGGAAAGAAGTTGGGATATCCAACGTCTCAGCCGTGATTGTTTTTGGCATCAATATCATGCTAATATACCTTTTCAAACTAGGTTTGCTCTACAAATTGCTGCAAAATATTGCTGTCATTTTGTTTGACCTTTGGTCTCGGGTCTCAATCCTCAACGTTTGAACTAAGAGGATGAGCCTGGTTTGAGAGACTGACATGCACACAGCGGGGAAACTACATGGAGGCTCCGCAGCTAAGAACGCATATGTGAATTATTTGCGCCCAACCGAGAAAAGAAGAATTCTTCTCACAGAATGTTGAGAAACAGCCTGCAAAAAATTAGCACTAGCGAAATTGAGCGCCTCGTGGGTGCACGCAGATTCCACCTGTTTTCTATTTATTTGTGTAATCGCAGCCATGCAAGTGTCATCATTCCCTCATTTCAGTACGAGGTTCATCCCACCAACTTTATATACATTTTTCTGACATATGCGACCTCTTTTCTTTCTTTCCCCAGGAGCTGTGAGGTGTTATCCACCAGATGTTTCACTCTCTGTCTGCTCATGGAGACGTTTAGGTTTGGAGACGTAGCTTTTATCTCGTGTGTGTGATGGTTGTGAGAAACGTGGAAATGTTCCAAACCGTAAGTGTGATCCACATAAATGTCTGTGTCGCACTGTGGACTTAATAGTTACTTTGGGCTGCCACCTCCTAGCTTGACATTTTCTCTCCATAAAATCACAGCAGAGTGACATCTGGACTGCATGCAGCAAACCACTGTAACACTTCAAACGTCAGGGTGGTTTTCACTACCTATCTGCAATAAAACAGCTCTCCAGAGTAATCATGTATTCACTCACTTGCCATCCTAGAAATGAAGTGATCTCAATAAGACGGCAAACAACAATTACTTTCATTAACAATTCATTTGCCAGTTCTACTATCAATTAATTGCTAATTAACAATTTGTTCTGTAAAATGTCAGAAAATATTAGAAGAAACTATTTCCCAGAACCCAAGTTGATACATTTAAGAGAGCAGTGTGTAGGATTTATTGGCAGAATTGGAATATATTATTCATAATTATGTTTTCATCAGTGTTTAATGACCTGAAACTGTGAATTCTTGCCTTTTCGTTACCTTAGAATGAGCCGTTTATATCTACTAAGGGAGCAGGTCTTCTTCACGGAGTCCTTCCAAACCAAATACTGGCTTTAGAGCCTTTTGCATTTCTGAGCTTTTTATTTATCTTTGTGATTATTTGTTGTATGTTACCTTTTTAGTCTGGCTTTTAATTGAGCTTTATTTATTTAAAATCCTTCCTGTGGTCTTTCTTCACCGTAAATTGATAATATTCATGCTTGAGTTTTTTTGAGTGCTGTTATTATTATTTAGAAATGTATTTATTGTTTGTGTGCGAGGGTGGGGGGTGTACTCTATGAAGCACTTATATTGTTATATTGCTATAAAAATGGGTGGAAGGTTTTCAGTTGGTTGCAATGTGTAACCTCACTGCTACATGCCACTAAGTCTTACACACCGCTGCTTTAAATGTCATGTTTTCTCAGGCAAACAGTCCAAATCCCAAATATATTGAGTTTACTGCCCTAGAAAGGATAGTATATATTCACATTCAAGAGCTGGAAGAAGTACTTACGTGATAAATCGATTATCAAAATTGTTGATTTATTTTCTGATCAAAGAGTTTACTCATTGTTCCAGCTCTGTTTCAAGATAACAAGGTTATAAGATCCTCTCTAAACTAATCAATGTTTAGTTTACCCAAATACACCAAATAAAATCACATTTTCTTACCTTCAGTGGTATCTAGACATGCAGATATTTTCTGGAATTAAAACTTTTCACAGCAAAGTAAAATGTCATTTGATGATGTTAGCACCACAAACTAATGTGGTTCTTCTCTCTGATATTAATGTGGTGGCAGAAATCTCAAAACCTGGGAAAGTCAAACCAAAACTTACTCCATGACTCGATAAAGGAAGATAACAGAATATGTTGTTGTTGTTGTCATTTTGGTGAAATGCCCCTTTAGGTATAGATAATACACACTTGATTATCATGAATGGACAAAAAGCATAGTTTGTATCATCAGTCCACATGAATACCATTTTACAAACCTCTTGAGTTAATTATGGGCAGGGAGACTTCTGGTATGTTTGCATAACATTACGACTATGCGTCCCCCCCCCCCCCCTTGACGAAAATCCGCCGTGAACTCAGCTCTAAACAAAGTGTTAAGGCTGGTAGTACACATATGACATGTATGTACTGTGACATGTCAACATGACTGCTTGTATTTATCCTTTGCATAGGTTGCGACTGACCAGCCCGGCCTGACTGCTGTACCAGTCACTAAGGTTAATTAACTATCTGGAAACCATTTCGGCCCAGCCAAGTTTGTGTCACTTCAGGTATGTCTGCGTTTTAACGTCTTCCGCTCTAAGTATAGGTGGCTGGCACCGGCTCAGAGTGCTTTTCCGTTGTGTGGAATTATAATGACAGGACAGAGAGCGCAATAATATGGGCACAGGCTCAAAGAACTGTGTGTTTTGCCAAAGAATGTTAGGACAAGCATTAATGATGAAGAGCGTCTCTTTGGCATTAATGTCTTAATCCAACATACTGGCACATCAAGGGAGAATGCAGCAGTATCCACATATTTGGTCAAAATTCAGTTAAGAACTGTTTCTGATATTTGTTTCTGTTTTGCTATATTTAAAAAAAACAATAATATACCATAGAAATGTTTAATTTAAAGCTACCTGTGAGATAGCCACAGCTGGCTCTCATCTGTCGACTTACTAGATAAATATCCATTGTTATGAACTTGGTTATGTCGTTAGTTTTTCCACACAACTAAATGATTAAAAGGATTAAACGCATGGTCACACATGCGTCATAAATCAACATTCGCCTCCTGTTCACTTCCGTCATATGCGAGCGAAGGGGTCGAAAAAACCTTTGCTACATTTGCATCGTCAACTTTGGTGAACTTTGAGCGTGAATATCGCCTCGGCAGCCGATGGTCACTCGCCTGCATTTGTTTAAAACCGTAATCCAATTTCCAATCATTATGAGGAAAAACGAATCCAGCTAAATTCTTGCTAAAGCGAACGTAAATAGTTTAGTTGAATAAGTTTGGTTTGGTTAGGCTATCATTAAATTACATATTCATGTATTAGATTGTATGTTAATTTGATTTGTTGTAATTATTCATAGTAGTTGGAAAGACAGTGATACATTTCTTTTTATTAACAGTAAATAATGAAATCATCATTCTTCTTCCACAAGCTGGTTAAAATGTTCAAACACATTTTGTGTGTAACAAAATGCAGTATCTGCATTATTTAATTATTAAGAAGGATATGGCAACTTTTTTTTAAGTAAGGCCTTAGAACACTTCAAATGAACACATTTCTGTCACTAATTAGCTATGAAGCCTCTTTTTTTCTAAACTTCACTGCTCATGCAGGCGCTGCTCTCTGCCTTTGCTATGTCAGAATAGTTCATACTACAGCTTGTACTCTCCCATCAGGGGTTTCAAAAGCAGGTGGGATATTATCAAGTAAAAAGTCTGGATATTATTTCTCTTTTGTAAGGTAGAAATTACAAGAATAGTTATTGTAGCTTCTTTGGTCTCAAAGCAAAAGAACAGACATATTAAACTGCTCTTTGGTGTCTATATTCATGCCTCATCTTATTTGTTTGGGGCATTAACATAATCGAATAATGCGTGCAACGCAGTTGTCATATTGTTACATTGCTTGTACCTGCGATGCGTTGATGTTATCTCTTCTGTTGAGACTCAGTTATTGCGGCGCAATTCATTGGGGGACATCAAAGCCCCTGTTCTCTATGTGAAAGGCTCTCGGCAGCTCCGTATCTGTAGCTCAGTCAATTGCCACTTCAAGACTGATCTGGGATTTCATATTGTCAAATTTATGTGCAGATACAGTGATGCTCCGCACACATGAATTCATCATAACTACTTTAAATGAAGACGGATGCATTAAAAAAGGTCATTGAGAGAGAGGCGTGTGATATGTGTCAGAATCTCTCTGTGTGTGAAAAGGCTATAGATATCGCATGTATGATGTGAATGCGGGATGTCGATTTTTCACCTTGGTGTGAAATTCTTAGTTAACTGCAGCGACTATTCAGACCTTTCACGTCCAACGTTACATGAAGCATTCAATAGGCAGTGTGTTCTCTGTGCATTCAATGTTCAAGGTTATACGATTCTTAAAGTGTAGGGTTTATTCAACCTACTGTATTCATGCAGTGTGCAGTAAAAGTGTTTTTTGACATCAACACTGACGTCCAGAAATAGCAGAGGCCACAGCGAGATTAAAATCAAGGAAACAGCACATCATTCTTTCTGTGAAATCATTTTGTGTGTGTGTGTGTGTGTGTGTGTGTGTGTGTGTGTGTGTGTGTGTGCGAGCAGAGATAGGGGCAGATAATTTCTGGTACATGGGTCGAAATGGATCATTGCCAACAAGCTCAAATCGAAGACTATTTTTGCTTTGTTCACAGTGAGTGATTGCTGAGTGTAAGGCATTAGTTATGCTGACTGCAGAGCCATAAATAATATTTTACTGTGGTGAGGATGTGTGTGTCTGTTAGCATGACATCTGGGGTTTTAATTCTTGGAGAAAAATCCCGCATCTGCATGATCCGACTAACGCAAGCCATCTGAAGAGAATACAGATGAGAGATGGTCCCGTCTATTCTCCCACAGCCTCCCTCAACAACATTGCACGGCAACATTCAGTGACCTTGGCTGATTAAACATTCCTCTGTGTTGTATTCTGGAAACACATCCTTCAGTATGTGTCTATATGTGTGGACGCACAGAGCACCTACAAAGGTGCTGTGCTGTAAAAAAGGGATTTGAAGTGAAATATTTTAATAGTAGAGTGGTTCATACTGCTTCTGCAGGGGCACTTTTTAGTGGATTGATATGTGTGCATATATGATGGTGGGGGATATGCATGCGCATGTTTGCAGATCAATATGATTTAATTGCGCATGGCCTGCGGGATTTATTACCATCACTCATTTTAATGAGGTAGCAAGTTGATAGGACAACAAGATCACTAAGAGTAATGTTCCACCGGGAGAGTGCAAAGACCGCCACCAGATGGTTCAGTTGGGAATGACTGGAATACCAAACAGGCTTTACAAACACAATCGTTTCACTTGCAAGGTTAGGTGGCATCATTTCTGCCATGTTTACAGAAATAGACTTGAAACTGCCTATTAGAGAGTTTGAGCCCCCCCCCCCTCCCAAAAAAGGAAAGCAAAACAGATGATGTAGCACACTCCAATCCAAGCCACATTCTCAGGAAAACATATCTCGATTTATATTCGGTATGAATAACTCTTTCACGACTGCCACAGTAAATTAATATCTTTGAGAAATTAATGTAATTTAGGGGTCTCTGTTGTTGGCGTTTTAAATGTCTGCGTCATGACATTTCACATATATACTTTATCATGTGGGCCAGACTGATCCCTGCTTTCATTTCATAGCAGATTGTTGGCTCTTTGAAACCTTCAGTTACCACATGGTGACACTCGAAATGGTCTATTTAATACCTGTTATATTGTCACTAGTCCTCCAGCTGCCTCAAGGCCTCTCTGAGATTGAAGAGGAACAAAGGGAATATGAATTAAGTCCGTAACTGAGCTGGCCCCTGGCATAAGAATCCTGAATTCAGCCGTGCTTTATGAGCCTTTCATCTGATTCCGGTCTGCTAATTCTTGGTTTTAATTACAACGGTAGCAGACAAACCTGGGCTACATAAAGATGTTGAACATATAGGAAGCAGAGCTATCAGGAGAGTTAAAAAACTGAGATGAGCCGAGAATACCACTCCCACATTCTAGATGTATAAAGGGAAAGTTGGAGTCAAACTGAATACCGAAAGATCAGAAAGCACTCCTGGAATCGGAAATGTCTTGAGCAGTATGTGAGAAGCCCGTGCAGACTCCTCAGTTCTGATTTTAAGGTATTTAACAACCTCATTCCCTGCTGAACACTGGTACTTAGAGCCAAAACTGTCTCTCATGTCCAAGGCAAAATTTAGAGCTATTTGAAAACTGTAATAATGTGAGTCAAGTTTAAATCCAGACACCGTCACATCTTATTAAAGTAGACACAGTGCATGAACTGCAGGGCTGCAATGGCTAAATATTTAGAGCAGAGGCAGCGGTCGTTTTATTTGCTTGAAACACACAACCGCAGTGTGCTGTGCTGATGCCAAAATGTCTCAGAAAACTGGAGAGTGGGAAAATAGAACAAGACAAAAGTTATAAACCGAACTGTCACGAACGCAGAAGCACAATAGTTGAAATAATACAAGGCCATGCAAAAGATAAAAACAAGCAGCAGCTGAGATTAAACAGAACGATAGGGTGTTAAAAAACATCTCAAGATTAACCTGATCAGACTATATCATCTATACACAATCATTTTCAATTTATAACTCTGGAAACTTGTACACAAACCACTTAACCTGCTGCTCGGGTTATTTGAATTGTAGATATGCGCATACAATTAGATACCATCGAATTTCTGGTAACACCATGAAGAGAAAAGATTTTCATGGACAGCAAAATACTGCTATGAATCACCAACACTGAAAAGCTTTTGCAAACCTAGCAATAGTGCAGCCAAAAACTTCAAACAGATTGATTGATGAAACATTATCAAGATGAGAGTCCAGCGTGCTCATTGCCTGCTCTCACAGACATAGCTGCTCCAAAAGTAGCTGTCTGTGGAATTGACAAGCGGCAGCCGTTTGATCTTAGTCGTAATCATTACGATGCTTTTAATTGATGCAGGTTTGTCCCCATACCGCTGCAGGTCCAGGGGAAGCATTTGATCCATGCTCCCTGAGGTACACGTGTCGCTGGTAGGTTCTTCTTGTCCACCTGTCACCTCTGTCCCCGAGGCGAAAATCAAACATCTAAGACAGCAGAGTCAATAGATCTTTCTATGGGAGCGTACCTGTGTTTTTGCAAGTTTGCCCATTTACTATAAATTGTGTGCATTGCCAAACATTTGTCAAAGGAGACCACGGCTTTTTAGATTAACCAGTGTGTTTTCATGCTTTCTAGGGAGACACTGTTGTTTATTATCAGCTTAATTTGAAATTCCTTTTCAAAGATTTGAATCGTGTCTCAGATAGTTCATCTATTTTTTTTTAGACATTATTTATGAATGAGTTAATGGTAACAGTGTGGGGTGATGAAACTGAAACCATAGATTGCTTCGATGCCTTCTCTAGGTGGTGCGTTCAAACGCAGGCAGGAATTTCTGATTCAAACCAGGAAGACAAACATTTTGAAAAAACGTAATCGCACTCAGTCCTCAGTAATTGAGTTGGTTCCTGGGAGCTGTGGCTACCCACTGCTACTAAATAGATATAATAACTCAATTACAGAAGACAAATTGCCCTAAGGGGATTGATAAAGTGCAACTTAATATTAGCTTTTCTTTTTGGTTTTACACTATCAGAACTGTTTTTTTTGACATAACTGAGGCTCAGCATGTCCTATCAATACGCCTCTTGAATTGCTGTGACAATACTTACCTCAATCAAATAGAAGAAAAGAAAAAAAAATGTTTCGCTCTGTGTCAAAGCCTGTTGTAATGCAAACGGATGCCTCTCTGATGAGTGTAACTTATCCTGAAAGTATCACTATGGCATGCCTTTAAAATATAGTGACTCTGTTAAACGCATGTAAACAAAGGAGGTCAGAACACCGCAGGTTTAAAGTGTTAAAGCTAAGTGATTTATGACCACAAGGGGGCAGAAGGATTTACTCTACAGCACTGAGATTAAACCGGCTTTTCAACTAATAAATAAAGTCGACACAGAGCAACAATGGCCTCCAACTGGAGTTATATAAACCGAACAAATGTTACTTCACTAACCTTTTAGCCCTGCCTTTGTCCACCAAAAATCATTTATTTTCAAGTTTTTATCAGGTCCCTGTAATCACTCTATTTAGTCTATTTATCAGTTTTTTGTTTTTTTAAACAGCTGTTCATGAGTTTATACAGAGGGGTCGATGAGAGCAGTGATACGCAACCATTCAGTTCTACCGTGGACTGAAAAAACAAAACGATGAACTGAAAATGTCCAAAAGCTATGAACTGCAGAGTTGGATCCTATTCAAATACAATATAAAAAGAAAATTGCAGGTTCAAAGCAATTTCCCTTCACTTGGTTAAAATGTGAATTTGGTAGCTAAATGCATTAACACCATTGACATCAGGGCAAGTATTGACTTCCTTTCAGCTTGTGAAACCTTTTTCTAAAAAGCCTTTCAAGTGCATTACCATGTAACCATTAACATAACCTTGACTAAGTATAGAGATGACTAGACGTCCGTTATGATGGATTACCTTTTTCAAGCAAGTCTCTGATGTTGATTTTCATACCATACAGATATGAACTGAAGTAGCTGTCTGGGAGGTAGAAAAAATACATTCATCAATCTAAAAACATGTGGCCAAGTCAAGGGGGGTCAAAAGTCAAAGGCTGAAAAGTCAAGGAGGCTTGACTTCTGAAATGTATGGGGAGGTGTCTACAGACTGCATTGTAATCTATGTGAGAAAGTGGGTCAAAACTTCGACTCTGCTTTGACCGTGCAGCGCGGGAGCCCTGTGGTTACACCCTTTCATGTAAAACCATACATGAGTCATGACAAGTCGTTTGTCATGGCGATCTCATACAGCCTAAACTCAGCGCCATAAATGATTACGACCAGTGTCATGTCTTATCAGCGCTGGCATTACGCAGGCTTTACAGCACGACGGCTCAGGTTTAATATTATCATAGGTCATTTACTGTGCTGTTTACATTGCTTTGAATGATTTATGTCTGGCCTACTCACTGTCCCAGTATTCATGCAAAAGGGGCTTATGTCGATCCCAGAAGTGGAAAGATTGGAGCTGGAAACAGTTGAGTTGAGGGTAACACTCTTGCTCGGTTGGGGCGGGGGAGGCGGCCATTTAAAAGAGCTTACTGCTGTAGCTTTCACTCTGGCTTTGATTGTCTTTGCTTTGATCTGGTTTGGGGCGGCCATGTTGTGCAGTGTTATCCTCCCATGATCTCTGAAACACTGCAGTGGAAAAGACACTGACTAGGTCTCTCTATCTCCCTGCACTGCCTTGGCCAATGTTTTCATCCCTGTAACATGAATAACCGTATCTATGTATGAAAACTAGACACAAATCTTCTGAGGGAACTCCAGATTCATAGTTTGAAAAGGATTATACACACGTTGCACTTAGACCCCTCGTGCACGCCTTATTTTGTTAATGAATCAGCTTTCCACTTTATCAAATGCAACATAACCTTCCCTTCAGCAACTAAAACAGTGTACTCCAGAGAAGCTGTTTTCAAAGGGGGGGGGGGGGGGGGGGGGATTCTGAGCACTAGCACTAAAGCACAACTTCAAAGGGTTATTGTGCATCTATCCCAAATTAGCTGCCTGTGCAACTGCCTGAGCACTTTGAGACCATCCTCTGTTGGTAAGAATACATTATCTCGTGGTTGTGAAATTACAGGCATTTATGTTGTAGTGCAGCACTGAGCCTGCCAGTGCAAAAAACTAACAAAAAAACGTGGATATTCTCCGCATGAAGCCACAAAAGGGGACCTGGTACAGTGACTAGAAACAAGCTCTTATGGTTTTCAGATCAACATTCCCAGACAAACTTACTGTATATATATATATATATATATATATGTGATACCCCTTGATGCCCAGAGTTCACCCTGCTTGGAGCTGCCACAGGAAGGGGGCACCAAGCTGCAAATACAAGCATCAATACTTGATGGCTATAAAAGAAAAATAGGAAGTGAGGATAAGGTGTGTTCTGCATACTTACAGCTCATGTTTCCTCCATTTTTTTTTCTTTTCTGTCTCAAGTTTTGAACATCTTAATGAAGCCAATAAAAATATTTACTACACGTTAGTTACAAAATCAGACTTTCGGCCTTTGCAACAGGTCACTTGAGCCCCTTGTCCAGGATCCAATGTACATATTCAACAGAAATATATTCACTGGGAGAGCTGTCATGCCTGTTGACATACACTTGGAAGACCTTCTACAGTTTTCACATGATTTGTATCACCTGCATGTCATTAAACCATGAGCATTTGCTCGCCGTATGAGCTACAACAAAGACAGGGCCTACATCACACTGAAATATCTGATCGGTCTGCAGCTGAGGACAATACAACTCCTTGGTGCTTAATTACATCAACACATGCATGATTAAAAGTTGTACCGAAGCGCTACGCCAGCTGTTTGAGGTAGGCTGACACAGCTGTATACATGTGTCTTTGCACACTAAATCAAATGTCCCATTGTGCTCATCTGGAGTGAATTAGGCTGTGGGAGAGAGGGGAACTAGAGGCTTTGATATACAGAGGAGGAAATGGGTAATGTCCTGGAACCACATGCAACATCCTAATAGGAGCTGGTGACTGATAAGAAGGAGATAACTAGCTCATCTCTGCCTGTCTGCGAACCTGTGACCTTTATTTCTCGAGCTCCCAAACTTGAAATAGTGCTGATTTTAGCACATTAAGAAGTAGTGTGCTCTCTTTTCTTAATCGGCAAAAGCTTTAATAAATCATACTTCGCAGTAAAAGTCCTCATGCAGGCTGTGCCAACCCCACCCTGCACGCCACATCCTCCTAAAAAAACCCTGAAAATTACAGATTTTTAAGCAGAATGATTCAAATAATGGTCTCAGTAATCTTAAAATGATAGAAGTAAGGTTGCCATTGCAATGTTGTTGGTTTCAATCCCAGCAAAGAGGAAGGACATTTAGGGATCCAGTGACGACCAGAAGCTGGAGAGCTACAAATATCACACACCCCACTCCCTATAAATGTAGTTGATGTGCTGCGGAGGAAGGCACTCAAGCCTCAACCGCTGGAGAAGAGTTGGTCGGTAGCCAACAGAGGAAATCTGTGGTTGTACTAGGCAGCTCCTGTGTGAATGTGAAGCAGGGCGTGTCTGAAATACAGCCTCTCTACACAATATCTCAATAGCCTGGACAAATAAAGGCTTAAAATAGATTTTTAGACTTTATAATATGTTTTACACTGACCATCTTTGTAAACAAGTGGACCTAGATGTTTGGTTACAGCAAAACAAAATCATGATAATTATCATTTGTGTTGTTAAAACTAAATCAACGTGTGAGGCTGAAATAACGCAGCACAGTCTGTCGTTATAGCTCTAAACAGAGCGAATCTGAAAACACTAAAGATATGGCTTTTCATTCATTCATTTAAGGGCATAAATCATTCCCTTTGAAGCGCAGCCGAGCCTGTTTACAGGGAACATAAGAACGCCAATATGGAGAGCAGCTGGTCAGTTGGGATGAACATGACATGCTGTTTGTTTGGGAAGAAAATAGAAAGAAAAGGAGAAACGAGGACATAAAAGAGTGAAAGCAGATGAGCGTCACATTCAATAACCGAAACAATCTCTTCACGTAGCAGGCATTTTCTGTGAGAAACAACACAAACCCCTATTTGATGAGTGAAAAGCTCTTGGACAACAATGGATACTCAAAAAAACTTTATTTAAAAAAAAAACATCAGACATGCCACAGCTCTGACAGGACAAGCTGCGCTATCACATGTTTGTCCCAGATGCTCACAAGAGAAAGCCCTGTTTGTAAATCCGAATCTCTAATTCACACAGCAGACAACCAGCAGAGTTGCATCAGCCGAATGCAATATAATCAGGGATACTGAACAGAGAATGAACCGCTGACGACAATTAACTTAAATGAGGAAATTAAATCAAGTCCCTGTGACTGTGGTCAAAGCAAAAACATCACTGCACACAGAACTGGCACAGGTTTTCGTCACAGATTATGTAACAGAGATCTGCTGCCCTCTTGTGTACATAAGTAGGATTTCAACATAACTTCAGGAGAGCACAGGTTAGCATTGAACCTGTCACTTAATTAGAAGTTTGTAAAAATTACATTTTGTGAGATCATTATATGCAAAATGTAAATTTGAATAGCAACTAATAACTATAGCTGGCGAATAAATGTAGTGGAGTCAATTCCCTCTGAGTTATAGTGGAAATACACACCATATAAATTAGAGTTTGTGACAAAGTGAGAATTAGTAGAGTTTGGAATAAAATATATAGATATTTCTTAGAGAAAGTGTGGTTAAAGGAAAATATATCAGTCAATTTGTTTTAAGGGGCAGCATTTCCAAAGATTAAACATATTTTAAAACACTATAGCTCTGAAACGCTTAGCTGATCGACAGAAAAGTAATCTGCAACTATTTTCTAAAAGCTAAAATAACAATTATTCTCAGGTTGGAGTTTCTCAAATATGAGGATTTTCTGCTGTTTCATATTGTAAATTGAATATCTTTTGTTTTTTGCTTGTTGGTTGGACGAATCAAGACATCTGATGTCACCTTGCACTCTGGGAACTTGTGATGAGCATTTTTCACTTCTGTCATTTTAGAGCCTTTGAAAACTATAAAGTGTTTTTAACACTTCTGACGGTTCTTTACAACATATTTCAAGGGGAGAAATAACTGTGAGAGCAGTACAATTACTAACCCACAGAGGAGAGCTATGTGGTAAGGCTGCAATCAAACAGGAAACAGCAATCGTCAGACACCTTATCAGAATGTGACAGCTGGCCAAGTGTGCCGGTGAAGGAGGGAACCTCCCATCCCACATGTTGATGATAATTAGACACACGATATCTGCATAGGGCTGAGCAGCGAGTCCCGCCATCCCAACCAGCACAGCTAACCGACACTCTACATTACCCTGCTATTAAGCTTATCCCTGTTGATCCAATCATTTCTAAACTTGCTGTTGGTCTTAACGACGCTGGACTGATGAGACATCCGACCATTGTGGCCTGAAACAGTCTGTCAGTAAGGCAAAGTAATGGCAAAAATACAGTACAGCAATGTAAAAGCACTCGATTAAATGTCCTGCTTTCAAAAATGAACTTAAATAACAGTAAATTAATATTGCCATCCATTGTACTTAAAGTATCTAAAGTAGAAGTAGCCACTAGGCTGAATGACCCCTTCCAGAGTGTTACATTATCATTTAGTAATGGATATTCATTAATACTTGTGCAATAACATGTCAGCAGTATTTCAATTGTGTAGCTGGTGGGGATGGAGATACTACTACTACCACTACTACCACTACCACTACTACTACAACTACAACTACCACTACTACTACAACTACAACTACAACTATCACTATCACAGAAAAATATAAAAATAAATAAAATACTGACAGAATGTCATGTATAGCCTACATGAGAAAAGTAACCCATAAAAAGTTTGATCAATTCATACAAACATACGTTACATACATTTTATTACACAGATACACTAACATGCATACACATATACATACACATGCATGCAAATTAAATTAAATGAAGTGGTTTGAACAAGAATCATAAACTAATAGTAAAAGTAACTTCTAGCTAAAGTTTTGAAACCTTAGAAACCAGAAAAAGGGAAATAAGAAAAGCAGCCGTTGGTTACAGTTGCAGATTCTGACTCCTTCTGACTCAGTAGCCATGACAGTTACAGTTTAACTGACGTTATCATCCAGCCTGTCAAGCTAACATTGTCAGGCATCTACTCTCAAGATGCCTTTGCTGACTCTTGTTTTAATTACAGCTGTTTGGGAATATTGTTTATAATTTGAGATGTTCATTTTGTTTTTCTGTGATCAGATGGCTGCTAACCAAGCTAGCCATTGTGCTAACGTTAGCTGTCTGATGCTGATGTGTTCACCAACTGTTCTTGTTGGGTATGAAGATGTTATGGAGCTCTTTTGCTCTTTTAACCTCCTCTTGTCTACTGTATACGTTTACTTGATAAGTTATTGTTTCTTCTTGGTGTGAGGGAGAATGTAACATTAACTAACTAGGCTATTAACAGTTATTTAAAGTATAGAAAATCCTCTCCCATTCTGACCTACATCTAGTGGAGCCATTGATGTCATTGAGTCATTGATGGCCTCATGTGGAGGCCTCGTCCCTCCAGTAGTTCATCTGTGTATATGATGTGTACGTTTTCTTTGGTTTAAATGCATTAGTAGCAGCTTTTATGATTAATATGCTGTTGATTTAGTTACAGTAGTTAAAGTTATATTCGAAGTAGGCTAAATGTATTTGAAGTTAAATTGCCTTTGTTGAATTATTTATTTTTGAAGAGGAATTATGATGTCTAGATTAATATATTTTGTTATTATTTTTCTTCTGTTGTCAGAAAAACCAGTTGAACTATGTGATATTAAAAGATTGGACTGGAACTCCTGCCTTTGCTCAACTGTCCTAACAGACAGGTCATTGAATTGATAATAACCCTGGAACCAGACTAGCCTAAGGCCGAATCAATATTCCTTCAATCTAAATATTCTTCACTAAGTTATACTTCTGTGAATCCAGTTTTCTTGTTACTCATTCTTTTCACAATACCTTGGCCTAAAAATAACATTTATTTTTACAGTTAACACTTGGAATGATGAAGGTACTTGCACATGACAAGGTAGTAGAAACAACATACTTTGGTGTTTCATTCAACCTCTTTACTAAAGATTTAATTAAACAAAATGAACCAAAACACTGAAAATGAAGATGATCTTGAGTAAATAATGATGAGAATAAATATGATACACAATTTAAATAATGCCCTCTAAACTAAAAAGAAATCTGGTTTGACTTTAAATCAAACACTATACCTTATTTGATGTATCTCATCTTTACATCATTTTGCAAACATTACAAATGATGTAAATTCGACTGCATGCAGCTCAAATGTGGTTCACTTTTGTGAATGGTAGTGAGAGGAGGAGATTGAGACTGTGCCAATAAATTAAGTTCACCAAATCTTCAGTTCACAAATTCACAATTTCTTCAACTGGTTTACATTTTGGTGATTCTTGAATTTTACGTTGAAAATTAAAACGTAATCTATTGCATTTGAATTTACATATTTTATATATTGTGAAAGTAGTTCGCATTTCAGTTGTAATAATTTATTTATAATATGCGCCGTTACAGAGAGCAGTTGTTGGCAGTGAAAATCTCCCTTATACAATGCTAATTAAATATGTATAAAAAAGATCATGCAAGTATGAACTAAATGAGAATCTAGACATTAAATAGTGTTAAAGTTAAAAACTCTATTGTTTTATTTAAAAAATGTGAAGATGTGTCTCAAATGTGAAGAATTTTTCTCTTTTTTTAACAGCTACAATATTAAAATGCAACATTTTTATGATTATACTTATGTGCATTGCTCAAGTAACATTAATGTATGATTGTAATGGAGTGATTTTTTGTCTTTTGAGGAAAATTTGTGATATGATTTTGGGCTATAATAATATTCACAGAGTTCATTCTCTACTAATTCTGGCCTATTTTTGTCTTTAGATTGTTTTCAATGTATTCTATCAACCTAAAATGAACAATGAGTCAAAGTAATCATATATGCAGCTAATAAAGAGTGATTTGTTTTCATTGTTTTATTATTACTTTTACTTAAGTAATCATCTAACTTGTAACTTCCGGCTATTTAAATAAAGTTGTATTGGGATTTATTATTTATTTACTTGTAAAGGTCTATTTAAATATTGTCTTTAAGTCCTTGTTGCTTGTCAAACATAAACATGAACTTGTCCCTCTGTATTGCACAGAATCAAAACATATGTGCAGCTAATAAAGTGTAATTTCCAAGGGATAAAGTTGTATAGGAGCTTAAAACCACATGCCTGCTAAATACTGTACATATGTTAGATCATAATGGCAGCTGCTTATTTACTTTAGCACTTAAGTACAGTTTTGAGGGACTTTACTTGAGTATTTCCATAATTTGCTACTTTATACTTCTACTTGACTACATTTTGTAGGCAAATATAGTACTTTTTGCTCCACTGTATTTATTTTATAGCTATAAAATGATCTCCACTTTTACCAGCTGCAACATTAAAGTGAAGTTCACATTAATGTATCACTTATTATAATCCAGTAATATATATTATTCTGAAATGGGCCATTTTGAGTGCTGTTACTGTTGGTACTTTTAGTTTATTTAGATTTTTTTAAATGCAGGACTTTTTCTTGGAACAAAGTACTTTTTAAAGTGGGGGTATAACTTTTACAAAATATATAAAATATTATTTAAAATATCTGGATACTTCTTTCACCACTTCATAGGCTTCAGTCTATCATATTAGTCTTTGAATCTGCAAAAACACGTTTTTGGTATCTTGACAGGACATCTCTGATGAGAGAGAGAGAGAGAGAGAGAGAGAGAGAGAGAGAGAGAGAGAGAGAGAGAGAGAGAGAGAGAGAGAGAGAGAGAGGGAGGGAGAGAGAAGGAGGGAGAGAGAAGGAGAGAGGGAGAGCAGCTGAGTCCGAAACAGAAGTGACCGCTAGCTTCATGTCAACCGTTACAGCCGTTACTGAACTAGCAGGAGTGGAAATCTTTACCCGGGGGAAGAAGAAGAGGGGGACACACACACAGAGGGAGAGAGAGGGGGGGGTCGCTTATGAAGGGACACTCTGGACTGTATTTCCTCACGTTTGAACCGACTGAATTATTTTTTTTTAAACCTATTTTTTCAAGCATCTCGGGAAATAAGAGCTGTCGGAAAAAGAAGGTTAGCTAGCCACCGCCATCTCCTCTCCTCTCTCCTCAGTCGGAGCCGTGTCTTCCACACACCATGGGGAACGCTGCCACCGCCAAGAAGGGCAACGAGCTAGAGAGCGGTGAGTCCCTGTTGTTTTGGCCTCCATTTGTGTCCTTTTTTTGTGACACTTATCACACCTCCTCGGAGTGTAGGTAGCTATAGCCTGTTTACAACACTGTAAACTGTCCGACAGTAACGTGAAAGCAGTCTGTTATCCCAGCAGCGATACAAACACTCCATTTAGTTGACAATATAAATGCAGGAGAGTGTTTGTGTGTTTTTGTTGTTTTTTTGCACGTTAAAAATGACTAAAGATGCCTATAGCTAAGTTAGCTAGTAGCAAGAAGACCCCGTGGATGTTGTGTGTGTTTTTTTCTCGGCTGCAGTGGACAGTGTTAAACAGCCTGTTTAAAGCTTATCGATAAATTCCACCTTATTGATGAGCTCACGCGTTAAAAGGCTGTTTGCATGCCAACTGGAGCACACGAAGGATCAAGCTTGATAACCAGCTAGCCTTGCTAACTTAAGCTATGAGTGGGGGGATTAGCCCTCAGAAGGCCCCTCTGTCATTTCATTGCCTCTTGATGGAGGTAGCTCTTCAGGCCTGTACACACACACATATACACAGTTAGCCACGGCGTTGTAGTCGCTTCCTGTTCCTTTTAGGTAATGGCTAAAACGTCTCCAGGCGAGCATCACTTCATCATCTCCCCTGTGTTATCATCATCATTAACTTTTGTGAATAACAATCAGGATGTGGGTCTTACTGTATGTTTAGCTGCAGCTCAGCTAGCTGCATCAGACAGAAAACTTTGCTCTGATGTTGTTAAATCTGCAGCAATAAACCGCAAACCCCATGAGTAATTGTTATAAAAAGCTTATATATATATATATATATATATATATATATATATATATATATATATATATTATTAAATGAAGGCAGTGTGGGACTGTTTCAGCCTCAGGCTTCACTGCCACATTTTATTCTTGGCTACATAAACAAAGCTTTCCCTCTGTACAGCGCCCTGACCAAATATGGTGAAGAAATGACAAATGCCCTCTTTCCATTCATAAAACTGGACCCACTGCTGTCTTCCCAGCATACACACACACACACACACACACTCTCAAACAAACACACTTGAATTGTGGCACTTGAGCCCCTTTTCTAATCTTGCTGTGGTCGAGGTCCACCAGGGCTCGCTTCTCACATTCAGCTCGTCATTGACCAGAGCAGCTTGTCATCAGACCTCCGTCAGAGGATAAGGGGTATTACAAGCTTTGAAAGGTTTGACGCAACTAGGCCTAGGCCTGTGTTACTTTACGCTTGTATACTTTGATGTGTGCAGCTGGTCATCATTGTGGTGATAAATCAGAAATGTTTCCCCTATACCTGGCTGTAAAGATAAAAGCTGCAGGTGTTTTTTGTTTTGCAGAAGTCATTGCATTCGATGGCCTCAAATGAGTCACTTTTGCACAGAAATTGTCAACTACTTTCATGTCTTTTTTATAATCTTAAAACACATGCAGAGGACCCGTCTGTGTTACAGTAACACGCTTTGTTTGTTTTAAGTACTGCCCTTTTATGATGCAGTGAATACCTTCCTCTTGGATTTATTGACCTGTTGAGAGAGACCAGGCACAGGGAACAGTGCCAACCAGAGAGCCTCTCAGACAGACAGAGATGATCAAATCAGCAATAGTTCCCATCCTGTCAAGCATTTCTTTTGAGTGTAACTATGATGCCTAGATACTGCGTAGCGTACTGTTAAACCTGTTTAAGCTGACACCGTGCCCTGAGCTGCAGATTTGTCTGGCGTGCAGCCACTCTGACTAGTCGACGTGGTTTACCTACAGTGCTGTATACACACCAGAGTACCTGTGTTTACTGTATATAGCCGCCGTTAGCTGGAACAGTTGGAACAGCACCTCGGCACTCTCGCTTGCACAGGGAGATTAAACAGCTGCCATCATGACACATATTTTATTTCACCGTGCCCATGTGTTGTGTTTCACACTGGTGTAACAGAACAGGCTGACATAACCCAACCAAGTTATGCTTGTCTGGATTTTGGCATTGCTGTCAGGAAGGGTTGGAAAGCTCCGCTGGCTTTGGACCATTTGGTCCCTCAAGGCACAGTTGTGCGTACAAAGATACCTCCTATTTATTTGAACTGTTAAAAGTCTCTGTGACTGGATGAGGGATATTAAGTCCTTGTGGATTACATTTTTTGTCATTATCAATTTATCTGCAGGTTGTTTTCTTGATTAATTAGATTTACGATGCTTAGGAATGTTTGTCGCTTAATCGATTAGTCGGTCGCCAGAAAATGAATCAACAACTATAACATGATTGATTAATTATGTCGTGTTTCAACTGCCAAACAATTGATTATTCCAGCATCGCAAATGTAAATATTTGCGGATTTTCTCTGATTTACATCATTACAAATGTAATATCTTTGGTGGTGCGGTCGGCTGGTATCGTCATCTTTGGTTCTGGAAGACTGTTCTGTGTTGGACATTCGGACCTTTCATATAAAGAATGAATAATCAATAAAATAAAAAGTCAGGGTAATCAATAACGAAAATAGTTGTTAGAAAGAAAAGCAGCAAATCCTCACAATCAGGAAGCTGACACTTGGATGCTTATACAATTAATATAGCTGTGGATTCTTTTACTGTCGATTACTAATTGTTTTAGCTCTATTTTTCTCAAAGCAGTCATCATGATATGATATTTTACTACCGGATTATTGCAGAAAATAATCTCTGTGGCAAACAAACCTTTATGATGCATGTCATGAACGCTAACCACAAGGCCGTAAAGGCCAGACTCGTCGGCCTGATGACGTTTTGTAGTCTCCTTTAGCCACTTGCTAGCAACCGCGAAAGATTAAAAATTGACGAGAGCGGTATTTACTGACGTGTTTCATGTTGTAGAACAAAACATTAACATCTCTTAAGCTTGTGTTTACCACAGACCTTATTTTAAGCTTCTAACTAAAACCCAATCACAAAAACCAACATTGACTTCAAGACGAGGGAAGCGGAAGTTTTCAGACTCTATTTTTCAAAACTATTTTAGTGAGATAAGTGGACAGATTAAGGTGCAGGTTCAAATGTTTTGTTCTCCAGAATGCAGCGTTATCTTGTCCATCTGACCTAATATGCTCCAATGACTTGCTGCTACTTGGCGTTTTGGTACACCTGTTCTTCATTTACCTCAGCAGACAGTCAGTCTCCGGTTAAATTCCTCCGGTGAATGTCAACTCTGTTTTCATACCTGTCGCTCGTACTCACTACATACCATGTTTGTTGACGTGTTATACCTGTTGTTATGTACATGAACTCTATATTTCTCTCTGTCTTTCTCTTCCGTATCATCCCATCCGTGTGGGTGATTGTTCCTGCAAAACCTTGGTGATCAATAGAGACGTTTGGTATGCTCATTACTCCAAAAGATGACCACAGCGCCATTGGTCTCATTGTGACTACTTGCTAGATGTGCTTGCTTTTTATTGTGTGCTTTGATAATAAGTCCGTGTTTTTGTTATCCACATTCTCTCAATCTGGATTTCCCATACATTGGTTTGTCTTTAATTATAATTTTTTTTAATGCTGTGTTTAATAGCCTTCTCCCAAACTGTATCAAGTGATGCACAAGATGCTCAGATAAACTCACCCTGTAATTCTGAGTGTTGTGTGTGTGTGTGTGTGTGTGTTGTCGTCGTCGTCCCTTTTGAATAAGGCTACTAAATACCAGTAACAGATTTACTGAGTGTCTTGGCGTGCATCACTAGTCTGCCTGTCCTGAATGTTGTTGTCTTGTGTTTGTTTTGTCTCATCTTTAGAACAAATTGTCATATTTTCAGTATCCCATTTTAATGTATATCCAGATGAGAGTTGACTTTGCCCATGTTCTTCTCCGTTGATTTACAGTTTAATTTACATTTCCCACGATTCTTCCTTTCCCCTTCTAGTACGATATAGCATTTGGTCTTTTTGCCAGTTTAATCTCAAACCCAATGTGTATTTATTAACAATAATTCAGTTTGTTTCACCAGACAAGAGCTAACCGTATCTGTCTGTGCTCTCTCTTTCTTTTTTGTAGTGAAAGAGTTTCTAGCCAAAGCCAAAGAGGATTTCTTACGGAAATGGGAATGCCCACCACAGGTACGAAAGATGAAAACTCTCATGTTTTTGGTGGCTGCGTCCACAGAATAAACTAACGCGTTGTTGTTTTCACAGAGCACGACGTGCCTCGACGACTTTGAGAGACTAAAGACGCTGGGTACCGGCTCGTTTGGAAGAGTCATGCTGGTGAAACACAAAGGAACAGAGCAATACTTTGCCATGAAAATACTGGAAAAGCAGAAGGTCAGTGGAAGCACGTGTCCCGCCTCATGGAACATTTTCAAATGCGTAAAAGTGTTATTGACATGTGCTGTTAACGCTTTAATGCAAATACCTTCATATCTCCCTGAAGTTACACAACGTTAAAACTTGTTCTTGTTGACTACTAGGAGACCCAAGTTAAATACATAGATTACATACATACATACATTCTGTGCCTGCTATCACTGCTGCTGCAGCAGTGAGTCCTCTTATCTCTTTTTATCTTTCAGGTGGTGAAGCTCAAGCAAATAGAACACACACTAAACGAGAAGAGGATATTACAGGCTGTGAGCTTCCCCTTTCTTGTCAAACTAGAGTATGCGTTTAAGGTACAGTGGGCTTTTATTTTTTTAGTAATTTACATTAATTTATACAGTTATGCAGCAGTTATAAGTGGGGTTTTTTTAAACTTTTTTTTAGGACAACTCCAATTTGTACATGGTGATGGAATATGTTCCAGGAGGAGAGATGTTCTCACACCTAAGACGAATCGGAAGGTTCAGGTGAGTTTTATACTGTTTCTGTGTCTCACTATTAAAGTCACCCTTTATTTCATCTTTTATTTTCCGCTGTGTGTCATAACCACACTCTTTCCCTCCTCTACAGTGAACCACATGCACGGTTTTATGCCGCCCAGATAGTGCTGACCTTTGAGTACCTCCATTCACTAGATCTCATATACAGAGATCTGAAACCCGAGAACCTGCTAATTGACCACCACGGCTATATTCAGGTGAGCTGGAACAACGGAAAAATGAATACGTAATGCTGCTCCGTCTTACAAGTCGACACTTGGCCCCATGTATTGTGTGTGTATATATATATATATATATATATGCTCCTTAAAGGTGACAGACTTTGGATTTGCCAAGCGGGTAAAAGGCAGGACCTGGACGTTGTGTGGGACACCGGAGTACCTGGCGCCAGAAATCATTCTCAGCAAAGTACGGAGGTTTTATTTTTTATTTTCATGTCTGAACAAATAGATTGTTAGATATTCTCTTTTGTCACAATGTTCACTTTCCTGTCTTTGTACTCAAACCAAAACTCCATCTTTAAAGGGCCAGCGTTTAAGCATTTCAGGGGATTTATTAGCAGAAATTAAATATTCAGAGGCAACCACTAGAAGTATTCAAATCCTACACGCTGTCCCTTTAAACACATTTTTGGGAGCAGATTTTTGTTTGGTCGTATCATTTTTTTGTTCCTCTAAGAGATGATTGGTTAAACATGGACTCGTGCTTAATAATGTTGAGGTTTTCCAGCACAGCTACAAAAGAGTTTAAAGCAGATAGGATGTCACACTAGTTTAAGTGTCTTTACTAAACAATCATACTGGTCAAAAGTCACTCTACAACAACAAGAGGCACCATTTTGTTTAGTCATTTACATACTATAATCATAGTAATGCAGAACAGACATTTAGGTAGGAATGTACATCGTAGTAAACTTGCTCCCTTGTTCGATGCCAGTTGGGAGGTTTGAAGTTCCCTCTCAAGGTCTAAAGATGTCTTAACAATGAAGTTCATCAGTAACAGAAGTATCTCTCTCAAATCTTCTCAGGGCTATAACAAAGCTGTGGACTGGTGGGCCCTCGGAGTCCTCATCTATGAAATGGCAGCTGGTTACCCTCCATTCTTTGCAGACCAGCCAATTCAGATCTATGAGAAGATTGTGTCCGGGAAGGTATGTTCCTACCTGACGGCTATAGTTGTGTGTAGAAAACTCAGGTTTCTACTGCTAGGAGGAAATTCTGAAAACGTTATTTCTTCTTCTTTCTAGGTACGGTTCCCGTCCCACTTCAGCTCCGACTTGAAGGACCTGTTGAGAAACCTGCTGCAGGTGGATCTGACCAAACGTTACGGCAACCTGAAGAACGGAGTCAACGACATCAAGGGCCACAAATGGTTTGCCACAACAGACTGGATCGCAATCTACGAGAGAAAGGCAAGACACACACACATTTAGTGGTGACGCCAAACACTGTGACCCCTATAAGAAGAAAAACAAACAAGTTAATTAGATATTGATTTACTGAGATTGATTTTTCTTTTTTTTTTGCTAGTTGTAAAATGTCCAGTTCTGCTGGTTGTGAGCCATCGGTGCCAGAAGCCATTTTACAGGATGACAATGATAATGGAGTTCTTCGATTAATCAAAGTAGATATTTTGCTCAGGCTTGACTCTCATTGATCTGTTGATTCTGTTTAACTTCCTCATTATACAATGTAGTGGGATACTGTGTCTGTTTACAGACTCTCTTCAGTGAAAAGAGTAGATTTGCTTCTTGAATATTGCTGTATGACAATATCAGGCTGTGGTTGTATTGCAATACAGTTTTAGACCCATTTTCACTCATTTTCTTTTTTGTCTTTACAATGAATATTTTCATTATTGACAATTACTTAGTCTCTAAAATGTTAAACGATAGTGAAAATGATTTTGTCCGACCAACAGTCGCAAACCCAAAGAGATTGAATTCACTTTTATAAGACTATAAGACTTTCACTATAAAAACATTTATTTTTTAAATTAGATCAAGTTTAAGACTTGATAAAACAAACGCATCTGTATTGATTAAGTGATCAGATTAATTTTATTTATCGGCACATTTTGTACAGAGATTTTTCAGTTATAATGAAATTACGTTTTTAGGGTTATTGACGGCAAACCTTGAATTCGTCCAAATTTGAAAGACATTTCATGGTGCTGAACTTTGCGAAGGACTTTAGGGGCGTTTAAGAGGATCGGCCTGCACACAAACACATCCATGTACGTGTTTGAATCCCAGCTGAAGACAGATCCTTCTGTATCTTTCCACCTTCTTTCTCAAACACACTGCATGTTTAGTAAATACAGAGCGGACGGACAACTTTAGCCTCACTGGGTACCGACTGCTCACAGAAATCAGACTTTTATTGGTAATAGACTTGAGTTTAACCTGAGAAAAATAAGTAAATGATGTATTGTCGCCTCTCATTTCATATAGTCTGCTAAATGTAAAGCAATCACAACATAAGAAGAAGAAGGTATCAGTATAATATTAGGACTTATCTGCAAAAAGTTCAACTTTATAGTTAAATAGCTGGTAGAAACAGAGGTAAAAATCTATTTGTACTGCAAAACCAAATGTCTTTTCATGCTTGAGATGAAGGAGTTTGTACAAAGCGTCGTCTGAAGGCAGAAGTGTTTATAGCTGTTTCGGATGGTGACACTTGAAGGCGGGATGAAAGGCCGGCTGTTAAATGGGGATTCAGGCAGTATGTCCTCAGACAAAGTCACGGTGTAGCACTTGGTATTTAAACAGGAAAAGTGGTGAAGCTGGTTGTGTGAATGAAATGAAAGCTTGAGTGAGAAGTTAAAATCCTGCATACTACGTTATCTTGCAAATAACTGCATGAAGTGGGCTTGATTGTTGAACCCACCGTCCCGACGTTGAACAGGTGTGGAGGGAGAATGTTTCGTCTAAATGATTCTGCCCCCTTTAAGCTTTTATTCAGTGTATTTTAGCATCATTCATTCGTGCCAGTTGGACTTTAAGGTACGTTGCTGGAAGCTGTTTGAAGTTTTTCTGTTTGTCCTTCATCAGAGAAATAATCACTTTCGTTTCGCTGCGTGTTCTTTTTCATTGGCAGTGCAGATGAATATGTAATAATGATTAAATAAACGTAAATCCTGCCTCTTAAAGTACGTTCTCTTGTTCTTGCAGGTGGAAGCCCCGTTCATACCAAAGTGCAGAGGCCCAGGCGACACCAGCAACTTCGACGACTACGAGGAGGAGGAAGTCCGTGTTTCTGTAGCGGAAAAATGCGGGAAGGAGTTTGCCGAGTTTTAGGATGCGAGAACATGGATATATCAGGGAAATAAGGGGATCTTTGCACTCTTCTAAAGACTTGGGATGGAGCAGAGACCATCGTTTTTCAGATCTACTACATAGTCCCTTCATTCCATAAGGCTGAATGAGGTCGCCATGATCCTTGGGTGCCGATAACCTCTCACTGTCACGTACACCTGCGTATTAAAGCAGACTCACCATTTTTTTCTTTTTTTCCTTTTTTTGTACCTACCCACCGTTCTTTATTTTTTTTTTACTTTGAAGCAGTTAGTCTTGGATGTTGTTATCCCCTTTTAAAAAATGTGATATTTTTCAATTTATGAGGAAACACTGAGACTACGGCCAATAAGAGTCCACACATTGTAACTGACTCGTCTACGGCAGGTTGACACACACACACACACACACTCGTGTGCGCTGTAGGCTGCTCCCTGTAGACGTCAGCGGTGTATATTTAATGATCTGTTACAAGTCCACGTCACATTGGCTGTTGTAAAATTCTGGCCAGCTTTCAGAGGTAGCATTCGTCCTATGTGCATATCTGTCCGTTTTTTAAGACATTTGAACACGTTGAGTTTTGAAAGCATGACCAAATAGAAAACTTTGGGTGACACAAGAAGAGAGGTCCTTTCCTTTCTTTGCTTTTTGCCTAGAGAGCCAAATCCCCCCCCCCCTCCCACACACACACACACACATACACACACAGAAGCATCCATTCACTGTCTTCTTGGTATTCTGACCCAGGCACAGCAAGCAATCGCAGAAAGTGACAAACCTTGTTACTTGTAAAATGCAAATCAAGTTGTTTGTTTGATCCTTTTGGATCTGTTAGTTACACGTTTGTCATTTGGTGTCTAACTATTCTTTTGTCGCTGTGTCTTAACATTATAGTCATATTGTCCCTAGATTTCAGGTCTGCTTATAAAGACCCTTTGTTATGAGTCTGTGGAACAATGTGACTTCAGTAAATGCAAAAGAGTGAAGTGAAATCCTGTTGAGGAGTTTTGTTGAGTGTAATGTTAAGTCGAGAAGGTCGGTGTGAAAGCCGCAACATTGTCAGTAAAACCTTTTTTTTTTTTTTTGAAGTACATCATTTGTAATGTATTAAATCAAAGATGTTTTAAAATCTTAAGAAACAGGAACGCAAATCTGCATATTTACCGTATTCTCCCTGTTGCCCCCCCCCCCCCCCCCCGAAACAGATTTCTTTGTTTCATTCTTATCAAAGAATGTAGATTTGCAACTTATAGGTATGCATATTTGAAGGCTTGATTTCAAGGTACAGTTTTCCTCACAATACACTGGCTAAAATAAAGACTGCTCCTTTGTATCACATGTAACCTTGTTATTGTTAAACTCATTACATCATACGTATATACATTGTTTCATATATGTTTTTATTTATACACATTAGAGATGCTAATAAATTTTATTTTTAAAAGTGTTGACGTTGTGTAACTCTCCGTGCATTGTGAGACTGACTATTGCGCCATTCTGGTCACTAGGTCTGAATTTAACCACAAATCCAGAATAGTTGATTTATTTGATGCAGGGTAGTTGATCTTAATGTGTGGTCCAGGGATTTCCATGGGTTAATTTTGTACCAACACATACATTTTTATCATATTTTTCATAAGAGGAGGTTCAAAATTGTACCCCAGTGGACCAAAATATATTTTAATTGTACATAAAGAGTTAATACATTCTTGTTTTCAGACAATTTTTTATTTATTTAATTGTATTTATATATTACATTTCTTCTACTGAATGATAACTAAATGACAAAACATATAAAAAAACATGCATTCCCATTTGTAACATATAATCCGGACGTATTACATTTGGACCTTTTCACTTTCCGTAGTCCTCCCAGTGAGCGGGTGTATGGGTAATGTAGTGCATCGGCAGACACGTGGGGCGTTGCGTTGCATTTTCACCCGAACGAAGTTTGCGGAAACATGGCGGGCCTGGAGCTGCTGTCGGACCAGGGATACCGTTTAGATGGAAGAAAAGCCTCCGAGCTGCGGAAGGTTCAGGCCCGCATGGGTGTGTTCGCTCAGGCCGACGGCTCCGCGTATTTAGAGCAGGGAAACACCAAAGCTCTGGCTGTGGTCTACGGTCCGCATGAAGTGAGTAGCGACGGATGGACGGGCGGGTTAGCCAACAGTAAACGGCAAAACACTTAAGTATAAAAGAGCAGAGCAGTCTTCATTAGCACCCAATGGGTAAATATACTGTGCATGTGTTGGAAGAGGGTTTGTTATTTGCATGTGTCCAAAGGAAATGTAGTTCAGAGTAAAAGCAGGTTATTGTTGTCTTGGACAGTCTGTTAACACTTCCCATAATGCATTCATGCATCAATGCATATTCATAATTTTGTATTTATTTATCTTTTACTATGTATTTTATAACTACAAAATACACTCCCCTGCCATCTTTATTAGCACAATGTAGTACAACAGCTCAGCCAACTTATTGTACGAAGTCTAGTTCAAACTTTGTGTGGAGGTGTTACTTTAAATATACTCCTGAGGTCGTAGTTAAGTGTTGGTGTTGTATTTGAATACATTATGTTGTAAATGCGTTTCTAATACCCCCCCTCATGGCAAATATGATTAATATCAACCAGTATAAAGTAGTCCTGCTCAACACCTCTGTAAATCACTACCTCATAATAATAATAATAATAATAATAGACATATAGTTAAATTAATACTTCTCTGACGGTGTCAATATAACCTGAACATATTATCCTTGTCAAGGTAGAATATGGCTGCGCTGTTGTTTTGGATTGCATTACATTTCAAATGAAATCAAAATCCCATTTATAATGCTCAAATTGATATTTAACGCAATAAACTGTGTTCCAGTTCACTGTAATTTGCTTAAAATCATTAATTTGGGCATCAGAGTTTTTTTTAAAGGTTTAACATGATATACTACGATTCACCTAAAGCTGATTAATGATCATATTAAATCACCAATCAACCCCTAGGTACGAGGTTCACGCAGCTGGATTCGTCACGATCGAGCTATGATCAACTGTCAGTACAGCATGGCCACATTCAGCACAGCGGAGAGGAAGAGGAGGCCGCACGGGGACCGCAAGTCTACTGAGATGAGCCTCCACCTCAAGCAGACGTTTGAAGCCGCGGTGATGACCCAGCTCTACCCGCGCTCTCAAATAGACATCTACGTCAAGGTAAACGTTGGAACAGTGAGGGGTGGATTGGTGGTGTTGGGGTTTTATAGTGTTCCCAATCTTGGGCACAATATTAACAATGATACTCATAATTCTTTCCACACAGATTCTGCAGTCAGACGGCGGGAACTACAGCGTGTGTGTGAATGCTGCCACTCTGGCGGTGATTGACGCCGGCATCCCCATGCGGGACTATGTGTGTGCCTGCTCGGTCGGGTTCGTGGATGAGACGCCCCTCGCTGACCTTTGCTATGCAGAGGAAAGCGGAGGAGTGAGCTCGCTGGCCTTAGCTCTGCTGCCCCGGGGCGGGCAGATCGCTCTGCTGCAGATGGACGCCCGACTACATCAGGATCACTTGAATTCCCTCATCGAAGCCGCCATGACAGCTTGTAAAGGTGTGAGCAAGGTGCTGGATGAGGTGGTGCGACAACATCTCAAAGAGGTTTCTGTGCTCTCTGGAGAGTGATGCACGGAGGAGGAGGAACATCTAGACTGTGGTTTTGGTTGCAGACTGGAGAAGTGTTATTGACCGAATGCAGAGGAAAGATGAGAGAATCTTGGAGTGAATGTTTTTTTTTTTTTAAGTATTCATGGCATTTATACCTTTGTACAGTATATGTGTGAAGCTAACAATAAATTTGTCAACCCTGCATCATTTGTGTGTTGTTTGCTCATCTGTGAGTGGTTGTGTTTAAGGTATTTAGAGGTTCAATCCTCAACCGTAATGGGAGCCACCATGGAAAACCTACAAATTATGAATGCAACAAAAGATATGGAGTTATTCATCTTTTAGATTCTGTTAAATGTGTGTACATTAGCTTTGTTTGTTAAAAGTAATACAACTATTTTAAGAATTATTTTTTGAAATGCAAAATGCAGAGCCGACATCTGTAACTGGAAAAAAAGTAAAATACATACTTTGTTATTAGGAAAAGCACGAATTTAGCCTTTCATGTACACACAAACCAAATGGTTAAAGGTTTTTTTTTTATTGTATTTTATTTCTTGACCGGAAGTCAGTCCGCCGCAGTAATGTTCCCGCAGGAACAAGGAAGTAGAAACATTCTTTGCAGCGGTTGCTCTAAAACAAGCCCCTCCTTTGCTTGTGGATGTGACCGGTTGTACACTGGAAAGAGGTATGTCTTTATACTTATAATGGGGAATATTTAAACAAAAATCATCCACGTAACTGTTAATAATAACCACATTTGTAGAGGAGAAATGGTGTAAAACATTTTACAATCTCGCGAAGCCGGGCAGGTAGCTGTAACACAGGTAGCTAGCAGTATGCTAACCACAGCTGTCAGATGCTCTGACAATGGCTGGCAGTAAATCAGCTGTATGGGAATACATATACTTACTTGTAATGTATGTATTTTAAGTGTCTAGTTGATACGTAGTGTTACAGTGCGTGTGTTGCCTTCAGGGTCCAGTGTGTCCAGGCTTTACGTTACAACGGACAACAACATGGGACTGCTGTCTGACCCGAACAGGAGACGGGCTTTGATCAGCCTGCTAACCCGCCTCAATGCCCCAATCTGGTGAGATTTGTGTCTAAACTAAATCTCAAATGCACCAGTAAAAATAAATGCAAATGCTCTTTATTACGATACACAATGTGCACATATACTTTTAACTAAATACGATTTCTGTCTTTTAATTCTCTCCATTTTAGTGTGGTCTGCTACATGGCGGGCGTGGCCTGGTTCATGGGGTTAGCGTTTGAGCCGTTCACTCTGCGGACATACATGTCAGAGAACGCCATGGGGTCCACCATGGTGGAGGAGCGCTTTCCTGCGGGGGAGAGGGCGCTGGCCACGGGCAGAGAGTTCTCAGCCCATAAGAAGAAAACAGGGTAAGAAACACAATGAAGGAAGACTCGACATGAATGTAAAAGTCAGTTTATTTACTCTGATTTGCTCATGATGACTGGTTTCTAAGAGCATGGATCTGTGCCAAAGTCTGAGTCATCACCCTATTAATCTGAACATGCAAGTCTTTTCAGGGTTTGATAGGATTTTAAAAGTGTCCCAGTGTTGCTAGCTTTTGTTAAATTAAGCCTTTATGTAAGTCTAATATTTGCCCTTATCCCACCAGTTTAATGTGACCAGTTGTTTCTCTGCAGAGGGATGCCAGTGGACTGGCTGGTGAAGACCATGCAGTCTCGAGGGCTGGAGGTGTTTACCCAGAGGTTCTCTCGCAGGCTGCCCTTTCCTGATGAAGACAAAGAGAGATACGTAAGTCTGTGATTGTGTTTTTTGCTTTCAACAAGTAACTGTCATATTTTTATATTATTTCTCTGTATATTCCATGGTTCCCTCCTCTTCTCACTCCCTCCTCTCAGATGGTAAAAGGCACAAATGTGTATGGGATCCTTCGGGCCCCGAGAGGCCCGCGTACTGAAGCCCTGGTGCTGAGTGCCCCCTGCACCCCGGGCGATAACAACAACCAGGCAGTGGGGCTGCTGCTTGGCTTGGCACAGTATTTCAGGAGTGAGTACTAAACCCTACCGCCTCCCTCTCCACCGCTTGAATGATGTTGCTGTGGCCTTTATTGTTTTAATGACTGCTGTGTTCCTCAACAGATCAGGTTTACTGGGCCAAAGACATCATCTTCCTCGTGAATGAGCATGATCTGATTGGTATGCAGGCCTGGCTGGAGGCCTACCACCACACCAACACTACGGGTAATCACCGGCATTCACCCAGTTACAAAACACATCAACAAATATCCCTGAAAGAATTCAATCCTTCCATACAAGTGACTGTGACTGTGCATCTAGGTATGGACTGGTCTCCACTTCAAGGCCGCGGTGGTTCGATCCAGGCAGCTCTGTCCCTGGAGCTCAGCAGTGATGTCATCACCAGTTTGGACCTGGTCCTGGAAGGCCTCAACGGCCAGCTCCCCAACCTGGATCTAGCCAACCTCTTCTACGCCTTCTGTCAGAAGATCGGAGTCCTTTGCACCACCCAGGGCAAGGTGAAGGCTTGTGATGAGACGCAGTAGAAACCTGACACATTATCTGTTTGTTGAGCAGAACGGTCAGATAACTCCAGGTTGTCTTTGCTTTAACTTGTGTTTTCTCTTTGGTTGTTTCTATAGCTGCAGAGGAATGATTGGGACAGTGTGTCCGGCTACAGCCACGCAGTCCAGACCATGATGCTGATGGTGATGAAGCAGGCCAGTGGGCGGTCCTGGGGGGATCATGGCCTTTTCCTGCGATACCACATTGAGGCCGCCACCATCAAGGGCGTCAACAGTTTCCGTCAGTACAAGACTGACGCCACCACCACTGGCAGGTCAGAACAAGTATTTATAATGTTTTTACGTGTTTTATTTCTAGATCTTACCTTCATAAGCTGACACTTACTGACTGGTTTCTTTTCTTTTTGTCTCTATTAATATCCTCTAGGCTCCTGGAAGGAATGTATCGTAAGCTGAATAACCTCCTAGAGCGCCTGCACCAGTCCTACTTCTTCTACCTCATGCCGTCCCTCTCTCACTTTGTCTCCATTGGTTATTACATGCCAGCCTTCGGCCTCCTTGCCGTCATCCTGCTGCTTCGTGTATCCTTTCTCAATTCATTTACTCTGTATGATTTTATCTAATAATACGACACAAATCGGCATGTGTGTAGACCCTGATTGCAGCCCGTGTTATTGATGACTTATTGTTGTTAATATGTGCTTGATTGTCATATTCGCCCTTGACTATGATACAGGCCTTAGACCTGTGGGTTCAACTTGTGACTCCACCACCAAGAACAGAAGATGGAGTCGCTGACGCTGAGCAGGTTAGATAACAGAAATGAAGCTACCTACTGATCTTGAGTCCATTAAATCAGCACTTTAATTACATCGGCTTCCTCTCAGATCTCCAGTCCAGGAGTGCTGTCGGTGCTGACTCCCCTGGTGATCAGCCATCTGACCGGAGTAGCTCTCTACACCCTGCCCATCCATTTTCAGGAGGTGGCCGTGGAACACTTCCCGGTGTCTGAGACCGAGGCTGTGGTCCTGACAGCTATTGCCGTTTACACGGCAGGCCTGGCTTTGCCTCACAACACACACAGGTAGCTTCTTAACACCGACAACACTCGGATTCAGATTCTTGACGTGTATATTTCTATTTGAGCCGTAGCCAGAGGCGTTGTGTTTTCGGGTTGTCTATCAGTCAACACGACGTCTATCCGTCCCATTCTCTAGAACGCGATATCTCTGGAGGGTTCAATTCATATGCTAAATATGACAATTTCACACACATATCTAATGGGATCAAATTAAATTGCTATGAATGCTTTTTTTTTATTGTATTAACATTGAGGTTGTATACATTGAGGAATCAATCTTTTGTGAACATGTGAGAACAGATTAAAATGCCACTAAATGCTTCACATTGTTCCTTTAAGTACACATTTTGTAACGTGTAGAGCTTAAAGAGGTCTGTGGTACTCTGTCTGTTGAAGGCTCCTGACGGGTCGGGGGACCGAGCAGGGCTGGAAAGTGCTGAAGCTGGTGGCTGTGCTGTACCTGGCTGTGCTGCTGGGTTGCACCGCGCTCATCAACTTCTCCCTGGGCTTCATCCTGGCTCTCACCCTGGTGCCTGTGGCGGCCTTCGTCACACCCCACGTACCAAAGTAACGCGCCTGCACGGACTCTTTGATCATTGTGGCTCTGTACCGCCATGTGTCGGTCAAATAACCTTACTGTCGTCTTCTCTTCCCCCTCAGGGCTCTGTCAGCCTTCATCCTGGTCATCCTCAGCCCAGCCTGCACGCTCCTCTTTTCTGTCTTTTTCTTCCAAGAGTTGCAGGAGATGCCGGTCAGCTTCCTGGACGGTTGGATGCTCTACCTGTCGGTCATCTCTCAGGGCATCCTGGACCACGCCCTGTACGGCTCTCTGGTTTACCCGCTCATAGCCCTGCTGGTCTATCCTTGCTGGCTGCTTTTCTGGAACATCCTCTTCTGGAAGTAAAGAGTCTGAAGGCTTTCATAGGGAACAAAACCCTCTGAGGTTGTCTCAGCTTTGTCTTCACTCGGGGTGTAATGTGAATGACGGTTAAATCCACTGGAAAGAATGCAGTGACTCCCTTTTTTTGGACGTTTTGTTGGTATTTCACTCTTAAAACAGTCGGGAAAAGTCAGACTTTGCTCGATAAACGTGGACTGTTTTGTACTGAATATCTCACTTACAGATAATTAAGTGGGAGAGGGGACGATCTTTTCACAAGTCGCTATAAATGTCATGGTTGGATTGCTTTTGGTAAAATAATAAGTTTTATGGATGTCTTGTGAATTTCTTTGTGGTACATCAAGTAAATGCGTCGGGTTTCTTTTAGCTTTTTTTTTTCCAGGCAGGATGGTAATGAATGACAACAGTAGCCCGACCAACTGATCACAGGAAACAGGAAACCGCAGAAACTACCTGGTCGGTTGGTTGGTCGGTTGGTCGTCTGTACATCTGCATCCTTTGAACAAGTCGTCAGCGTATCTAATATTTTTATACTTGTTTTGATAACTTTCTTTGAAAGATGTTTATTTCATATTTATTAATGCCAAATTAAAAGATTTAAAAGAACTTAAATTGTAACTTCAGTATTTTTTTTTATATATATATATGCGGATGTTATATGACATGTTTTGTGACATACTATACTACGACTACTATACTGTGACTGACATTTTAATAGCATACTATACTATGACGTTCTTTACATTTATTATTTTATGACTCATGACTACACTGACATTTGTTTGATATTGTGTCATACTACTGTATACAATGGCATACTATACAACATACTATGACATTCTAAAAGATGACTTAATTTAATTTTAAGACAAACTATACCATGACTCTTATCACAGACTTTTATGACGTTCCATACGATGACTTTTTTATGAAATTAGACAAAATATACTGACTATGAATTACAATACTATTTTACATGACCTACTGACATTTTTGGCGCATTTTCATGACGTACTATAACCTTTTATTCATGACTTTAGTTCTTGCAATATTTTACTATGACTTTAATAACATTTTTCAATATAATATACTATGATTTTTTTTTAAATAACCCCGTCTACATTATCATTTCTTTCGATTTAGAAAGTTCCCTCCAGAGCCACAGACCATAGTATACGAGTGTATCCCAGACGGAGTAGTACTCCTAACTTCAGCTATTAAATCATTTTATCTGTCAACTAAACACAACTTGTCAATCAATTACTAGATACATCAATTATCTCAGAAGAACGACCAATACACAAACACAATTTGTTAATTTCCATTATGTTTATTCGGCTGATGCAACTTTTTACAGTGTTACGTACTGAAAACGGATCATTCCATTGCTGTCACAGCTCACAGGGAATGGAGTAAAACTAGAGCAACTGGTAAAATGAACATTACTCAATGCATCTTGTTAAAAATAATACACTGAATACAATGTTATAAAAAAATAAAAGCACTTGACAACCCTGTAAACGCAACACCTTCTCTTCTCAGCCATGCCTTCTCTTTCTTTTAAAACCAACAAACCAACAGGGTATTGCACAAGGCTTCACCTTTCCTCTCGCTTCACAGTCGACAGAAACTCAAAGTAGAACATTTCCTCAACTTCAGCTGCGAATGCAAAGAACTTCATCTCTCTCTCACCTAAAAATAAATATTAGGCCATCTGTGATGTCTGCGCACACACACACACACACACACACACCTTGTAAAATAAATAACATAGAGGTCTGGCCAAATTCAGATGTGTGTCATGGTCATGGTCATGTTCATGTAACCGGTCAAAGCTGAAGCTCTCTGTCTGCAGTTCATCCTCTGAGCCTCGACCAGCAGCTCTGTCTCATGCTACAGTGCTTCAATCGCTCCAGCAGCCAGAGGACTCTCAGTGCACTCGACAGTCGTTATGAGAGTATTTTCTTGTTCAGCATCCTCACTCTGTGTGTGTGCGCGCGTGTGTGTGTGTGTAAGTGAGTGAGACATGGCGACACGACAGTGACGATGGGCAGTCAGCTGCCACTTAAACCGGATTCTCCTCGATCCTCTCTCCTTCCTTTCTCCTTTGTGAGAGAACACGAGACATGAAAAGAGGGAAAATGTAACACAGAGTAGTACAGAAAGGTAATGATCGCTAGACGCGATGCAGTACCTGCTGGATGTGTGTGTCGGGTCTGGCTGTGGCACAGATTTCGCAGCCTGGACGGGACGGCTTGTTGATGAAAGTGCATGAGGGACAAGCCCACTCTGTCTGCTGAGAGGAGAGTTGAAACCGATTCAAGAAGGAATAATTTGGCTAATTACACCATTTTAAATATTTACCCAAAATCAAACAAGCTCATGTATGCCTTTTCTTCATCTATGTCTATATGTATTAGCATAGCTTAGCTTCATTTGATTCATTACGATGCACACAGATATCGTAAAAAAGGCACCCGCGATTTTGTCCAAGTATGTCGGAGCAAAAGTTTAATTTCCACTAAAATCAAACTTTTCTTTACATTTGTGGCGACTGCTTTATTAACAGTATATAGACTGCTGACATACCTGTGCTTTACTGGCTTTATTGGTATGATCACTCAGCTGCAGATTCTCAATGTCGAGGACATCTTTTATGTCCCCTGGTCTGTCGCTTCCTCCACCTGTGCTCCCTGAGGTTGACAAAAAAAGAAACATGTTTATAGAGCTGGACTTTCCTTAGTTTAAATGTAGTATTTACAATGAGTCAGGAAATATTCGGACAGTAACATTTGTATCTGGTTTTTCTACTGCACTTCAGGGTTAAAGTTTTTGTCCAACTCACCCTGGTTGTTGTGGGTTAGCCTCGAGGGCAGGGTGCTGTAACCCCTCCAGTCTTGGGAGGTGGGGCCGTTGCCCGGTGGGAGCGGTGGGGCGAGCAGGGCGCTCTCCAGGTCCTGCTGGAACAGCTGGCGGGTGACGCGGGCTTGTCGTGCGGAGATCAGGTAGAGGTACGCCGTATCGCCGTCCTTCTGCACCCCGTAGGAGGCCAGCGACCTCGGCTCGGTGCACAAGCACTGACCGATCACCCAGCGCTGCACGCGAGGATGGAAACCGTACTCGAGAAACACCTGGAGAACGAAGAGTGGTGGGAGTTAGTGAATGAAAACCTACGTCACCGATCAAATAATGAGTTAAAAGACTATGTTCTAACCTGTTGCTTGAGTGCAGCCACGGTCATGTAAGGAAAGACTTTCACTGTGACACAACAGGACGACGAAACATCCTCCACTACCACAGATAAACTGCAACACAGACACGGCGCTATAAATTGCAAAAACACAAAAAACCTGGAAGCAAGAAATCCTGAGCCCGACACTCCTCCCTCCTCACCTGACCGCTCCCTCGGCGTAGTTCTTTTCAGACAGCTGAATCGCCAGCGCTGCTTTTTGTCGAGCCAGAGCGGACGCGTGCTGTGAAGCGGCCTGAGTGTCACCGGCTTCAATCGCCCTGGCGAGCTCCAAGCACAGCTCCTCTAAAAGAAGCAAAAGGAAGGAAGCGTTGAAGAGTGACATTTTTAGAGCACACAGAGAAAGAGGTAAACGGGTAAACCCACCAGTGAGCGGCAGCGAGGCTGCGCTCCACTGCTCCGTAGCTGCTGCTGCTGCTGCTGTGTCGTTGTGTCTGCCGTCGGATTCACACGCGTTGATATTTGCAACTGTCAGAGGAGAAACAAGACGCGGTGTTTCAAAAGTGCTAAAAACAGGCTGTTGTCAACACGCTCCAGTGTAAATAGATATCACATCCGTATTTGTTTTAACTGAACTTGGCTGATAAAAGGCCCACAAAGCTCTTGAAAGCTCTTGAAAATGTTTTCTTGTCCGAGTTGTTACTTTGTTTACTTTGAAAACCGGCCTCAACTGTGCAATTCTAAAATACTTAATAGAAAGTGATGAACAGCCCTAACAGCTTGAGGTACAATGCATCTGGTTCCTTTGGTATTGATGCAGGGACGCTGCAGAGACAGGTATGCATCTCAACTAGGGACGCAGTGCGCCCACCCAACGAGACTACCTGTGAGGGAAAAGAGTGAAACACCGGTACTTGCCTGTACAGGTGACTGGGCTCTTATATTGTATTTTATCATCCATGATGATTATTTGTTCTAATAAATCTGCCAATTTTGAGTGTTTTAAAAATGTTTAATATGGTTCCTTTGGATTTTTATCATTCTTAACATTCTTAATCATTCAAACCTGTGTTTTTCATCAGTTAATGATAAGATAAAAATATTATTTGAAATAAGTTTGAATAAAAAAAGACTAAACGATTGTTTCGGCTGGACTAGATTGACTTGAAAAATTCAATATAATCTGATGAAAAAGGACATTTGACACGAGACTAGACTAAAATAGAAAATAGCTGACAAAATGAAGAGAGAACATTTTGACTAAAAGTGATGACTAAATGTAATCACTTTTCAGTCCAACAATCGGTTACATTTTCAACATCTGTCCTTTCTGAACAGAAAACACATCTGGTGGTGAATAAAGCAGGTCGGGCAATAAAAGAAATCGTCAAACTGACCTCGATGCGCCTCTCTCAGGGAGGACATCACCACCGTGGCCCACTCCTCGGCCTCGCGGTCGCAGCGGAAGTTGAAGCGGATGCAGTCGTGAGGCGGAGCAGCAAGACGCATCTCGTGGCAGCGAGGAGATTTGACCTCGTACTGCACCGAGCGCAGATCAAACTCTGCGATGAACTGAGAGGGGGGAAAACAGAAAGGAGTGAATCTCAAACGACTCAGTTTTTAGGCATAAACAACTTAAATGAATAACTTTTACAAAAATAAAACACAGAAAACGTTTGTCAAAAGTCAATTAATCCAAATTCAAAAGTTCTAATTGTTTAGAGGTGACATTTTAAATGAATACTTTCATCAAAAGATAATCCATTTACTAGCAAATCAATAGATATTCACATACAAAAGTATCAAATACGTGCATATTAGTTTCCTGTTTGTGGACTAATCCATTAATCATCTGATCATTTTAGCTCTAAAGCATGAAGGCAGCTTTGGGCATTTGCAATTACGACCTTTTCTTAATCATCTATATCCATTCAATTTGTCATGAACACGGAAAACAGATAAGGTACAAAATGCGGGTGAAAACTGCAATACACTTTGCAACAGTATTAGCATGAGAAAAGGATCTAATCCCCCGACAAACGGCAGAAAGCAAATGAAAAACACATAATCTCTAACGTTCACCGTGGCTCCATTAGGGCGCTGAAGTCTGTTGTGGGAAGAGAGAAGCAGCAAAGAGGGATTCTCCTCCTGCCAGAGAGTCTATTTATACTCCGATATGATTGTGTGCGAACAGTCTGCCAGCTCAGACAGACGAGCTGAAAGAAGCTGGGATCAAAGTAAAAGTATGCAAATGAAGAAGCGTCTCGGTGTCTGGGGGGGGGTTTCTGCTTGCTTTGAGATTCTACCGAGATGAAAAGCCCAAAACCTGTCAGATGTGTCAAAACAAAGCGAGTAAAGTTTGGAATTTGGGGAGACAGACTGAGTTCAACACACACAATCACAAACGCCCGTCTGCAGGGAATGAACAGTTATCAACTCTAATACTGAGAGAGAAGAAGAACTCTTTCTTGTACTGAAATGTGTCTCAGTGGGGCCCGTTTTACCTCTGAAGGATAGTTCAGTGGGGTTGTATGAGGTACTTAAAGTATTACTACAGTAGATTGTGGTCGTCATAGAAACAGACAGGAGGACCAGCACTGAAGCAAAGTACTGCTGTGTGTGTGTGCGCTGGATTTGGAATATTTTCACTGCTTTACGTTGCCGTGAGAAGCCTTCTGACGGGGAGCTGAAGCCACTAATTGTCATTTTACCTCACAGAACACGGGCGTTGATGGTCGACCGCTGCCTCGATCCGTTAGTTTGTTTGTGTTTTAACGGGTTAGTTCGGATTCACCAAAGTCACAAAAGCAAACTAACCAAACGTAGAACAGAAACGTTCATGTTCTGAAAGGTAAAAGTAATGTTTTTGTCAATGGAGTCCTGTGGCTTTGATGAGAGCATATAAGGATATAAATGCAATATTAAATGAATACAGATTTTATAAAGTGGGCCTGTTTTTAGGTGGCTAAAATACGTTTTGCTGCTGACCCCGTCCACAGCAGTACATCGCTCTGCTTCCTTACTTCCCCAAGATCATTTTTCTGTGATTTGAATAATTACAGACGTTACAGCAGCACAGTATGTGCTACGAAGACTATCATGTCGTGACCTGGAGAACAGATCAACCAACACATGCTTACACTTTTGATCGTTATCGGTCATTTTGTTATTTAAAAAGGCTTTCCATCATTTTGACTGATGAGGATCAGTTTACCTGTCAAGAGGAGAACTACTCCGCCTGTTAGAACAGTTACAGAACGTGTCTTTGGAGTAGATTGGTAAAGTCGGAGCGCATAACCCTGATGACATCTCAGACTGAAACATTTTAACAGCTAGTCTGCTAATGAAAGGTAGAGTTTGAAAGACGTTTACTAGGAATTAGAAGTTAGGATACTTCAGCCTCTGCTGCTTCAATGGTGACCACATAACAAAAAAACTAATCTGCTGTTTGCGAGTCCCCGACTTTAAAGAGGTCCAATACTAAATTGTTGAAATGCTCCTTTAACAGGTACCACACTGGTGGCTCTAGAAGGCTTTAATAATGCTCTTTAAAGAGAAACTCATCACTTTTCACAGATATTTACCACTCGCTGCAAATGAAATGTTAGGTCTGAGGGGGGCGCCAAAGGAATCGTGTGTTACATCAAGAGAGGTCATCCTCTGAACATGAAAGGACGCCTCAGCTCGTCAGGCTCAGCTTTATGGTCTTATGCTTAAAAAGTAACTGAATCAAACATATTATCATATTTCATATCTTGTAAAAACATCAATAATATTTTACGTAGTCATATCTTATGGATATTCATTTCATGTTCTCTGTAATATTTTAATATTATTTAGGTGGAGGCTTCAAATAAGCCCAGTTGGCCTTTTGCCTCTTCCTGCACTCTGATATTATTCATCTCTGTTATGTTTGTTTATTTTTATTTCATTGTTTAAATTGTGCAAAATAAATAAATAAATAAACTAAACACATGTTAACATTTTTTACGACCATTTCATGATTGAAAACAAACAAACTATTGTTTCAATCAGTCCTAATCTTACAAGGCCGATGCTGAGATAAGAGTCGACTGTTTGGGACTAAATTAAATAATGTTAACACTCTCTCTGGGTCCTGGAAGTTAAGCTATCAGCACAACATATGGTGAATCAGTGTTAATGACTCCGGTCGACAGAAATGTGTTTTCATACACTGTGACCAGAGTGTGAAGGTGAAGCATTAGATTTCCTCGGATGATAGAAATTATTTGAAGGGATGACAACAACACAAAGAGTGATACGTGTCATGACACTTGCTTTATAAGCTTGTCATGCTGCATATGACCAATACAAGGCTTCACCTGTAAGAACATCCTCTGATGATGTTATGATTGTAATAAACCTGAGTGTGTAGTAGTTGGTAGTTATGGGGAGACCGAAAATGAAAGTGAAACTAAAAAAAGAAAACCCTCTTAACTACAGTATTGGTAACTAAAAACAATGTCTCCATCATACAATAGATCATCAGAGTACTTGGAGGAATGTATTGGATGGTGTGTGAATGAAATCTGGTGTGATTTTATCCCTAAATCTGAATCTGTGGAGCTGTATTGTAGTGATTCATAAAATGGCGTGTTCAGGCCTTTACTGGTATAAAATATGAATGTGACTCAGGAAGGTGGTTCATCACAAGCACATGTAAACGGGTAACGACAGCACACCTTGTAAACAACACAGGTGTACGTGTGAAATCTCACCACACTGCGGTTTCCGCTCGTGTCTCGCAGCGCCAGTCTGAACTCTCCGGCCCGGCTCGGGTCCATGCTGAGCTGGAGCCGCAGAGCCTCGCTGCCGGCTCCGGGGAGGCACAGGGGCCGGATCCCGGAATGGCACACCGAGACCCGGACTGACATTAAAACAGTACTGCAGCACGGCGTCAGCGCAGGCCCGCCGCCGCATGCAGCCTGTTGGGACGGGGCAGGGACCGGGGTCGGGGGAGCCCAGCCGCCGGAGCTGAGCGCCATGTCCGCGGACTCCAAAGGCAGAGTGAGGATGTCTGAAGCCCCGCGGCAGGTGTTACTGCTGCCCCGCTGCTTCTGTTTGGTTCACCGGTGTCTGAAGAGAGCGCGTTTCTTCGCGGGCAGGCTGTCGTTGTCTCCTCGCCCCGCGAATTCTTCCATAGCTACCCGGCCCGAGTAGACCGGAGTGAAATAAAAACAAAACAGGAAGTACGGCGGTACGTCTTTTATTTATGTCCGTGGAGAAACTAGGCAGTGAAACATCCGGACATAATAAAGGACTTCCCAAAAGAACATCAAAAGTAGCCTACAGTCGAGGAAATAGTGTTTTTAAATATTAATTTCAATTTCATTTTGTTTGTTTTTTAAACGGCAGAACAACAGAAGAAAACAGCTGTAGATTAAAATAAACACTAACATTTGTTTAAAAAAACCCGAATAATCATTTTGAATTATAATGAGGCTTAATTAGTTAATAAAATGAAACATTAATGCCCTACAATTAGTCTATTTTACAATGAAGGCCACCCTAAGACAGATATTATGATATTCCAATGACTTTGGACTGGACACATATCCAATCTCCTTACTGGAAAGAGCATCAATTAACATATGATTTCAACAATTTGTATTCATTTTATTGTAATAACAACAAAGACATTTCACTTTTCTATGGTTCTTTGTCTAAGTTTGTGGTACAGTAACAAGTACTGTAGCCAGTTTCTGAAATAGGGGGAGGGGGATCCCTGAAAGCCTCAATTGCAAAATGTAACTTGCAATTGTCACTAAAATGTCTTTTGAAAGCTTACTAATGCCCAGTATTCATTATTCAAACTGCAGAAGCTGCCAGCCAGAACCGCAACAGGTTGCGCGATGCGAGCCTGTCTTCACGTCTGTGTGTGGATTTAATTGGTAATTGATTACTAACTAACTGTAATTGATTTATAGACATATTGTGATCACCTGAGAGAAATGCATTGCAGTAATTGAGCTTAATGTAATGAATGGAGAAGTCTGAGAGAAGGCACTTGTAGTTTCAGCAGGTGTCACGTACAGTCAGGACCAAGAGTAAACATATATGAGAAAGTATGATTCAATTTCACACTGCCACAGCAGGTTGTCACTACTCTGCACTGTTTGTTAATAAGGCACCAACTGCCACATATCTACCATGTGTATAATTAACTAGACATCCTGACTACATGCAAATAATTGAACTTTCAGCAAGTATAGCGAGACACAGCTCAGCAAGACAGTCACTGGTCTGAGAGAAGTGCAGAAGAATTATCTAAAATGTCTGCCCTGCCAAAGATCAGTCAAAATGTGAAGAACATGAAGCAGTTACAGCATTCAGTCTTAGCCAGACGAGCAAACCAGATCAAGGAAGAGCTCAGACAGGTAAAGAAAAAAAAAGTTATTGACTTATTTACAATATGTATTCAGGATTAAGCTTTCCAACCTGTGCTTGTGCTTTTAATTCACCTGTCCACAGGGAATGAGAAAGCCATACAAAGAATTGATAGATGTCTCCATGGGCGACCCGCACAGAGCAGGTGTGAAGCCGCTGACATTTGTCCGACAGGTAATAAGTGACCTTCAAACATCTGCAAACTGTAGTAAAACTGCATGTGCAGGTTAATGCATCTTCTTTTGGCTAAAAGTCTCTGTCTTACTCTAATGTCTTCATGTTTTGCAGGTTCTTGCAGTATGTCTTTACCCTGAGCTTGTGGACAGCGACAAACTGCCAGTGGACGTCAGACAGAGGGCTCAGATGCTGCTTAAGGCATGTGCTGGAGGGAGCGTCGGTAAGAGCACAACTCAGTGTCTACTGCCGTGCTAATTGTGTTTAGTGTGATATTTAAATCTTTTGAAAACGACAAACAAAATTCAATTCACATTTGTGGTAATAAAGTGGCGCCAGTAATCTTAGACACAGACATGTTAAAGTCGGGCAAATGAAGGCAAAACTGTCTGCATACCATCATATGTACGTAAGTGAATTTTTCTTTTTGCAATTTGGGTAGATTTAAGTTATGATTTTTTTTGTTGTTTTCCTTTTTGGCTTGCATTTAAGCTAAGTTGATTTTAAGTTAATTGAATACAAATTCAAACATTGGATTGTTCCAGTTTCTCAAATGAGAGAATATGTTGCTTCGTTTGGTTTTATATAATTTGGTGTTTTGAATTGTTGGTCGAAATAAGGTGATGTGTGTACTATACATACTGTAAGTGTAGATGTACAAGTATAAATATGATTACTGAATACAATAAAAATACAAATATCTGGTATGTCTAAAGAAATACTGTAAACACATGTATATATATATGTAATAGAAATAGAAAACATGCTATGATATAGCTTATAATATAGAGGTAAAACAAATACTACAATAATAATATGCTGCTCTACAGTGTCGCCTCAGCTGTCCTGTGTTACTTCTTCAGGTTCTTACACTGCTACAGCAGGTATTTCACAAATAGTTCACAGAATCTCTGAATTCATAACGAGACGAGACGGCGGTGCTCCATCTTACCCTGAAAACATTTACATCAGCCCCGGCTCACAGTGGGCACTCATGGTAACAATCATTATCACGGACATGTTGTAATATGACGTACTGTCTCCTCCTCGTCTTCGAGTTAACATCAACATCTTCTCCTGTGCTTATTAGAATATTCTCAACGTCTTGGTGAACAGCGAGGCTTCACCCAGAACAGGTGTGCTGACTCCGATGCCGTGCTACTCCACTTCCAATCTGTCCATGATCGGGCTGGGGGCAGTTGCTGTTCCCTACAGCCTCTGTGAGGAGCAGGGCTGGGAGCTGCAGGTGGAGGAGCTGCACCGAGCGCTGGAATCTGCAAAGGGAGTGTGCAAGCCTGTAGCTCTGTATGTCATCAACCCTGGGAATCCCACAGGTAGTAAAGCCTCATTAGAAATGACGTCATTCTAAGTATATCTTTGGTGTTTTAAAGAATATGTATCACATGATTGTGTTTTTCTGCCACGTTGCCTGTAGGTCATGTTCAAAGCAGGACATCAATGCAAGAGGTGATCCGGTTCGTTTCAGAGAAGAGGCTCTTCCTTCTGGCTGATGAGGTGGGACGTCTTAAAGCATCCTCCTCTATCCATAGAAATTCATAAACATTGTGTAAATAAACATTTGAATATTCTGTGTGTTCATCTGCACAGGTCTATCAGGACTGTGTTTACGGGGACAAAAGTGAGTTTGTGTCTTACAAGAGGGTTCTGTCGGAGATGGGTCCTCCTTTTTCAGACACAGTGGAGCTGGCCTCCTTCCACTCAGCATCCAAAGGCTTCATGGGAGAGTACGTCAATCCTGATGAGTCGCTGAAGTTGTGCTAGGTGGTCCTCACAAAAGTCGCAGGAATGCAATTCAAGACAAAGGCCTAGTTGTAATTTATAGAAAGTTAATTCAAGACCTTGGAAACAGTAGCTGGCAAAATAATCTCACCTCAAGATTGACCTCTTAGCTGCAGTGCTATTTATCAATCTAGATGGTTTTGGTGTGAGAGTCCTAGTGTTGGAGATACCGACCGTCTCTCCAATATAATGGGACAAAAAGCACCAAAAAATACTTTTGAAAAACTCAACAGCAATGTTAATCCACAGATCTTATTGTGAGCAGTTTCATGTATAGTAACTATTAGTTGTTGAGTTTTTCAAATGTATTTTTGGAGCTTTGAGCACCACAAGCCAGGTGTCATATAGTCCCATTATATCGGAGAGAAGGCCGACATCTCTACGGCCGATATCTCCAAAACTAGGCAACTCGCACCAAAACAATCTAGATTGATAAATAGCACAACAGGTGAGTAAGAAAATATATATTTTTGGTTTTGTCCCTTTAAAGACATCTACAGACATCTACAATTCAATAACAGCTGGGCAAACTACGATTTCACTGAGATCTCCAGAACAACTACTAATTGGACTCTTCTCTCTCCCACCAGGTGTGGTCTGCGTGGTGGCTACGTGGAGCTGGTGAATCTGGACCCCGCGGTCATGAAATGCATCTACAAACTGTTCTCAACAGACTCTTGTGCGCCTGTGTTGGGTCAGTTTGCCCTGGATCTGTTGATGAACCCTCCACAACCAGGAGATCCCTCGTACCCACTTTACAGTGAGGTGAGACCAGAGATGAGCAGTTCAGATTACTATTTCGCAGGATGTCTAATAGCCTGAAATTCAATAATACTTGAGCCCTTGGTTTGACATTTCTTTTGTTGTTGCCTTTAACTTCTGCAGGAGACACAACACATCCGGACCGTGCTGGTTCATAATGTAAAGAGAGTCTTTGAGGTCATCAACAGCCTGCCGGGTTTCTGCTGCCAGCCAGTGGAAGGAGGAGCATTCGGGTTCCCCAGACTGCACCTTCCACCTAAAGCCATTCAGAAGGCCAAGGTTACAACACTCTCTCATAGAACCAAGGGCACACTGCAAGATCAGAGCAATATCATCATTAAAACCAATTTGTCACATATCTGAGGTAGCACTTCTAAAATATCTTACACCTTCGGTTATTTTAGGAAATGGGAATGCAACCAGATGTGTTCTACTGCATCAAACTACTGGAGGAGGCCGGTGTGTTAGTCGGTCCTGGTTGTGACTATGAGCCAAAGGAAGGCACCTACCACTTCAGGTACATCATGTAAACCAAGCATCGTTATCCTGAATGAAGACAACAACCTTAAAACCTCTTTTCTTTCTGCAGGTTTTGCATTATGGTCCCTGAAGACGTTATGGAGGAACTATTGCGGCGCCTGAGCAGCTTTCACACACAGTTTATGAAAGATTTTTCTTAATCGGGCGACGGTGGCTAAGTGGAGAGCAGTGCCGTCTTTCAATCAGGGGATCGGTGGTTCGATCCCCGACTCCGGCATCACTAGTCGCATGTCGATGTGTCCTTGAGCAAAAGACACTTAACCCCAAAAGTGCTCCCATAGCTGTGCCTACGGTGTGATAGAATCTGAATTGTAAGTCGCTTTGGATAACAGCGTCTGCTAAATGACTAATGTAAAGGTTAATATGCAACAAGTACAATGCATGAACCCTCTCAATCATCACTTATGATCCACGAGAAGTGTGTGGTGCTGTTTGTATCTACAGAGACTCTGCCTATATTCTTATTTTGCTGTAGTCAGGACGTTTCTGAGCATCAGCAGAGAGCATTTGGGCCTCTAGACACTAGAGTTCATTTCTGTTCTCACCATCTGCAGCTCAATAATTCATTCAAACAATAAAAGAGATCTGACCATTTTTCTCATGTTGGCATTTTAATATTTATTGCAATAAATACGACATCATCTATTGCATGCAGTCTGTTTTAATGACCTTTAGCCAATGATCTGAGAGTTCTGGGTAACATTCAACTTCTGCTTTTCAGAAAGCAAATAAAAACACAGTAAACCACAGTCCAAAATCCAAACCGATGGATTTCCTCACACCATATAGGAGTTCATGATTTACCTTAACAGTAACTGTAGCAGACAACAGTCCACTCTGGGTTTCTGCTCTTCAAGTCAAGTATTGACTAAATACTCAAGTTCTTCCTTTAAAGAAAACAACATATATATGAGACACCATCAACCTCTTTGGTTTGTCTGTACCAGCCAGCAGATCCAACGTACTCGGGTACAAAGTGCTCAGCGTCGTCAATCCACCTCGCTGTCACTGTCGTGGCTCTGAGCCGAAGAGTCCGAGTCTGTATTGTTGAGCAGCTCCACGAGTAAGGAGATGAGCTTTCCGTCTTGAGAGGAGTTGGTGATTGCGTTGCTGGGATTGCTGAGGTTGCGGTACAGCATGGTCTGAATGGAAGTGCGTAGCTCCCACAGCAGCTCCCAGGTCTTAGGTGACAACTCGCAGCGCACCAGAGAGCGTCCAGGAAATGACACTTCCACTCGGTCTCCCTTCACTGGGACATGAGAGAGAGAGTTATTCATGAAGAGACGAGCATTTACTGGAAATCTAAGAGGGTGATAACATTCAAAGGGTCCAGAGTGTAGGGTTCAGGGGGAACTATTAGCGGTAATATGTTGCACTGTCATATTTCTACAGTACAAACCAAACACTGGCTCTAGATAGGGACATTCATGTTTGTGTGTATCGGCCACTCCCCAAAACGCTTGGCACTCGGGAGAAGTTTCAGTCGGTTGCAATCTGCAATGTCATTACTAGATGCCACTAAATCCTGCACACTGGCCCTTTAAGGGCTATAATAAGAGGAGAAAGTCTACACAGTATTTAGCAGTAATTGTTTTGAGCTAAATGTTTTTTATTAATGCACAGTCCTGGAATACATCAAATGATGTGCTATTTGTGGTAAATAGGTCTCTGAGCTCTCCATTAGGGAAGTACAAAAGCATTAGCCAGCGTTTCTCAACTCCATTCATTTCTCAGCACAGCGGTGCATTGTTTTTAAAATATTGATTATAAACGCAAGTCCCTTGCCCCTTCCAGTGGGTGAAAAAAAAATATGTACAATAGTCAACAAATATTTTTTGATCCTTTGTTAATTGTGCCATGAATTAGACATATGATGGTTGTTATTTTAAAGATGATTTCGCAAGTCAAGAAAGTTGCATTTTGTCTTAAGTTTCTTGTAGCACCATTTAGTTTGATGTGAAGTCGCTCAGTGAACTACATCTCTTGTATGGCACTATTGTACGTCACCAACACAGCCGTTACCTTGGCTTTGCACAGGCATCGTAGCTTCAGCGAGAGATGTCGCTTGCACTTTTGTGTGTGTAGTCTTTCTAATTACGTATTTTTACAGTGTTATAACAAAATGTGACTTTCGTGACATGCAAAATGATCTTATAAATTGACAAACATTATGCGTGTAATTCATTTCTGAATTGGACCAGGATCAAGAAATGATTTGTCTCTCTACCGTTGACTTTCTTTTCTGAAATAGGGTCTAATAGTGGTCTACCGGAAGGGGCCGGACTTTGCCTCTCCATTAAACCTCTTTCAATAGAGAGCAGTACATGTCCTACCTGTCTCTGTGATATCACAGTCTGTGAGCAGCAGCAGGGCGAGTGGATGGACTGTAGAAGAGTCTCTGATGAAAACGTTTCCGTTGGACTGGATAGCGCTGAAAAAGGTCAACCAGCGACTAGGGAGCTCTTCTCTTCCCCTACAAAACAAAAAGATAAGAAGTTAAATACGCACAAAGAAAGTTACAATAAAGTGCTGTAGTTGAATTTTGGAGCGTTTTCAGACCTGTTGACTGAGGCGCGGTGAAGCACCACCGGCCCATTGAGTGTGCGGAAACACATGCTGTTGGGGCGAAAGCGTCCTCCTTTGGTCACAAGACCTTTCTTCACCTGAGGAAAAAAAATAGAAAGACAATCATAGCAAAAAATTGATCAATTTATAAACAACTTCAGCACAGAAATAGACAATTAAAGACAAACCTCCATCCCTACAGTAAGAGCTCATATTTAACTCTCACAATGCTGGTTTCAACCTTTGATGGAGCACAGCAGAAGAACAGCCTGGTCTGTTGCCACACGTACCTGAATGAGGTTGGGATAGAGTCCGGCCAGCAGCACAGCCTTAAGCAGCTCGTCCTGGTTGCTGTGCTCGTTGTAGAGAGAATTGGAACGCTGGCACTCGCTGGCACGAGTCACCAGCTCGGCTTCATTCAGGTTGTCGCTGAACTGAGAGATGAGGCCTGCAGCACAAGAACAGAAATAGTTTTCTTGAAAATGTAAAACAACCAAACAGGGAAGAAGTGATTTAAGATGCAGACAATATACGACAGAAATGACCGTGTGTGTGCGCGCGCTTCAAACTAACCATTGATGAATCGAAGGCTGAACCTGGACAAAGTGTGTTTGTGCAGATACTCATCCCGGTCCTCCCGGTCCCCCTCATGCTGAAGTCTCCTCCAGCCCAGCACAGCTCGAATAAACACCAAATAGTCGCTGTAGCTGGAGCGGCTCAGAGCCCCTTTCACCTGGACAAACAGAACCCAGACGACTGAATGGTACCGAACTCTAACTTATTACACTTTGTGCTGTTTTCACAAAGTCAGATCTGTTCTTTTAAAACATCTCACCTTGTTGACGAGGGCTCTGTTCTGGAGGCTGTTGTAAAAAGGGTCTCTGGTCAGACAGGCCGCCACAGACAGCATGGGCAGAACACATCTGAACATGGCACTGAGGACCAGCACTTTAGCCAGACGAGGGTCACACGACATGCAGGAGACACGCTCTCCTAAAGGCGTCAGGGTTTCCGTCTTGTCCAAGACTCCTGCAGAGAAAACATAGACAGCATAGACATGTAAATTTAGACACAACATGGTTTAACATCTCGCCATGCGATCCAGAACATCACTCACCAATGTCTTGTAGATTTCGGACAGCCTCGCTCACAGCTTCTCGCTCTGGACTGTCCAACACCTGGGATAAGAAATCTACAGCCTCCACACACACACACACACACACACAAATAAGTCATTAAAACACAAAATAACAGATTTAAAAAATACATAAAAGCCATTGTTGTTGTTGTTGTTGTTTCAGTACCTTGCAGTTAGGACTGTGGATCTTGGCTTGCACGACTAAACTCTCCAGCGGCGTGCGCAGGATCTCGGGGATGGGGAAGGGGGCCATGGACTCCAGCTGCTGTCGAGGGAACAGGTGGTAGGACTGTCCCGGCTGACATCGCCCTGCTCTCCCTTTTCTTTGAGTGACATTAGAATGAGATATCCAAACTGTGTCCAGACAGGAGACCTGGAAAAAACAAACCGATTGGATTATTCTCTCAGAGCTTAGTTTTTGCAGATGTTAAAACGGTTTACACTGAAACGTTCGATACTGACCTTAGTCCGTGGGTCATAATTGTGTTCTTTGTGAGTTCCTGCATCCACCACATGGACGATGTCATCTATAGTGATGGAGGTCTCTGCAATGTTAGTGGCGAGGACGATCTTCCTCTGGCCCACTTGTGGGTGCTGGAACACCGCCTGCTGGTCTGACACTGATAAACTGGAATGCACTAAAAGAAAACGGGTAAATTAAATGATGAATCTCTATACTTGGAGGACAAAAGACCAGTCTTTGTACAACTGTCGGCGCTCTCTTACATGGCAAGATCATCTGTGAGCCGGAGGAAAAGTGTCTCCTCCCCTCCAGTTTCTCTTTAACAGCCCTGATGTCCTGCCATCCAGGGAGGAAACACAACACCGCACCTGAAGCATGAAGGGATTTCAAGTTATGGTCAAAACGGGCTTCTTATACGAGACAGTCACAGGCACACTTGGAGTTAACAAGATCCCTTGCTGTTGGTTAGATAAGTTGCTGCTGGTCTCTCAACATGTTAAGATACATATTTACATCCCTCTTTTCAGAATGAGTCAGAAAAAGACGAGTCAGTCTGTTGGTTACCTGGCTCTCCACATCTGTCAATGTGCTCGATTACATCAGCTACTAAATCCACATCTGGCTTGAGGTCTTCTCTTCCTCCCTTAAACAAGATCAAATACAAATTCATGAGAACACAAGAGAAAAGAAACGTAACACACTAAAGTGGAGACACTTTACTACAGTCTCACCCGCTTGTCTGTCTCCACTCTCTTTTGCGCTGGCAGCGGGCGTCCCATCTCACTCAGCACGTCCTCCAGGTATTTGTCCCTCACCGGGTGCATGAATCCGGGCACTTTAACAATTGGGCAGCCCCCAAAGTACTCGGACAGCCTCTGCTTGTCCCCGGTGGCGCTCATAAGCACCACTCGTAGGTCGGGGTTCTCCTTTAGGCTGGAGCGCAGCAGGGCCAGCAGCAGGTCCGTGTTGATGTCCCTCTCGTGGACCTCGTCCACCACCACGTGGCTGATTCCCTTCAGGGACGGGTTGGACTGCAGCTTCCTCAGCAGGACGCCCACTGTGAGGAAGAGCAAGGCTCCTCCGCTCCGCTCTGGTGGTCGGCTCTCGAGTCTCACCTACGCAACAGGAAAGTGTTACTTCTTTACAAACAGATTTATCCACTAATGTGAATAACCTTATCGATGGTATAGCAAAGTTGAATACTAGTTGAACTGCTCCCTCTAGAGAGGCTAAAACTGGTTCTTGTCAAAATATACACATGCATGTAAATAAGTACAGTATACTATAAACTTGTCTCTACCTGATATCCCACTGAGGTTTTCAGAGCTGGACCCATCTCATGAGCAACACGTTGGGCCACGGACACGGCGCTGATCCGGCGAGGCTGGGTCACCAGGACGTTGCACGTGGCCCCCTCGCCACCTCTCACAGACTCCTCCAGCAGGAAGCGAGGGATCCGGGTCGTCTTCCCACATCCCGTCTCACCGGCGATCACAACCACCCTGGACGACTGCACCTCGGAGATCACGCGCTGACGGTGGGCATCGACTGGGAGCTCCACACTCAGCCCGGGGCTCGCCCTCTCCCACTCCTCCTGCAGGTGGGCGCTGAGCTGCCGAGACTCGTGTTCGGACAGATGTCTGTACCGCCGGCCTGTGATGGCGTCCGTAAGGTCCTCCTCTTCCTCCTCATCCTCCTGGTTCACCGCCTGCTGTCCTCTGGCCTCTTCTTCCTCCCAAAGCTTCTGTACTTCTGTTGCCACTGGGTACTTTTACAAAAAGATGAGGATTCATTTTTTACATAGTATTAATACACCAAAAGGCATGTGAACCCTCAAACATTACAAAAACATGGGCATAGCTTCTATAGCAGGCTGATGGAACCTGGCTGCACGGAATTCAGCCACAAAAGCATTAGGTGCTGATGCTGGAGGACATTTTTTATCATTAAAAGCATATTCTCAGTTGTAAAGTATAGGCTACTGGGCTATTAACCTTTAAAGCTACTACCAGGAACTTTAACTTTGTGTTGATTTTGTGGACAAAAGCCGTAGTGTCCACAAACTTTTGTCCATGTAGTGCCGATACACACATGATAAGAAAATACTTGTCTTTTTCCTGTGAGGTGAAGACTGACCTGTGCGAGGTACTCTCTCATGTGCTCCTCCAGGTATTCTGGGACTTCCAGGGGGAGGGGGCGTCTCTCTCGCTCTCCCGCCTCCCTCACCTTCTCTCGGTGGTACTTGGCGTGAGTCAGCGGGTTGTTGTCTTTATCCAGCAGCTCCAGCTCCTGGAACCCGGGTGACACGATGCAACGATGTCTTTAACACGGCTCTAAACACGTAGGTGAAGGTATAGTCGTTTTCCAAAAATAGTCCTCACCTTCAGTTTCATGCAGGCCAGAGCTGCAGCCGTCCTCTCTGCCAGCACTCGGTTTCTCGCCGTGGCGGAGAACGTCATCTCCTCCGGCCAGTGCAGCGTCAGGTCACACTTCTTCAGCTTTCCTCCTGTTGTTTTGAACTGAATTATCTCCTGTTAGAGAATGACAGACAGTTTAGAATGCACGAGTTAAGAGCTTCGCTTTCATTGTGCAATGGACGGGAGCTACCAACCCTGATTCTGTTGGATGACGTGGCCACCTGGATGACCCTGGTGAGGAGAGATTTAGGTTGTGGAAACAGGGAAAGAGCTTCAGAGATGGTGGGGGGCTCTTCTTTGGGGGGAAGCCATTGTTCCGGGCCATCTGCTTTCGCTTTGGGCACAAGGACATTTTCTGTCCACGACTCTTCCTCGTTATCATACAGTTGTGATTGTAGCCCTCCACTTCCTCTGCCAGCTCCCCTCTTTGGGAGCTGATTATTTTGACCAATGACACCCATTTCCTGTGCACAAAGAGAGAGGAAGGGGTCAAATATCACTACAGGCTGGTAAGACAACATGGGAATGTGCGTCTGCTTGTTACAGTCGTACTCTGAGCTTGAAACAAGCAGCAGCTGCAGCAAATCGCTCTGCATCGATCTTCTTGGAGGCGAAACCTTCCTCTTCGATCTTGCAGGGCCACAGCAGAGTGACAGTGGCTTTCTACAGAAACAAAAGTCACAGTACAAAGCTTAAATATGTGAAACATTAGCTGGATGTGTCCATAAAAAACATCCATCTCATAATGCTGTTCTGACCTTAACACCAGGATCGTCCGTGCAGCTGTACTGGATGAGCTGGGACAGGTCGTTGACTCCCAGTGACCGGGAGATGGTGTTATTCAAGAGACCTTTAGGATCTGGAAACTCCTTCAGGAGGTTTGGGCTCACGTTATCTAACGTATCTAAAAAATAAATAAAAAAAGTCACACACACAGCGAGGTCAACGGTATCATATATTCCCTTTAAACTCAGGTTAACTGGAAGGAAAATACACAGAAACATGAGCATTAACGTGGTGTTTATACACGATGGATGTCCTTGAGGTTCATCTCTGCTGCGAACTGTCACCTGCTAGCTAACTCGGCTAACCGCTAACTCTGCGCTCACCTCGTTTGGCCTGTAAATACGGTGTCCCGCTTTCCTCAAAGCTTCGCGCTTTAGTACTGTACCACCTCATCTCTCTGCTCCAGTTGGACGCAGTTTGGCCTCCTGTAGGAACACATTTGGAAACATTATACAACGCTCTGAGCCTCACGAGTAAAACACCGGGTAGCGCCATCTTTAAACTACAATTCGTACTTCTACGGAAGCGCGCGGAAGAAGACACCGGCGATCACAGCGACACCATGTGGCGAGGAGGGGGAATTGTTTTAGTTATATCCATCTTCTCATGGGTGTACCAAGAAAGCACGACTGAAGTAATCCCGTTAATTCAAACTGGTTTCAACAACATTATTTAACAGTTTAAATAATGTATACATGGATTTCCCCTTCATTTACACAATAATATGGAATATTTGTCCAGTTCCTTAATTGTCAAGTTATGCTTTTTTATGCTGTGGTAATATATTCATTAAGTTCTCAAAAGGAAAAGAAAACACCTTAAAAACGGAAACCCTTAATAGACAAGTTAAAGAACACGGGTCCATGACTTATTGTTTAATTTTACACATTAATTTGACATATCTGACAAATCCTTTGATGATCAATTCAATGTTTTATTAAGTAATGTGAGGGCTTCACAAAAGTAAAAAAAAGCATGATATTGTTTTCAAATCCCCCAATTATTGATTTACGGTTTTATTGACTCTTTATTCATATATGTATTAAGTTATCAGGGCATAATCTAAACCCCTTAAAACACTTTAGCTCTTGATTAGCAAGTTAAGTAGATTTGAAAGGTATTTGTCAGTGTTGTTATCATTCTTTTACGCTGAATCAATATTTTTACAAAGTCCTTAAAAGGCAAAAAGCAAACCCCTTAAATTGTCTTAATTGACCTCTGAGATCCGGAGATCTTGTAAACAGCAAAACCAAATTGCTTTAACCATTATTTACAAAACCCACTTAAATTGCACATTTATATTTCTTAATTAGTGCTGTTATAATATATTACGTAGTTCATAAATCCGGACACATAGAAACAATTATTTATTATTATCCTCCATTATACTCCATTTTGGTAAAATAATCTTAAAATGTGGTGGTGCCACCAGCTTTGGTTCAAGCTTTCAATTTGTGTATTGCTTTGTATTATTGGGATGTCTCAATCTGCACAGCTAAACAGTATGATTTCCAGCTGTTAGTATGATTTCCAGCTGTTATCTGACTTCACAGCGGTTTAACCACCTGGATATTTTGAGGAAAACTCCCAGGTTGTGTCTGGTGTCGTCTAGACTGCTGCCCATAAATAGCTCTGCATGATAAAAACCAGTTAGTTTGGACGAATAAGAGATGGAAGTAATACTTGTCCTCCTCGTGGTTGTTACAGCTGGTGAGTTCACATTGAACACGTTCATTTACTGATAGGAATAAATGCATGGTGGTAATACGTAGTCATCTCACTGTGTCTCCCTGTGTTAAAGTGTCTGGGTGTGGTGAACCCAGCTACCAGCCCAGCACCAGCCGGGTGGTGAACGGGGAAGAGGCCCGTCCCTACAGCTGGCCATGGCAGGTTTCTCTGGAGTCGTTCTTCCCCACATGTGGAGGAACGCTTATTGCTCCTAACTGGGTCTTGACTGCTGCACACTGCATCACGTGAGGAAACGTTTAGTTGCGACATTTACATCTCTGATAAACAGTTGTTTTCAAATTAAAATAAAAGGCGATTCATCAACCAGATAGTTACTTAAAAACTTTTAATATTTTCCGATCCAGATTCCACACTTACAGGGTTGTTCTTGCTGAGCACGACATGAACAAGGAGGAGGGACCTGAACAGTTCATTATGGTGGCAAACATGTTCATCCATCCCAAATGGAACGACAACTGTGTGTCTTGTGGGTAAGTCATCATCACTTCTCAACATAAACACTCCAGCGCTCCAGATCTGTGGTGTATTATTAAGAAGCACAGTAAACATGTCCGTAGGAAACCTACCCTGAGAGTGTTTGGTGAACAGCAGCTGAGTAAATAGAAGTTTTCTGTAACTCTTTATATTAAGGTCCTCATGATAAGCCTCAGTCAAAAGGTAACAAGTCCTTAAAAGATGCTTATTATGTTATAAGACTATAAGTGGCAACACAAATACGTTAATTGTTGGATTATAAGACATTTATAAGTACTCCAGAAACTTAAGAATGTTAATAAAAGCTTTTTAAGTTCCTTATAATTGTTTATAATAGCATCAAAAACACATGTATTGACTGTAAATAACTTACTTGTTATGTTCAAACTTTACTAAGCTTTTTTGTTGTTTTATTAAGATTGATAAATACTTCATTATGTATTTATTAACAGTCAACTATATGCTTTTTGCAGCTATAAGAACAATGCCTTGTTGGGGTTTAATACATCCTTTATTATGCACTTATTAATAGTTAAATAAGCTTTTTGTTATAAATGTCTTACCCAACAACAGACATGTTTATTATGCTATTATTAACCTCTATAGTCTTATTAACACCGTATGTTTAATTAATGTTAATAAGCATCTAAGGGTCTTATTACCTGTTAACTACTGCTTAATACAAGGAGCTTAATACAAAGTGATACCAAGTTTTCTAAATTAATTCGCCTTCACCTTCAGGAAAAACAAACACTTTACAGTTAAATAGACTCTGAGCAATGAAAATGTACCGACATGTTTAATCATTTGTGTTTCATCCTGTTATGTAGGAATGACATCGCCCTGCTTAAACTGGAGACAAACGCTGTCATCAATGACAAAGTTCAGCCGGCCTGCCTGCCTCAGCACGGCGCTGCTCTCGCCCACAACCAGCCCTGCTATGTCACAGGCTGGGGTCGGCTCTACTGTAAGACCTGAAGTCTGCTAACCCCCCAAGCTCATGTGGAGTTAAAGTGCACTATACCGTGTAAATCTAATTCAATTTTATTCAAATGTTCAGCTGTTAACGTGTCATTTTCTCTGTAGCTGGTGGTCCTCGGGCGACTACACTGCAGCAGGCCTTACTTCCTGTGGTGGATCACACTACCTGCAGTCAGGGTGACTGGTGGGGCAGCTCGGCAAAGACAACCATGGTCTGTGCAGGAGGAGAGAGCAAGTCAGCATGCCACGTGAGGAACAACCACGCATGCTTTGTGAGAAACAAACGACACCATGTTCAGTTTGCTCTAATATCTGCTGTGATCTTCCAGGGCGACTCCGGAGGCCCTCTGAACTGTGAGGGCAGCGACGGTAAGTGGTATGTGGAAGGTGTGACTAGTTTCGTGGACGGACGGGGCTGTAACACCCCTCAGAGGCCCACAGTCTTCACCCGAGTGGCCACCTTCATCCCCTGGATCAGTGAGGTGAGGGGAGCCACGTGAATGGCATCCATGAATGAAATACATGCCGTTTGTAAAATGTACAAACTTAATCTTGTTCTATTTTTCAGACCATGGCCCAAAACTGAAGATGTTTCCATAACCACAGAAGTGATTGAGCAATAAACTGTATAACGTCATTTAATGTTATATTTGTCTTGTTTTTCATTAACATATTTACAGATTATTAAAATAAATATAGCATTCATTACATAACAAAATGTTTTAATCAGTGTTTGACAACAATGCAAGAACAGGATAAAGACAAACCAACATATACGTATTTAACAGAGTAAATATTTGATTATGTATACTACAAATACAAAGACTGCATAAATGTACTGCATTTTATGTATTGTGTATTTAAACAGATTAAGGTCTTTATTATCAACACATTTAGAAGTAAATTAACTGTAAATAGTAACTATATCCTTTATAATATATTCAAAAACAACAGAAAAGTCTAATTGAAGAGAAATTTGAATACAACATGAAGAATTATTTTACCTTTGCAAATAATCAGTTAATGAAAAGACCTAATCCTAACTCTAAATTTGAATATGGATTAGCTTGAAAAGAAAAGAAAACAATGTTTTCATTCAGCAGCCTTGTTTTTTTTTTTAACCTATTATAGCAAGTTGTGTCCGTCATTGCATCAGATCCTCATGACGGTGTCCAGGTGAAGAAGTCGATGCCCTGCAGCTCTTCAGGTAAGTACTGCTGCTCGACGGTGTCGCTGAAGGCCGGGTTGTATTTGTAGCCTTTAGCGTAGCCCAGCTGTTTCATCAGCCTGGTGGAGGCGTTGCGAAGGTGCAGGGGGACAGAAGGCAGAGGGCCTTTGTGGTTCCTCAAGCAGGCTTTCACATTAGCATAGGCCTTGTAGATATCCACAGACTTAGGTGCTCGTGCCAGATAGACTGCACACTGAGCCAGAATCACCTGTTGAGCAGTAACAGAGGTGAAAACACCGGGATACAACTATTATAAGACTGAATATCAGGTTGATACGACCTCAAAACCATCACTGATTGGTCAGGTAGAGCCTACCTCACATTCGGGCATCCCGATGAAGTGACAGGCTTGAAAGGCCGACACAGCCTGAGGAAGAGCGGCGGGGTCCGCCATTCCTGAGAGAGACGTGGGAGAAAGAGACGGAGGACGTCCAGTCAGACTGCATCAAAAGATACATTCTCTCGCTCACCATCTTATTTCTTATTTCTCTGTAAGCATTTCAGTTAAGTGAGTATTTTCTGTCCTGTAATAGTATAGTACATTACAAATACTAAAACTACATACACTCTACATGCGTAAAGTATTAGCTGAATTAATTGCTTAACAACAGAAAGCGTGAAAGAGCCAAAAGTTAAAACAGTAAATTAATGAAATGTCATCTTAAGGATGTTGGCAAGAGCACAGCTATGCAAAGCTACACACACGATCAGTACAATATAATCCAAACCATTAATGTCGGGCTGGTTGGCAGCTGCGTATTGATCAAAACACAGTGAGTGATCAAGAATAACTAAATGCAGCGATGGTGTATCGAATCGTTTCACGTACCCACGTCCTCGCTGGCGAAGCGGACCAGTCTGCGAGCCACATAGAGAGGATCCTCGCCGCCCTCCAGCATGCGGCCCAGCCAGTACAGAGACGCGTTCTCATTGGAGCCCCTCATAGACTTATGCAACGCAGAGATACAGTTGTAATGCTCTTCACCTTTGAGTGACACACACACACACACACACACACACACACACACACACACAAAGTGTCAATGATTTTAAGGGCTGAATCTACAGTGTACTGAAGATTCTGTAACTAGGAGAAACATTAAATACACATTTATTTTATTAGTTAGCTAGGCACTCATAGATTGAGTCATAGATTTGAATATGTATTTGTAAGGACACCGGGGCTCTACTTAAATGTGTTTTCTGTGTAACAAGTGACTGTAAACACCACCAGGTTAAATGCATTGTTGAGGTTTCTTTTCATCTCTTATCAGTCAATCAATTTAATATGAAAGTCCTGTGGCAGGATAGTGATCACAGTTTGTGGAAAGTAACATGATAGGGCTGTTAAGCTGAAAACCTTGAGTTATTTAGATGTTATTTAAAGTGAAGATATTGATGGCAGGTGACTGAAACTTCTGAGAGGATTTCAATATGTGGATTTGTGTCAAATGTGCAGAAATACTTCTTTGAACTGACACACCTTTTTAAAATCCTAAAACATGCTTCTGATTCTGACATCGTTGAATGCAATTACACAAATTATTTTTAAATGGGCTGTGTAAGTGTTTCAAAATTAGATGCATGTCCTCTGCAGGTGCATTCTGGACAAGCCTGTTCCCCAGTCTATCAGTACACATATTTCAAATTTAAGGAAAAAAACACAAACTGTAAATATTAGGGGTGGGAAAAAAAAATCGATACAGCATAGTATCGCGATATTTTGCGTGGCGATATTGTATCGATACACGGAAGCCAAGTATCGATCTTTTATTATATAAACTATAAACTTTTTGGCACTTGAAAAATAAAATCAATTGCTTTTTCAGTCCACTAGATGGTGCTGAGTTGTTTTCTGGTGAGGTCAGCAACGTATTTGTATTACGTCGAACACAAACATAATCATGTATATAATACGTTTTGGGGACACGTGAGCTAGAGAGCTTGGCGTTGGAAACGTCACTTGGTGATATTTAAATATATGAAATGAATAAAGTAAGTGCATCTGGGCTTACCAGCTTTGTCATAGAGAATATGAGACCTCTGCAGACCTTCCTTCACGTGGTCCTCCTTCACCAGTATTTCCTGAGAACCACCTCGTTCTGATTGGTCGGGCCGAGCCGAGCTCACCTGAGCCTGAACAGCCAGCTGCAGACTATTGAGTCCTGCTCTCGCGTCACCATCACAAAGGTAGGCGATGGTGTCCAGAGCTTTTTGTTCAATGAGAATCTTTGGCCTCAAAAAACAATAATTTACAGATATATAAACAGTTTATCAGATATACTGTATCAGTGTCAATACTGTTTTTGACCCCAATTGAACCCAATAAGTCAGAAACAGAATAAGACAACAGGCCTCCCACTCAACCAAAGCATTTTGAGTTATCTGGTGACTTACTCATGTCCGTCTGATTGGTCTTGTTGTTGCTTCGGATTTGCTGGCTCTTGTTCCAGGACTCGGATCCCCAGCCTGGCCACGGCCCTGTCCAGGATCAGGCCCATCGCCTCCACAGAGAGCTTCTCCAGAACCAGCACCCGGCACCTGCTCAGCAGGGCAGCAGTCACCTGGAAGGACGGATTTTCTGTGGTCGCCCCGATCAGAGTCACCGTCCCGCATTCCACGTGAGGAAGAAAGGTGTCCTACAGATACAGGCACATATTGAGAGAGGGGAGGGGGAGAGACCAAAGCAAACATGGGAGGGGGGGAAATCACAACAATGACTATCTGTTCAATTACAAGATAACAAGAGTATTTGTTTCACTACTATCGACTGAGCCTCCTTGCTCTCTGACATTTACTGCCATGTAGCAAAAGACTAAAGTTTATTTTCTACAGTTAACAGTTTCCAGAGTTAAAGAATAGTAATATAATAATATCACTAATATATGCTGAAAACCGCTTAACCTCAACCCAAACTTATTTAAAATGTTGTGAATAAGTTACAATGTTGCAACTGAAATACGTGTTACTCATGATTCACGTTCTAAAGAAACAAAACAAAGACTTATCTGTACACACATATTTCAGTTTTAGAAGCAAAATAGAATCTATTACTTCTTCTACTGACTCACGAAACAATATTACACGTTTTCCAAGAATCAAACAAAGGATTTGGTGTGTATTGTTTGAGAGGACGTCGACTGAGTGAACAGTTAAGGCTGTAGACAGTACTTTTTTATCTGAGCCAGGCTAACCGTTTCCCCTTGCTTCCAGTCTTTATGCTAAGCTAGGCTAACCATCTCCTGGTTGTAGCTTCATATTTGACTGACTGACATGAGAGTGGTATCAACCTTCAAGTCTTTCTTTAACCTATTTGACACGAACACTGGCTGGATTTCTGAAGTTGCAGATCAAACACAGATCAGAGCACATCTGTCTGGCTCAACACTCCACCTGTTGGGATTTGTTGAAGCGGTGAATTTCATCTATGAACATGATGGTCTTCCTCTTGCACAGTCGGAGCTCGTTGTGCGCCTGCTTGATCACCTCTCGGACGTCACTGGTGGACGCGCTGGTGGCAGACAGAGTGACGAAACGAGCTGTGCCTTTCTTTTTACTGGTGCTAGAGAGTATGTGAGCCAGAGTGGTCTGAAAGACAACAAGTAATATGAGTAAAACACATGGACTGGGTAAATTATTAGCGTCTATATGGCAGCTTGTACAGTAATTTAAATAATCTATCATTGGAGTAATTTGTCATTAAAAAGTGCCAAACATTCACCGGTTCCTGCCTCTTTTCTCAATTTCATATCATTGTAAATTAAATATATTTTGCATGTGAACTGTTGGATTGACCATCATTATTTAGGATGTCATTATGGGCTATAATTAAACGACACCTATTGTGTGATGGACACCTACTTGCTGACATTTTATAGATTAAACAAATAATCTATTAATGATCATTTAACAAATCGACAGGGAAAATAATCTACCTCGCAAGCAATTTACAATTTTCATTATTTGTCATTTCAGACAAAGTTATTGATCAATAAATCAGCAGATTAACAATTTGTAGTTACAGTCCTTAATGTTACAGACCAATGCTGCATATATTAAAGTGCAGATATGTTGTGTCTAACAGTTAAAACTATTAAAACAACAACATTTGCATACTGTTTTACAATAATATAAGACAGAAAGAAGGGAGATGAATTTAGGATATAGATGGATGCTTCACCACCTTTCCACACCCCGGTGGTCCCCAGAGGATCAGAGATGGTATTTCTTGGGAGTCCAGAAGAGACCGGAGGAGTGTTTGCTGACCCACAACTTTATTTTGCCCAAAGTATTCCTCCAGTGTGTTTGGTCTCAGCAGCTCCGCCAGAGGCTTGTTTACCGACAGCAGCGTGCGTAGCGATACATCAGGTGATGCCTTCAGGTTCTGTCCGTTTAATCCAGAACTTTGGCTCTTAAGATCCTCTGCCCCTTCCGGTCCCGGTTCTGCCTCGCTGGACAAATTACGTTTAACTCCCTTGTTGACAGCGGTGACAGCTGGTTGTTTACTCGAACCGTTCCGTTCACTTGGACCTGAAACGTTACTCTTGTTGTTGGTCTGAAACAGAGAAAACACCGAAGACGACGGAGCACCAGCCATGGAGGAGGTCACGGTGCTGTTGACACCGGGAGGTTCAGCCGTTAAACTGATGCGAGACTTCTTTAACGGAGGTTCGATGTCGGTGCCGCTTTTCAGCAGACACGCGTCGAGGTGTCCGTTAATTGTGGCACACGTGAAGTCTTGTAAACATACGGGGCATTGCATCGCGTCCATCTCGGTCGCCATGTTAAATTCCCGCGAAATTTTTGACCCCCATAAATCACGTGACCAATTATGTTAATAGTCGACTTCCTGTTCGCACACAGACAGCGACTTCCTGTTCGCTGTCTGTGTGCATTCACAGGCTCACGAGACGGTCCAAAATCAGGGCACTTCCTGTCTAGTTTATGTTTTCGAGACAAAACGCGAGGTTACATAAAGATGAACATTGTGAAAGTGGAGTTTTTTTTTTTTTTTAACCCTTTAGGATAGTAAGTCAGCTTACATTGCAAATTGCACGTAAATGTAACAGTTTTTGTAATCGGGTCAAAGGAGGTTTATATTTTCCTACAGTTTATATTTACATGGACACAGCAGGTCTGTGGTTACTGTGACTGTGGATTATGGAAGAATGTTATGAACGAGCTCCAGGTTCATTCACGTTTTACGACTTTTCAAAGGAAAAACTCGACCTCACTACAATTACCTGACAGCCATAGTTACTTACAGATACATTTTACTATAAAACATGTGATCATCTTATAAAACATGTGATCATCTTATAAAATATGGTGCATCGCTGCAAATTAAAGCACTAATATGTAAAGTAGACAAAATTAGCTCAACGTCAACCAGTTACTGTTAACAATAAAATGCTGCTTAATTAATGCAAGGTTTATTTAAGGATATGATATATATGGGCCTTTCTACATAAAGAGTACTTTTACTATTGGTGCTGTAAGAAGATTTTGAAAATAAAACTTCTGTGATTTTTCAGGACTTTTATTGTATTTTTACATTGTGAAATTACTTCTTTTACTAAAGCAAAGCTTTTGAGTATTTCTTTCCTCCTTGCCTACAGACTGCATATAATACATATATTAGACTATATTGCACCAATGTATTATCTCCTCGAGGACCTCCGAGTTTTTGACATGTGTTTGTCTGATAAAGATGACAGAGTTGAATTAAAATTATATCCATTAAGTGGATAAAGCATCACTTTAAAGCACTTAAAAGTGTGCATGTGCTCTCTCACTATGAGTTATCAATTAAACATGTGTGCTTATAAAACACTATATCTTCATGAATGAAAAATGAAAGCACTGAATAATCCCTTCAATTAACATACAATTATATTAGGCCAGTTATATTATTTAATTAATTTAGTTGTGACAAATAAAAAAAATATGTCATACAGTAAAAGAACATTCTTGGTTCAAAAACACAATATGTTCAAGTATCACAATCTTTTTTTACAAGTTGTGTTCCATTGCAACTTTAATCAACGCATTTTCTTGCTTTTTGTGGTTGATGGTGTTGATGTCGCCCTCAGGGGAAGCATCAGCATCATCCTCCTCATATGGGTGTGATGACACATCCACCAGATAAGGGAGGCTCCCGCCTCGCAGGATACCTTTGCCCCTCTGCAGAAGACTGTCCAGCCCTTCGCCCAGAGAGCCCTTAAGAGGTAAATACTGTTTCTTTCCAGAAGAAGCGTCTGCAGGCTGGTGAATCTCAAGATCCTCTGCACTCATCCTGCAATTACGACAGACATTTTGGTTGTCATTTTACTGGACTGTGCAGAAGCAACAAAAGGCACTGAAACATAAAAGATGAAATGAGTTGACCTCATGTCGAAGGTGGAGCCTTTGAAGGCCGGTTTGAGAGTCTCTGCTGCTGTCGACCGAGTGTACGGGATGGAGAAATGTCTCTGCGCCCAGTGCTTGTCCTTCACAATGGGAGCCAGGTTCTGGTACATATCATCTACAGCCAGCATCGACACCTACAGGACAGAGAATAAGGTGCTCGTTTAAGGTGTTTAGACGAGTTGTATTGGAGAGAAGCCTTGAGGGGAACAACCTGAATGTTTCTGTCAATCAGCTGGTTGGTCTCAAAGTCATCATCGTCCTCTCCGAATGGATTGATGATCTGCTCCCCCACCTACGGAGCGGAAACACGTATGAAATCGCTCTTTCGTGACATATCAAAACAAGATCTGTTTTCTACAAGTGAAACGTGATGTTATGTCTCACTTTGAGCCAGCCTGCGTAGAAGAAGAACTGCAGCAGGGTGAAAACAGGGACGTACATGTCCAGCTTGTGATCCTTGTATCCCTTCTCAGGGTTCAGAAATTGTCGGCCAATCACACAGAAGGCAAAGAAAGAGTAAACCGCTAAAGTAACTACCTGCACAGATGGGGGAAAAAAACACAAGACAGTGATCAACTGTAGTGGAAGAAGTACTCAGATCTTTTACTTAAGTAAAAATAGCAACACAAGTCAAAATATACGTAAAGTCACAAAAGCATTCATTATTCACAATGAACCATTTCAGAATAATCATCTAAAATGTTGTGGAGTAGAAGTATTAAGCAGCAGAAAGAGGAAATACTTAAGTACCTTAAACTTGTACTAAAATACAGTTTTGAGTAAATGTACTTAGTTACAATCTACTGCTGATGATCAAGGCACTTTTGTAATGAATTTTGGATAAATCTTGTATAAAATATGACTGTATTTCAAACAAAAACTAAAGAAAAAGAAGATAAATGGGCATCAAATGGAGTAAAAATATACATTTAGCTAATGATAGTTTTGTCTTTGATACCTGAGTGTAGACCAGAGGGATGCTTATCCAGTCATAGTGGAACAAGAGGCTGCACTTGCCTCTGTACTTATTCAGCTCCTGTAGTTATAAATACATATTATACCTTAATATAGTTAGTTATACAAAATGTGTAGACGTACTGGGGCTTTAAAGTCAATTTTCATATCCTTCATTCCCACATTGTGTGTATAAAAAGTGTAAAACAAAACAAAACAACAACAAAAAAACAACTCACATCCATCAGCAGCCTCAGAGCGATGTCGTCCCTCACTCGACCCTCCTCTCTCGCTCTGGACGCCAGGTTAGAGAACCAAGTCAAAGGCATCCAGTACTTGTTGAAATCAGAGTGCAGCGACTCGAACTTCTTCAGCTCGTCTGTGGTCATAAATCCTGCAAAGAGATTAGACAGTTTGCTTTACAGATGTTCGTGATTAGAGGAGTTTTATAACATTTTCAGATGAGCAGATGTGAAAAAGGTTTAAAGTCCACAAACAATTTAAATATCCATGTGAAACAACATCATAACTGAAGTCTCTGCTTATACATATTCCAATATTTTACTCAAGAAACATAGTGCACATATCTTAATGAAGTAATACATACTCTTAATACTCATTTTCAGAGGGAGAGGACTGTGAAAAGAATGTATGGATGTACCACACAGATATACGCAGAGCTGTTTCTGTTGACTGGCACAATGTATTTAGTTTTCTGGTGAAAATCAATGCAGTTTTTAAAAACTATTTATTTAAACCTCGAATAATTACAGTTTTAACAGGCAATTCAATTTGATTATACAAACGTAAATCAATCAATTGTAAGGAAGGGCATCTCTTTTAAATTGTCTCTGAATTATATTTTAAAAGCTGCTACTACTTATTTTATCGCTGGGTAATCTGTAATGCCTCATAACTAACCTAAAATGTACTAGCCAAATTAGTTGTATAAAGTAACTTATAGTTAGAGAACCAAAGTGCAGTAAAGTAAAAGGTCTGAAGTGACAGGAAAAAGTAAAGTGACCGTAGTGTTCTTCTTGAAATACTGCAGTAAAAGTATTTAATTCCTCTCCACTGTCGCTCTTACCAGCCTCCACTATGTGCTCCAAAGTTGGGAAACGCTTGTGAACTCTTGTGCTGATGGAGCGGAGGATCAGCACTGAAGATAAGTTGGCGTATCTCATGAGCGTCCGTCGCAGCAGACGACCCCTCTCGTCCGTCCCGTGGACGTTCCCAGACACCACCATCATCAGGTTGTCGGGCAGAGGGAAGCTGCTGTACTGACCCCACCACCGGTTAAAGGCCAGGCTCACATAGAAACCTGGGACGAAACATATGTCAGTTATTATCTTCAGATTTGTCTCGTGGATGACAGAACCAGTTCAATCAGACTCACCCAGTACAAACAAAACTGGGATGAAGCTGGTGTTGGTGAACTGGTCGCAGTAAAGAGAGATTCGCTCAAACAGATCCTGCTGCTTTGGTGTGAGGAGGAACCTGAGAGGAAAATGAAAAACAAACTTCCTCTGATGGAGCCACAAACACTCGGTCATACTGCAGCAAACCGCAGAATTAAAAGATGAAATCAGTGAATTTACCTGTAAAACAAACTGAAAAACAGATAAACCCCACAGAACATCAGGAAGTCTTTGTAAAGCAGCCGGTAGATGCTTCCCTTCCACCTGAACAGGAGCTTGGAGAAGCCACCAAATCGTGCATCGGCCACTTCGAGGGTGTAAGAAACCGTCATGTCCCGGTTTGTTCTGTGTAGTAACGGCTGAATATTCCTGTAAAATATCAATGTGTGATACGTGAATCATGATATATACATTTTATTACAAGCATCGCCCATGAAAAAACTAATAAAAAGATGAGTCTTACCTATGAAGGCAGGTATATCACCTGGTCCTGCTGCCCTGGGAAGAAAAGTTCTTCCTCTGGGTCTCAATTTAAACCTCTCTGTTGTGCCGTCATAAATTAACATTTTAGATTTATCACCTGGGAACCTGAAGCTGTAGAGATACACACCTACAATTACTGAGTGAGTGTGATTTGTTTTTCCTCAAATGGTAATGGTTAGGGACTTCTTTTGGGCAATCAGCTGTCATTATATCGGGTTAGGTTTCACCAAATCTTTGCTACAATCTATCAGGATCACAGCAAATCCCCCGTGTTAAAAAGTATTGATTGTTCACTTCTTTAATTGATGAAAGTTGATCAGAGTTTGTGTGTTCTCACAGAGCTGACGTGGCTCTGTAAATGTCCAAGATGATTAATTGAATGATATTGTCAACTTTTTATTAATGATTAATCTCCAGATTATTTTCATGAATTAATCAATAAATAGTTTAGTATATAAAATGTCAGAAAAAAAAGCTTGTGATTAAAAGCATTGTTTGGTATATTTGCTGACTTAAACAATGAATCAACAATAATACAAATGACAGTAACAATAATTAAAATAAATATAATAATAACTGTCCATTTATATAATACTTGTCAAACCACATATTACAAAGTTATTTACAAGAACAGAAGAAAAATACACAACATACATGTTAAAGTCTTACTAAAACGTTCAGAAGCAATGTAAACGAGGAATATAAAATAGATTATCAAGATAGTTGCAGATTAATTTTCTGTTGATTTACTTCTGATCGTTATTATTTCCGCCAGAGTTGATTTCATGCGCTCAGAGAGCTGAAATAGTAGTTTAGAGCTCGTAATAAAACAATTACAGCTGGTTTTACAGACAGGACTTCATGTCCAAGAACAACATTTGATTTTATGTCAATCTCCACTGAGAAATAACAAACAGTGACCTGTTTACAAGCTTCTAAATCCATTCTCTCTGAAGCATATATTGTGATCAAAAGTGTCGTCCATTTAATGTATTTATATTTATTGCTGTTATTTTATCGATGTTATTTCACCCTTTTGAGCTGATGTGCTTTGTGAGTCTTGGTTATTGTCTTTAAATGCATCTGTTTTAAATGTTTTGGATATGTTTTATGTTTTATGTGGTGCTGCTGTGTTGGTGAATACTCGTCCAACTAGAAATAAGTAAATGTGTTCTCATCCAGTATGAGAACAAAATATCATATAACATTATATATAACATTAAAACTAGGTCTTCCCTTACATGTAAGACATGAAAGAGAAAACAAAATGCAAACAACAACAATAATAAAAAGTTTCTCGGCCATATTGTTATCATTATGTCATACTTTTATACATTGCTGTCAACTTATAGTTAAGGATGCTAATTCTATTTTTATTTACATCACATGGAACAAACATAAGATATTTTTAATCTTAGCCCTGTTTAAATAAAGATATATTATTATTTAGAAGGTAAAAAACAATGTTTTGATATTGAGGTTTCTAAAAATTAACACTGTTTCTCCAAACATGACTTTTCCAGCTATTACAAAAATAACGTAGGTGCTTTGGTCCTGTTATCAAAGTGAATCTAATGGCCCGCCATAGAAAATGAAATAAAACACGCACACACAGTGATTTGCACAGCAGAGGCTCTTGTCATTTACTACCAATGACTGTGATAACATGACAGCATCCTTACAGTGTCAGGTGGGTCCATCCCACACATCTCTCAGCCTTCTGTCATTGGCTGCTGTGTTCTGCTCGCTTGTTTGTTTTTCACATCGTTACAGCAGCCTGTTGTAAATCAGAGTCTGTTTTATCCTCTGACTCTGTTTGTTCTCCTCTGACAGGATATTTATGAGCCCATCTATCCTCCATCAGAGCCTGGACCAGTGACCACTGCGGACTTCCTGATTCTTCAGCTGTAGCAGACTCATGAGCATCTGTATCTTTAACTTGTTGTATTTATTACCAATAGAATAATGCCTTCATCTCAATAAAAGTACTCTAAATGTGTGGCTGATAAATGGTAGTTTTGTTTCCTGTCAGTAGATGGCGCTCTTGTGATGTGCAGCTCTCAGCCTCAGCCCTGAGGCCTCACTGTCCGTATTTATCTCATAAACAAAGACTCCTAATGGCTCTTTTATTGACAGAAAACACTAAAAGAACATCTGACATATTAAATGTCATATTAATATGTTCATTTATGATACTTATCTTTAAAACTACAGATCAGCTGTTTGTTCGGCACATTTGTTCTAAGATTTCTCTTGTTTATCTGTCGATCCAACAAAAGTCACTTAATGTAGCCAAGTGATAATCGTTAACAATAAGTTAAAGTGGTCTGAAAGGGTCCAGAAGGAACTAAATCAATAGGCTGAAAGTGTCCTAAATACAAAAATGAACGATGAATGACATAAAAAGTAAGAAGCGGAAGCGGTTAGACTCTTCACATACTATAATCATGAAGTGCTTCATGGCTGTTGCTGCACCAGATAACAGGAACATAAAGAAAGCAAAGATAACACAAACTGCGAGCATACAAACATATATTGTATGTGGTCAGGAGTGAAGATTAAAGGTAATCATGCAAACTGCTCTATAACAGAGATTTCTTGACACCCCCACAAATAAAGACCAGTGAATTGTCTTTGCCCCCATCATGCATGCTCCAGACAGATTTCGGCTTTTCATGTACTGACACGCCTCGGACAAACCGATAAAATGTTATTCTCCAAACATTTATTGGGACATTAACCTAATTTATTTGTACTTATCTTATCAGATGGGAGTGAAATCATACACAAGTTGCATTTCCTCTTCCAGCAATCTATGATTCATTCATTCGACTACAAACCAATTTAAGAAGATTTCAAGATACATTGACCAACGTTTTTGAAAGTAAAACTATATATTATCATTGCTGTCAAATAAAATTGTCTTGGTACCCTCAATCTCAAGAAGGGTTAATGATGGAAAAATAAGACACATTGAGAAGAGATGCAAACACTCATCTTAGGAAATTGTAATGACATAACCCTCAAGTAAATATGTTCTTAGGTCACATCATACAAACAGAGTACAAACAATTCCACTTACATATGAAATGGACATAAAAGAAAAAGCAAAGTGCAGTTTAGCTGGATGGGGTTTCACAAGTAATGAGCCGAGAGTGGTTGATGTGTATCGTTAACCTACAAAGTCTGTAGGGAGAAATGGTGTTGTCTTCCTGCTAATGTTTTCTGTGCAGGTGGGTACGGCACGGTCAAACAAATCTGTCTGGTATGTTCATAGAAAATGTCAGCTGGTGTAGAAATGCTATTCTTAAATCAAAACAATAATTAAGAAATTAGGCATCTTTGCACTCATCTTTCTTCAGCATACATTCAATGTAATACGGCGACATCGCGGTGTCTCAGATAAGTCTGTCAGTGTGACCAAAATTCAAAATATATATATTTTTTAGTTTATAATATTATTACCATGTTTCATTTCTTTCTGTTACACCCTCATCAGAAGACACTGACTGTATTTAAGTGATTCATAATAATAATGATAATGACAGATAAACTACTCTGATATGTGTAATTTTGAATGTATGAATAAAGTGAAGTGTAAACATGACCCAAACATTGCTCTTATGAATGACTAATAACTCATCTTTAAACCATAAGGGTACCTTATTAGTAAGTATAGTGTGTTAACTATATTTAAATTACTCATTTGGCTTGGTAATATAGAAATAAAGCGTCAAAAATGAACTTTGCTGATTTTGGGCTACAATAACTGCAGTGGCATAGAAATAATGTAAGCAACATATTGGTTGAATGTGTTTGCAATGGGGACACAAACACTCACAGGTCACTCTTGATAAAGAGCATTTCACGTTTGTACTGAAGCATGACATATACATAAAACATCTGCACTTTACCCACAATGCTATGCAAAATAAAGTACTTTTAAATATGATTTGTGGAAGGTTTATTGGGCATTTTGAGGTATTTAACTGAAAAAGAAATACAGCCAAGGCCAACAGCGTGGTCATGTTATCGTCCAAAACACAGCGAATAGAATAGAATAGAGTAGAGTAGCTTATTATTTTCACACACAGTGTGCTATTCTCTGACATTATAGTCCTCCATATGTTTTAACGGTGGAATGGAATGTGAGCAGTTTAGGCAAATTAAAGCAATCTTGTAAGAATGTGCATGTGAGAGCAAACCTCCCTCCCTCCCTCCCTTTTCTGTCTCTCAGACAGTTTCTTTTTCTTTGTCAGGAAACGCGTCAAATTACGTCTCTGAGAGTAAATAAAAAACGGTTGTCAGGGGCTACAGCTGCGGTTGCACAGCAACGCATACAAATAATCCGATGACTCAGACTTCAGCATCGACAAATATTTAGTATTATCTGGACCGTGTCGATAGTAACGCCGAGGATGGGGTCATAATAATAAACATGACGACATGTTCGTTGGGGGGGGTTTCCAGAACTAAATCAGATCACTTCCTGTTAAATCATACGACATTAGCACTAAATTAAATCCCTAATTTTATGGATTAAAGTAGGCTCCATCTTGCATTTTCGAAACACAATTTACCAGATGTATTCAGTCCTAATGCATTTATGAATCATTGAATGAATCAGGTGTTGCCCAATCTCATCGGATGATACAAGAAAAAAATCAATAGGCTAAAGTGCACTTTTATTTCCAATAACAAGGATAAATACAAAATGATTTTTAGAAGCTGATACACATTACATCCGTCTTCACATGCAAGAGCTATATATTCATGACACTTTTGTAGAAACCCAAACCAAGTTTAAAGTGAGGGTAAACTTTTGCTGCCCTTGGGTGTGTTGAGCAGCCATGTGTCCCGCCGGGAGGAGGAGGAGGAGGAGAGTTGAGACAGATGTGAATAACGGTGCAGACATTTGATGCCTAATTTGGTTTTGCTGGGCGGGGATTTGCTTCTCTGAGCTGCTGGTCAAGTCACGGAGCCGAGGAGTCGCGATCTACGATTCTCTGACGGTGGATGTCCCGAAGAAACGAGACACTATATCCGCTGCAAAGTACCAGAAAGGTAACCAACTTTTAGATCAAACTTCATGATAGCTATATATAAACAACTCGATGGGATGAATTCGCGGTAAGGAAGGGGTTTTGTTTTTTGAATATGTGCTACTGTGAGCGTTAACAAGTAACATACCTCGTTCAGCTGCAACTTGTTGCATCTTGCTTACCTGAATGAGAATGTGATGCAATCAGCAGCTACAGTTTGTTTATTTGTGTGCATGCTTGAGGAAATTGTCACAGTGTTAAAAAGTAAAGCTTGTGTTTCTTATTGTCGAAATAAGTTTGGAAATGTACCTAAACATAACAAAAAGAGTTATGAGTCAAATCAAATATTTTGCAGGACTACATTTATTAAGTAAGTATTTATTTACTAAGTTGCTTCTTGGTGTACTTAAAGACACTTTATTATACTTTTTTGTATTAACTAAAAATAATAACATTGATAATAATAATATTAACTTTCAGACATTCTACAATTGTATAATGTTTTTTAATATATATTTCCAGTCCAGTTTACAAAACAAAATTCAATTTTTGACATGTATTTCTGAGTTTGGGGTCAGTTTGCGTGTAGTGTGTGGTGGGAGCAGGGTGCGGCAGGCGGCACACCCACCTTCACTGTCAATGAATGAACCTCTGCAGGGGCCTAACACACACACACTGCTCAAATGCTCTATGTGCGACATTTTTGGTTAAGGTAATGCCTTCATTTTATTGAAGACGATTCTCACCAACAACTCCTTTATTTAAATGCAGAAATGTATCCAAGATTCCCTCTTCGTTGCTTGGCCAGAAAAAAAAGCAATTACCCAAGAAAAGAGGAGAGATTTAGTATCTTGTGATGGTTTGCATGCTATGCTCCAGTCCGACAAGAAAGACAATCTGGAGGAAAATCCTGATTTTTGTTCTGTTTTTAAAAAGTTAAAATGTGAAGCTACATTTTGCCCCAGACTTCGAGAACACACAACACACCAGACACTAATATACCAACATGAATCTGTAACACACGCACTGGGATGGTTTACCAACAGAGCTCGCCTTGTGCTTCGACCCACAGGTCCTCAGTAAGTGGATTATGGGTGAAATCGAGTTAGTGATGTTGTGTCATGACAACCAAACAAGCAGAGCGCATGACTGCTCTGCCTGAGTCAAACAGTTGTTTCCTGAACATCCATGTGTGTGTGTGTGTGTGTGTGTGCAGGTCACACTCCCCTGCTGTCTGTATGAAAAGTGTGCAGAGGAGCATGATGCTGTCATATCCTGTTTGCTGTCCTGTTTGCAACCCTGATGTGTGAACCTATTTGCAGCCCCTCTTCCATTTGGGGAAGTGCCCCTGTTTGTGTGACCCTGTCGTGTTTTCCATCCTGTGCTGTGAAAAGACACTTTTCCACACTGTGCTCTCCTTTCTTTTCTCTCTCTTTTTCTTCAGTCTCCCCTCTGCCATTTTCCTCTCCCATTTCTTTCCTGACTTGATTCCACAAGCAGCAAAGTAATGGCGGGATTGATTTTTCCATTACGACCCCTCCGTATACGTTTATTTTGAGTGGTTTACATGAAGCATAATTGGTACCCTGACTTTAAAGCCGGAGTGGGAGTATTGAGCTGGGAGGGAGAAAGAGGACAACTGATGGAAAAGAGAGGGAGTAGCCGCCAAATGGGACTATGAGGAGGGAAGGGAAAGAGAGGAAAGGAAAGAACTTGGCAAATGTGACAAAGTTACCAGTTGTTCAGCCGCAGCCAGACTGCAGCACATCTGGAACTCATCAGCAAGTTGGAAAATCTTACAAGAAATAAGGGAGGAGGCAGGGGGGGGGGGAGAGAGGGAGAGAAAAGGAGGAGTGGTGAAAGAAAGGGGCCCGGTTGGTGACTCACGTCTCTGTTATTCCACTCCATCACTGGGTTTAAGCTGTGTGTCCTTCTGTGGCCTGATACACAGGGCTTCCCCCGTGTTCCTCCCTCTTTTTACTCCCCTGCATCCCCTCCTCTCTCTCTCTCTCTCTTGGCTTCAAGTTAGTCATCCTACAGGAGTTTTAGGGGTCTCTTTTTCCATTTCTCTCTCTTTTTTGTTATTTTCTTTTTATTCGTACCTCGCCACCCGGTCAGTTTTTTTTGCCTCCCCAGCCTCGACTATTTTATAGATCTTTAATGGGAGTAATGTAAACAGGCCGTTTCTCCTTGTTTATAACCGTCTCCCTGTGTAAACTGGGAACGGGGAATGCAGCGCTTGTGGAGCCAAGTGGGTGATGGGTGTCAGGAGAGACGGGAGGGAGGACAGCCAGTGTGGTCAGAGGGTTTCTGCACTGTGAAAATGTCCATCTTATCCTGTTAAATGTGATTTTATGGCTGAAAATTGTGTTTCTCTGAGAGCAGATGTTTCAAGATGTTTTTTTGTGAAGCAAGGAACAAAAAATATTGGTACTTGAGATCTTGTCCAGAGCGGACATCAGCTGCAGTCACTAGGAAAAAAATAGCAGGAGCTTCTTTACATGGATGCCATTCTGCAGCAACGTTCAATAGAAATCCCTCGTAGAGGAGGAAGAGGATATCTGTACTAAAGACAGTAACCTCATTAGATTACAGTGCATGCAGCTGCACAACAAGTTGCGGGTTGAGTCATTTATATCAACTGCCTTGCAGTGGGCACAGATGAATGCAACCACTTTCACACCTGAACTCGTGTGTTGCTGAAAACACGACTTCACCCACAATTTTCAGAAAGGGCGTTATGAAGCCTGGAGTTTAGTTTGGCGCCATTTGGTCAAATCTCTTTTAGCATGCGAGCGAGCAACAAATAAATCTGAGTGTTATGTCCAAATCAAGCAAACTAGAGAAAAACTAGAGCTGAAAAAATGAGTCAAATAATCGATTAGCTCATCAAAAGCAATTTTAAAACTGCAATTGATCCTTCACTAAGTCCCGCCTCTTGAAGACATGGCCAACTCTTGTGTAGCATCGGAGTCAATTTAAAAGTTATTTATCAAGAGACAAAGCTTGGTTTCAGTTTTGCAAATGGGATGATTTGCTGTTTATCTCTATTTTATATAGTTGTACGTTGAATATGTGACAAAACAACCAATTTGAAGGACAAAACAATTATTCATTTAATAAAGAAATATTCAACAGACAAATCGAGCTGCAGCCAAAACATATAAGCTAGAAAGGAGACTGTAACTTTTAAAAGAGGTAATAGCACATTCATCAGTCTCACAAATGAGCAGTTAATTTCATAAGTAATAAAACACACCCTAGCTCAGTCCAACAAACTCTGGTGTGACCAGCAGTGGTTTGCTTTATGACTCTTTTCCACTTGTGCTACTGTTACAATTTACCATTATCCTTTAATTGTCTCTTGTGGCTACAGCTACAGCTTTTTCTGCTAAATTTACAGAGTAGATGTACATTTTATATCCTTTACCAAGTAAAGGAAATAATCATCTACTAAACTCTTGGCAAACATATAAAAAAGATACTTAGAATTTTGAGATCTTAGAGGTTTTCTCTTGGCAGTTGCATATGTTAAACAAGCGGCATCTGAAAGTACGTTTGTGTTAACTTTGAATTTATGCCATGCTGCTTGGTTGAAAATCATTTTGGAAGTGGAGGAAACATGCAACTGAAGACAGACTTGTCAAGCCAGTTGAGAGATGGAAGGAAGGAAGGAAGTTCTTCCTTAGATAAAACAAAGTACAAAACCCACAGTAGTTAAGGTTACTATAGTAATCCCTAGCCCTACGAGTGTGGAGGTACAGTTATCTTTAGAGCTTCTGAAAACATGACGTCTATTTCTCTACATTAAATATTGCTGATTAAATGAACAACAATCACACTTAAAGTTTGGCATAAAACATCTCAAGGTGTTATTGAAAAGGAGTTTAAAATGAATCATAAATGGCGCACTGAAGTACGTGACATCATCTCTTTCCAACTGAGCCTCGCCCACTTCAAATAGCACAAAAAAAACCCAGCAACAAATCTCTTATGTGAAATAACCAAAAGTGCTTTTACTTTTGCATATATCTCTCTTTGTAAGAGTAGGTTTTCAGGGCCTTAAAGATGCAGTTTCCATAATAAAGGTCAGAATTTTAGACCCAGCAGCGCTGGATTCAAAGCCATGTTTTTCAGATTTCAGATTATCTTGCCGTGTAGCTGAGGCCCCTGAGGGTGGGGGTGGAACAAGTGAAGAGGGCCATGTTTAGAGCACGATGACAGACACACTGTGGGGTCGGTGGAGGTTGCGGCGCCACAGAGGACATGATCATGGAGGAATGTCAGAGTGAAACAGAGTGCTCTCAGCTCAGAAATGCTGTTGAGAAAGCGGTCTGGACTTTGATGCGGGGGCAGAAAGTAACAGGGAATAAGGAGGGAAGTGTTCACCAGATGATTTGACCAGACGTAAATGTGGTGTGAGGAGCGTGACCACAATTCAGTCATTATTTATGGTTTTAAATTGTGTTTTCACAGTTTCACATAAAAATACAATAACAGCGTTGTGTGTTTCGGAAAATGGCATGCAGGAGTGCAGAGCCTGTTTAAGCCCTCATGTGGATGTATCATGTACTTCATCTAGAGGTCATGAGAAATTACATAAGCTCCTAAAATCTTGCTAACTAATTCTTTTCAATGTTCTTTTTTTTCATACAGTTTTCTCTGCCTTCTCTGAGTAGCTGGTGGTATAAATCTGAGGAAGTGACTCCCAACACAGGAACCATTTCAGCTTCTCACATCTCCTAATACATCATGGCTATAGTCCTCCACTCCAGCCCCCTCCTATGGACACGGCTGGCAGCCATGATCTTCGCCTGCGTGGCCTTCTCCTTGGCCGTGCATGGAGGCAGACTCCACCACGGCACCGGAGACTGGTGCATCTTCTGCTGGGCCTTCAGTTTTGCCGGGAGTCTGCTCGTCCTCCTGGTGGAGCTCTTCGGCCTTCAGACCAGGGCTCCTGTTTCCTGGAAGAACTTCCCCATCACCTTCGCCTGCTACGCCGCCCTGCTCTGCCTGTCCGCCTCCATCATCTTCCCCCTCTACTACCTCAAGGGCTCCTCAGGCCAAGGTGAAGTTGGCACCTACCGCATCGTGTCAACCGTCTTCTCCTGCCTGGCCACCATCGCCTACATCACCGAGGTGAGCATTTGCAAGGCACGTCCGGGCGAGGTTGCCGGCTACATGGCCACGGCCCCTGGCCTGCTGAAAGTCTGCGAGACCTTTGTGGCCTGCATCATCTTCGTCTTCATCAGCGACCCCGTGGTGTACGACCGAAACCATGCGCTCAAGTACTGCATGTCCGTCTACTGCATCTGCTTCATCCTGTCGGTGGCCATCATCCTGCTCTGCATAGGCGAGTGCACCGGCTGCCTCCCCTTCCCGTTCGCACGCTTCCTGTCTGCCTACGCCCTGCTGGCCGTGGTCCTCTACCTATCAGCAACCATTGTCTGGCCCATCTTCAACTTTGACCCCAAGAATGGCGGTTCAAAAGATAGGCCCCACTTTTGCAACACAGAGCTGGGGCTGTGCAGTTGGGATAAGCTCATGGCGGTGGCTGTGCTCACGGGTGTCAACTTCATCCTTTACCTGGCCGACCTGATCTACTCCAGCCGCCTGGTGTTTGTCAGCGCTTGAGGGAGGAGAAAGGGTGTTAGGCCAGCAGTATGCTCCAAATAAAATTGAATTTGGCTGGTTTTCAAAGGCTGTCGAACTGCTGTCAAATACGGTGGTGCGAGCAAATGCTAGTGTAATCACTGCGACTCCGGTCTTGTTTAACGGCATCCACGTGACGGAGCGTGATGGGAGCAGACTGTGGAGTTAGACCACAACGGGTATAGTTTATTGTGTTGTTATCTAGTGGGACTTAATTTTGAAATTTGAATATTTAAGGATTTGATTTTAGCATAGTACTGGTATAACAAAATAGTAGGAGAAGTAGAAGGGGCCCAAAGTTCTTGTGTAATGGCAGACCCAGGATCTAATAACTATCTCTAAGTTCAGCTGGTCAACCTGGGTAATCAAACCAAAATGGGTTCTTTTGTCCCCAGACTCACAGTTTTGCCTCTGCAAACCTGCCAAATTTGATTTTGTGTAAAGTGTACTGCTTCAGACCTTAGAGAGAGAGAGAGAGAGAGAGAGAGAGAGAGAGAGAGAGAGAGAGAGAGAGAGAAGAGGGAAAGGTTGAGGTCAATGGCTATGTTTACACATACAACAATATTCCCTTAAATTACTGAGGCTCTCTGTTCATGTGTTGGAGCATGTCGATGTCAAACCTTGCTTCCAGACTCTAATCTTGATTATGAGAGACTTGAATGTGTTTGCTGGATCTTTTTTTCATTAACGGCAGATCATTGCCCATTGTAAAATACAAGATGTTTAGGATCTGGATATGAGTAAGCTATTTAAAGAATCTTCATGCCAAAACTCTTAACAAGGATACAAGCTAACATCCCAAATACTATGTGCATGTAAACATAGTCTGTAATGACAAATGAAGGAAAAACAAAGAAAACGGCGGCTTATTATTGTGTTTTTGTTCGATTTGTTCTTTGCATAATGTATGTCAGTTGGATGCCTAAAGTTTGTGTTCAATTTTGTAGAAAAAGACTGCCGATCAGTATTTCTGTTTTTAATCGCTAGATGACAAAATGTAGAAAAAATAATGAGCTGTTAAGAGATAAGTTAACTGTTGGAGAAAATATTTGAATGCCATACAAATGGAAATCCAAGACTTTCAAGAAAGTTCTGTTTTGTTTTTTCATTTTTTCATTAATGCAATTGACCGTTTTGTCTTCCCAAAAGTATGCAGAGCAGCTGATCAGATTGTATTGTTTATGTCATTTTTACACGGCTCCAATGCTGTTACATTTAAAGAAGAGCAAAAATAGTTTACATGTTGTTAAGATGAATGCTATGCTAGCTTGTTGCTCCTGTTATGATATATGTGTATCTGTATCTGCAAGCTACAATCAATGGCAAGAATATATATATATATGTGGAAAGAACATATGCAAGAAAAAACAAGAAAAGTATGTTTAAAGTCCACTTAATATTAGTATTTTCTATGTGTGTTTAAATGTCTGGTGTCTCCAAATATCAGAGCATTCATTAACATTAGACAGACAGACTCACACCACTAAATTTATATATGTTTTCAATTGGGTCTATTGGCTTTGTACTGCTGTAATAAATACTCAGAGAAAGAGACCAAAAAAGATGCTTCTCTCTCTCTAAATGGTGTAAGTGTTATATTCTTCAGCTTTTTTTATATTTCAACTGTGCATACCACATCAGTGTTGTATGAAAATAATCCAGTATGTCAATAAAACCAAATGTTAAACAGATGTGTGTGTGTGATTGGTTGTATTGTTTTAAGTTAAAGGAGCACTGTCTAACGTTAGGGGAGATTTATTGGCATATAATATTCACAACTATGTTTTTATTAATGTATAATCAGCTGAAACTAAGAAACGTTGGGTTTTCCTTTCCTTAGAATGAGCCGTTTATATCTACATACTGCCATATCTGCAGTACACATTTGAGCCACATGTAGGAGCCTCAATGTTGGTAATTGTAGCTATAACATCGAATCTAATGTGAAAGGCTAGCGCACATTGCACCAAAAAAAGTTTGGGATACACAAGCTAATTGTACAATACGTGTCACTAACAAGCCTAAGATATCTTTAATTGTCTCTAGTTGTCATATAGCTACAATTAATTAACTTGAAGAGAATAAAACTGATTGTTTGAACTGAAAGTAAACCGAGTATAAATCAGCATCTGCTCCATGCACACTATTTATACTTCCCTGTTTACTTTATCTCTCAACACACTGTCTACTGCCCTCACCCCCTCCCTTCAGATCCCTTCTACTCTCTGCAGACTCTAGTGCTCCACTACGGGGGCTCCGATGTATCTCAGAGCCTCGGCTGTCAGGAGGATTGATGACTTGTGACCGCCGCTTCTGAGGGGAGGAGTGCAACACTGTAAACATTTTAGTCACCTATAAATCTATGGCCAGGAAAGGAGACACCCAGTTCTGACACAATGACATGACATGAAGTTTGTTTAAGGAAGGGTTGTACCCTCTGACATGGGAACATGGCTACAACAGCAACACCAGCCACTGGCAACTTCAAAATGTGTGGATCACAATGCAGGAACACTGTTACTCAACTTCATAACCCATCACAGGCAACGGAGCTTGCAGAGTTCATTTCAAGTTTGAATTATAGTATATATACATATATATATTTATTGAATGTTTCCTTGAAGTGAAAAAAAAATAAGAAAATATTCTGAAAAATTGCCAAAATATATATTTAGCTTACGAAAAAGTGAGAACATATAGACATGTAGACACATGTAGATTATAGAAACAATATGTTTGATTTGATCAATTTATATCTGATATTCTTTGTTTTAGCACATATACCTGTCTGTCTCATTGAAAAATGCCTTTTTTATATCTCCTTGGCAATCTCTGCTGGCATGAGGTGAGTCTGCACCACTTTTGTCTGTTTTACACCATCTCCCAGAAAGCTTTGCTACTGTTATATACAGCGAACAAGTCCTGTGGGGAGTGGCCTACCTCCTTAAGTAACTAAATTCATTCTTGGCCTACCTCCCACTTTGACCCATAAAAAGAACAAAGAGAGCAAGTCATCAGCACTACAATAGCTCGATACAATCCTCAAATGAAAGAGTCCATAGAAAGAAATCTGTCACAAATGCAGCATCTTGTTTCCAGTCTCTAAGCGGATGTGTTGCTCTCAACACAAACACGAGACAAGTGTGTAACAACAAGCACACTGGAATGACAACACAAGTCGTGATTGAAAACATATGATACATTGGAAGAGACACAGAGATGTGCTGAGAGCTTGGAAAGTCATTCCTTCAGTGCTGAGGCTCGTCTTCCCACACAGATACTTCCCTCTTCTCTTTCCAAGCCACAAGAGTGCCAAACAGCTGTGCAAGCTGTTTGTGAGAAGTCATTTAGTTGGGTTGTTCCTTAATATGCTCATTTTATTTCAACACTCTCCTCTGACCTTACATTGACCATTGACTGTATTGTAAAAAGGATTTCATGCTATCCTTTGGTTTTAAAGGGGAATTTCACTAGTACTGGCACTGGTCAGTCTGTGACACAACAAGGTGTGGTTTCATGTGTGGGACTATTTCTTCTCCAGGTTTAGTCACTTCCTCTCTGCTGGTTGCCTAGCAATTTCATTGTAACTTTGGAGGCAAGTTACTGCTCCTGGCCAAGAAATAGTCCCGCACATAATCCCCCATAAAGCCATTTTTATTTTGTTTTCCACACTTTGTTTTTTATAGATTCAAACAAGATATGACACGTTAATTAGTGAGCTTTGTTACAGGGCTGAATACTGAAAACTGACACATATAAATCTTATCTGCAGCTAAGAAACAGTCTCTCATTCTGGAAACTCTGCTTCTCCATTCAGGTAACGTTAGTTTTCTCATAAAATAAAGCATGTGTAAAAAAAAGATGGCGGTCTGATGTGTTGTCCATAAAAGTTTCTTCACAGGTCCGTTTCGGGTTTGGTTAAAGGTGCCATATTACCCACTTTTATGATTTTGTTGTTGTTTTTAGCAATGCTAAAGTGCCAGTTGCTAAGTGGCATATGTTAGCATGCTAACACGCGTAACTAAGATGGTGAACGTGATAAACATTTGACCTCCTATAACATCATGTTGACCATGCTAGTGTTAGCATAGCCTCACATAGCCTCTAGCATTGTTTTAGACTCTTATTAAATGTCAGACTTAGCCTATCAAACACAATAACATTCACCTCAATTTAATAATTGATTTCAAACGGATACACTTAGCATTAAGGCTACTTAACACCATTGATATCAGTGTCCTGCCAATTATAGAGTATTAGTATGAAAATCATGATTGTAAGCATTACTATCAGTACCAGTATTATAGGGGCAGCATTAGTATTGATACTGTGGCTGTATCAGCATTGGTATTATTATGTAAAACCAGTGTGTGTGTACACTAATGTGTCAAGCAGGCAGCAGCAGCCCGGCTGCTCTGTGTGATTCCCGCATACCTCAGTGATCCTATACAGTTAGTGTTCCTATAGTTACTGATCCTATAGTTAGCGTGTCTTTTGGGATTCTAGCTTTCCACTGATGAAGGCTAGGTTTAGACATAATGGTCCATTCTGTTTTCTCATAGGCTCTTTATGATCTAATGCAGGCATGTCCATTAAGGGTCCACATGGCTGCTGTTTCATGAACCTGTATGTGTCAGTCAGACTGACTCAATGAGTTCACTGTCTGATGTTTGATGGTATACCTCCCCCTGGTGACAATCTGAGTGACTTAATGTGAGAGAGACGCGGGGATAGAGGAGTATACGTTCCTAGGTATTAATACAAGAAGTTGTGATGTAAGAAATATTTTGGCATCTTCAGGTGGGCTTTTTAATGCTGTATTTGATTATTGAATTAATGTATGCAAAATAACTTGAAGCACCCTGGTGCAGGAAACACTGCTAAATGAAAATTAAATATTTTAGTGGGTCATGCAGCAGCTTTGAAAGTCAGGGTGACCGTGCTTGTCTATTCATAGTCTGGGAAACTATGCTACACAGATAATGTACTGTAATGATGAATAAAGTTGATGTGTTTCTAAACATTACATCAAGGGACCATGAAATGAAGAATCTTCTACATGGCTGCTGGTTGTTACAGAATGTATGAGACTTACATTAAATCTTGAAACAACAGAGTCACAAGTGCGGTCACCAAACTTCACAGTGCTCAAAGTTTTAGGGAAATTAATTATTTCCAAGTATTTCTAAGGAAGGGAATTGTATCGTTAGAGGACTGTGTCTATATAAAGGAAAAGTTTTACACCAAATGCCCGTGCAAACATTTGGTCCCTAAAGATAACTAATAAACAAATAGATTATTTTCAGCAAAGGGGAGTGCATTATTTTTTTCTTCCCTTCTATTATTTGCTGCCACATTCACCTCTCATAAACTTTCATCTTGTAACAACCTTTCCTGAGCTGCAGCCAGAGAGGAAAAGGAGGGAGATGGAAAAGCGAATGTCATGATTGAATTACGGCTTCAGATTCCAACAGTAAGTTCTTCTTTAAAGATGTTCAAAGTTCTGCACCGACTATATCTCTCCCGTACCAATAAGGCTTTTTCGGTCTGAAGCTCCCAACATGCCCATTTATGGCTGCACTGAACCATTTAGACCCATAAAACTGTCAAGAAAACATATAATGCTACTTTAGGCTCTTTTTTGTTAGGTTGGTGTATTTTTACTGCCTTTGCTGTTTTGCAATAATTAAACACTTTTTGTCTGTCTTTCTTGTAGCCACGCTGCTTTTAGTGGAGAAAGTACACATAGCAGAAAACAAGACCTCTGAAGTTTTACAGCAGAATGAGTGATTTCTCAAACAGTTGCTGATTTATGGACTGTCGTGGCGTTCCCGGTCCCGAGTCCCCCCAGGTGTCACTGTTCTTCAAGACAAACCTGCTCGGCTTTGAGAGGATCTAACAAACTATTTCTCATACAAACCTTTCAAACAGATTTAACAGTCACAGATTGGTCACATCATCCTTTCATGAGGTCAAACTCCCTGTCTTGTCTCAACACTTTACCTTTTCACCGAGCACAGGGCTCAACATCTATCCAGATAACTTGAGTCCTTGTCTTAAGTTGATTTCTCAGTTAAGTCTTTGCCACTTTTAGTTATTTTCTCTTCTCCTAAGTCATTTAATTAAGCTACTACTCCTAAATCTGGCATTGCAGAAAAAGAAAATCAGAGATAATTACTGCCATTTGCCACAGGAGCCTAAATCCTGTCGCCGTTATTCAGAAGATTTCCCTCACGTTCAGGAACTGAGCAGAGAAATGTGTTATTACTGCAGGATGGATTACATTTCTGCTGGTGCAATCTTAACATAAAGACACTTCAAGGAAAAATAAATCATTGCATCTCTTAAAAAAAAAAAAACATATTTAAATAGTTAGGTGGGATTGTAGAGAATACGACATCTTCCATAATATGTTATTGAGCCATTTTGTTTTCCATAGTGACTTAGCCTTTTTCCTTCCGTCCCTTTATTCTAGATTCACCGTGTATGAGTGTTCATTTTGTTTGTTTTTTGCAAGAAAAACACACGAGACACAACAAACCTAAGTGCTTTCTTGTATAATTTATGTTGAAAACATGTTAAAAACATTAGTTTCCCTTTATAAAACCACATAAAAGAGTTACCTGTGGTCATTTTTACAACAGTCTCCTGGTAATCAAACCGCTCTGCCAATATCACATGTAACCTAATATCAAAGTGCATAATAGATTTAAAATGATGCTGATGATATCGAACAGGGGTAACGAGCTGCTCGGAGCTCAGTTTGGCTGGTTGTCCATCTGTGAGGCTGACTGGAAAGACTGGATGTCCTCCCCGATATACTCCGTCACTGTGGAAGGAAAAGAGAAAATGACCCCATCCTTTTATCCACCTCATAAACCAACATGTCATTGGTGCAGCTTGTTCAGCTTACTTATGGAATCAAAGGTAATCAACGTGTATTAACCTGTAAACAATCTTACAGTCTTTTATTTGGAAAGCAGCAAGAAAAGAATGCATCATTTCAATAACTTGTCACCTCCTAAACAAATCTCTCGGCTATGTTGATTTTCACGGCAGCTCAATAGTGCACATATCAAATGAAAACGTCTAGGAAAGATAAAATGCTACTTTGGCCTCACAAACAACTGTTTATAAAAGAGAAGAAGTTTTGCATTGTCGGTTGGTTCATATCACAGTTCAAAATGCAAGTTAAGATTGGGAACATCTAAAAATGCCAGCTGGTGTGGGTATGCCCATAATCTACAAGATAATATCTGCCAATATATTAATATATATCCTTATTGGTGTACATATCCAAAAAATACAGAAAATACCAAAGACATTGGAATTAATCAGTATCACCACCAGAGAATTTTTGAATGGTTAAATGTACTTCTCAGTACTTATCTTGGTTATCTAAAGACCAATTTAAGGGGAAAATAGTTTATAGTTTATTATATTTTGGGTTTTTTATGTGTTGTATGTAAAAAGAAATTGAATATAGGCTGAAATATTGTTTCAAATTCTTTTAAACTATCAAAAATGTATATTGGCATTGGTCTATACTATACAGCAGTCTGTCACTTTGCACAATAGGGAACATGTAAGTTATCATCACTTTAAGAATCATTCAAATTGCCATTAAGTTTGCCAAATGTCTTCACTTCTGATGGAGTGTAAACCCAAATCACACAGTTTATCTCTGTTTGTTTGAACTTTAACCCCAGAAAGTATGGAGGGCATCTCCAACCAAAGCACGAATGAATGGAAATCTTATTTAAGTTTCAACAAAAAAACAAATGATATATCCTAGTTTTAAATGTATATCTATGATGACATCACAGACATCTGTTGCTGTCTTATTAAACTAATAAACAGCTGTGCACAAACTCCTTTATTTAATCTCTTTATGTTACAACACATTCATCCTCCCACTCATCCATACATAAATAATACATAATAACATTTCTTTATGGTCTCTGTATGTCCTTCACAAGTCTGTAATGCAGCCTTGTTCATCCTCTCAACATCTGCACTCATTAAGATAAAGACAAATACGTGCAACTCACCTTCTTCAAATGTGATGTGGTGCATAGAAGAGCTGGTAAACTCCAGGGGGCACTCCTGGATCTTGGCATCCCTATCTCCCCCATGTCCCATCCCGAGCACCCTTCCCTGGGGGTCCCAGCCCTCGTAGTGGGAGTAGGGTGCCGAGTACATGTCCTGATATGGGCTGGGGTTGGAGGGAGGTGAGGGACACGCATCCTGAGGATAAGCAGAGTACTGGGGGTAAGGGGAGGTGGGGATGGGAGGCAGAGGGGAGGTCGAGATGGGACTGCCGGCAGGAAATGGGCTGAGAGAGGAGGAGTGGGAGGGAGAGGGCGAGGAGGAAAGGTAGGGTGAGTCCAGCCACGGGGAAGGGGAGGGGGAGGGAGGCTGCGGGCCGCGGGGGTATAAGGGGGGAAGGAGCTCGGTGAAGCCCAGCTCCAGGTTCTCGAAGCTGGGGTGACGCTCAGACAGAGACGCCCTGGTCTCCTCCACCACAGCGTCTGGTTTGGAGCAGTACTCCTCGTGGTAACCCATAGTGGGGATGGGAGGGGAGTAGGTGGTGGGGTAGGGGGGCAGGTGGAAGCCCAGGCCTCGTTCGTCAGCCATGGGGTCGCCTCTCACGGGAAAGCCCCCGTCCATCCTGGGTTGACCCCCCACAGGACACACAGTCCCCCCATCCAGAGGCAGCACAGAGGGCCGGGACAGCAGCGGGTCCTCCTCTTTGAACATAACTGTGAGCAGAAGCAAAAACAGTTTAACTAATGGGTGGAAATAATATTTTAACATTTTTTACTCATTGTTCTTCTTTGAATGTTTTATGATATTTTTGTATATTGTGACTTTTTACGGGCGTTTAATCTGTTAATTCTCTCAGAAATAAAGGTAGTGACACATTTTTTTATGATGTTTATTAACTATTTATTCTTATCATTTATATTAATGGATAGGTCTAATTCATTTTTGGATATACAAACACACAAACGGACAGAGGAGAAACAGAGGTGAATATGATGTGATTGGACACTCACTGGGGAGATACTTGAAGCAGTGAGTGCTGCTCCTTTTCCTCTTCCCGTTGGAGACGTAAAGACTAACCGACATCGGCCGACTGACGGACAGGTCGCTGTAGGCGGGGACTCTCACGCACAACAAACACTTTAAAGAAAGATCCAGGATTTACTTTATTGACCCACATTGTTGGAATAATGGATTGGGCTTCTACCGATATATATATATATATATATATATATGCTGCATCCATTAAAAGTATTAATAGAAGGGTAAAACAGCTGCTGGAAACAAGACACATATCCAAAGACATAATAAAAAAATCCTCCTCATTTATCTGATATGCCAAAGAGGTGTGGACACAGACTATTACAGCTGCTTTAGTTGTATCTGCTCAATACAATTAAAGCTCAGAGATGAAAAGTTCATGTTGTTGCAGAGACTTGTTCAGAATTGGTGGACTTATATCACACATGCAAAATTACCTCATTGCTGTTATCACGGTCAACATGAGCCTCCTCCTCCCACTGCAGTTTACCATCTAATAGATGAGAACATGAGGTAGAATTAAGTGTCACCTAGATACACACACAAACACATGAACACACAGGCGGTTTAATGAGTGTAATTTGCTGTAACATTAAAGCTTTTGTGAAACTCATAAAGCAGCCTCCACTGATAAAAACTGACTAAGATCTTTACTTCAACTGAGAATACAGAAAGACTGGAGCCAGACATGCAATTTTTAAAGAAGCTGCTTATTTTGAAACATAAAGAAAAAGATGTAAGAGTCCAGAACACTGCATTGAGCTGTGTTGATCTACACTGAGCAACTAAATAAGAAAAGAATCGAAAATAAGCTATCTAGATAACATTAGATTTGTGGTGCACTATTCAAAACTGAATGCAACAAGCTGAATTGTTATTACCTTAAATATTACTGAAATTAATTCAAACGTATTTTCAGTCTCAGTGATCAGATCTGAATTGTATCACAGCCAGTGTACAACAACTATTTTCTGGTAACTTTATAATTGTGTCCTCATCTAAATTCTATATTTTTACTGGCTTCATTTCAGTCCGCAACTCATCAAGATGTTAGAGGCAAAAGATCTGAAACATTAGAGAGGATAATGTCTCCTTTGTGGACCTTTACCTGTCCCTCGCTCCATGAAAAGGACCCTGGAGATTGGCAGGAAGTTAGAGCCGCTCAGCAGAAGCTCCTCCCCTCCCTCCACAGAGCAGGAGGTGAGACTGACGGACTCGATGACGGGCAGCTCCTGAGCCGAGCGCTGGGCTGAGGCAGGGAGAGTCAGGCAAATGAAACCACTGAATGTGCTCCCAATTTAAAGCTACTGCAAGGAACTTTCATTCTGTGTTGATTTTGGCGGTCCCTGTGGACAAATGTGGAAGTGTTTCCGAGCACCAGAGTCCTTTTAGAAAACCTCTTATTCTACTGCAGCAGGGGTCCTGATGGCACCGATGACGAGCATTAAGAATAACTATATAGAAATAGACAATCCTCTCACTGATGGTCTCGTTTACTTATGTAGGTCCCATAGAGGAATACGTATTAAAGTGAGACTGTTCCATAACCAGTTTAAAACTCCTTACAGTAACTTTAAACTTTAAAAGTGCGAGTTAAAATAAATGTCCGACAATGCATGCCACAGATCTTAGATTATGTGGCTTTAACAAACTTATTCGGTAAGTATTAAGTAAAAGTGTATTCTCTACTCACAGCATTCGATGGCCAAGGAGGCAACCTGCAGAGCCAGGACTCGACCAGGCTGGGCGACAGGGGGCGCTAGAGGGAGGTGGGTACGAAACACCAAACGGACACGTGTGTTCTTCCTCCCAACGTCTGTTTCTCCTTTCCTCAGCTCAATGTCTGAGTTCCTCAGCTTCAGAATGCCAGCACAGTCGATGCTGCGACACGATTTGTAAAATTAGTTGTTTTATTTTAGTCACACTCTTCAACATTGGTCCATTAAAACAATCCAAATGATAAGTCTGCTTCTTAGGTGTAAACTGTAGACTTCAACATAGTCTTGAAACTGAAGTACAAGGCTGAAAAACATGCACAAGTCTCTTTTGTGCTCACAGTGCAGTCATGTTGTTCTCAGGGTTGAGGGGGATGTCCAGCAGTTTGGTCCCCGCCTGGACGCTCTCATGACTGGCAGTACCCACCATCTTCCCTGTCACCCTGAGAGAAAAGAAACAAGTCGATGAATTAAACAGCCCTCCTGTGATAGACTGGTTCCCTGTCCAAGAAGTACGCTGCCTCGAACTAATTTAATTTATTGACAGTTAAAGGGTGGATAGGAAACAGTAGCAGAGAGAGGGCCATGTGAAATGGTGCCCGGCTGGAACTGAACCGGTGACATTTGTCATGTGAAATTTTTCAGCAACCAAGGCACCCCATAGTGTGATTAATTGAAAAATACAGACTTTTGGGTTTACGCATATAGCCATTAATGAAAGAAACAAATAACAATGGGGTAAGGAAAATGTCCAGATTACTAAAACACACTGGAATAGAGACAAATAGTATGCTGTTAACATCCAAAAAATACCTCATAGATGGCAAAGGACTGTGCAGCATAAACTAGGACATTAAGTAGCTACATGTCTTTGCTGTGGTTTTACATCTTCTACATTAATCTGATGTTCTCCTCCAGAGCACGTTACATTGAGAACAACTGTTGCAAACAAATTCCTGGACCAACACTAGAAGCAGCTGGTGGTAAGTTACGCAATTTTCAAAGCCACAGTGGTCAGATGATAAATATACAGAACGCTGTGTCCCTTGAATATTAATGTATGCTTGGCAATAGGTTTGATTTTAAATAGAAGTACAGTTCAGTACCTGTGTATCTGATAGAATGGATGCGGCCTGATTGATCGGTCGTCAGCTGTTCCAACGAAAACTTGAAGGGAGAGCGGCTTCCTCTCTGTGTATCCACACAGCTGTACAGAGACACATGGCGTGAGGGGTGGAATCAAACTGTGACGAGGCCAACAGCAGTGAGCCACAACATGTGTCCTGAGACTTTGTTCCGGTGTTTTGAAAATACAACATTCAAACTAAAGTCCTACTTCAGCTTCGATAGAAATTACATTTAATATAAGTCAATCAGAGCTGTTAAATCATTTGCAACTACGTTCCAACAAATCACTGTCACTTTCAGCAGCTTCCTGAATCTGCGGGTTTGGGTTTCACCTTGACGATAGGATGTCCTGTTGGTGTGGCCTTGACAGCTCCTCTGCTCCCCTCTGTCTCGTAGTGGGCTCTGTGGTGTGGACGGGGGTGCACCTCAATACGCAGCTCGTACTGGTCAAACTGGGACGGCAGCGGCCAGTCGAGTGGCGGCAGGGCATTAGACCTACAGGTGGGTTGGATGGACGGCAACGCTGAGCAGGGAGCAGACTAGCGATTGACTGAGATTTTCATATAATTTACACATGCAAGCATGACGTGCAATGAACTTTGGGGATTTAGTCAATTGAAATTGAAATGTATATGCTAATCCTTTAGCATACTTTAAAAGGGATATATTTGTTCCATCTTCAACAGGGAGATTTTATTTCATTAAACAAAAATCACAAGTAGAATTTTATTTTTGCAAGAACAGATACAACCACAGTGACATGCTGCAAGCATATCACCTGCTGCATTGTGAGCTGATGTTGTTCAACTTTGAATAACATTCTTAAAGCAAAATTGGTGGACATACAGTGAAGATTTTTTTTGATGCAATGTTTTTCTTTTTCTCTTTGCATGCTATTTTTTCATATTTGGGAAACTATTATCATATCCTGAATATTGATCTTGAAACTGTGATTTTTTTTTTAATGGTTATTCTCATATATGTAGGTTGTGTATCTTTGCCTGAACAAAGGGCTGTGGGCGCTGGCTCGAGTCCGGCCCCAGGCGAGAGCAGGAGGCACAGAGAGGTAGTCCATGCCCAGCGAAGGGGGCTCTCTCCTGGTCTGCTGGGTCTCTAGCAGCGGGCAGGGGGAGCTGTGGCCTGGAGCCTGCTCCTGATCCACCTCCCTGGATGACAACTGGAAAACAAAAAGGTTTTTTATTTATTTTACTAGAGACTAACACTTTTGAGAGACATGAAACCAAGCCAACGTCTTCACCTGTTCCAATGACGTCTTCCTGGTTTTCTGTGGGATGCTGAGCTCACAGCTGCTGGGCGGAGCTTGCGACTGAGGGGTGGAGTCTCTACCCTCGAGGTTACATCCCTGCAGTTCTTCTGAGTAACTACCCCTCCGTGAAGTACAGGGGGAGACCAGGGGGGAGTTTCTACGTTTTTTACCCCCGGGAGAAGTCGGCCTTGAGGACGGCGAGAGCCCAAAATTGATTGTGGCTTCGTTCAGCTCCTCCTCCTCCACCAGCAGGGAGTCACAGCTTGAGGCGGGGCTGAGCCAGCCGCGGGAGGAAGGGCTGGAGCCGGGGCTGGGGCTCGGGCTGAGGGAGCCGGGGCATCTGTCGCGGTAGGTGAAGGGGTCCAGCAGGGGGAGGTAGAGCCGCTCTCGGTCCCACCCACCCCCGCCTCCCATGTCCCAGTAACTGGAAATGGTTGGTGCTAGGTCGTCTTCAGGGGAGATGGTGGTTATCTGGATGCTTGGACACTCGACCACACACGACTCTGAAACCTGGAGGGAAGTGGAGAGCGAGGAAGAGATACCTTTAATTTGTGACACTCACTTGATAAAGAAAATTACAAATATTTCATAGTCAGGTCATTTATCAGTCGAAATGCCAAATATTTTATTTTTATATTATATGTACTTTTTTTCCAAACATGAATTAAGGAATTAAACAGAATCCAAAAGTAGTTGATTGAAGATGAAAAACATAATTAGTTGCCGAGCTAATTAGTTGCAGAGCTATCAACAGTGTTTGGATTAACAACTGTTTGGATTGGCTGTCTGGAAGGTAAGAAATCCACCTAAAAACAATTTGTGTATGATTTTGTACTAATACACCTTACTTCAAGGTTTTGCATCATAGCACAGTTCTCCCAGCTTCACAAGCAACTTTCTCAAAATGTTTAAACTCTGACTTTACCTTCAAAGACATCTAAGTTGACTTAGCATAGTTATAAATTAAGCTAATTATAATTATTAGTGCTGATCATTCCATCCTTGCTCAGTAGCTGTAATAACTTTAAATCAGTGGCAACGTTTGTCATTGTGTGGAGAAAGTCAACATGTCATTGGGCCCCATGGCTAAGCTCAGTTATAAAATATGGAAAGGTTGCAGAATGGTCCATGAACTAAGGCTTTCAGGTACAAACCCCCTCTCATTATAAACAAGCAGGACTTGTAAACAGGTTGTCTCACCTGTACAGAGCGTGCCGGCAGGCTCTCATAGGTCCCACTGAACTCTCTGGCAGGGGCCCTCCGTGGAGGCGGGGAATGCATCCCGGCCCGCTGATTGGCCGACGGTGGCGAGCTGGGGATGCCGATTGAGTGGTGGTTATCTGTAACTGATGGGAAGAATAATCAGACTGAGTGTGTAAAAACATAACAAACACGGGCACCACATAACAATTTATAAAATGAAGTGGCAAACATCACAAGTTCAGAGCACAGCTTGAAAACACTTCAGAGCACTCACAGCATGCTCTCGTTGGCAACTGGGGGGAAAAAAGTTGGTCTTACTCGCTAAAACAATGTTGATTAGGAAATGCTGCCAATGAAGAGTTTACAGTGAGTTCATTATAATAATATACACCTTTACTTCCATATGGCAACAATTTAATAGCTGCTTTTGTAAAAAACAACTTTCTTTTCTTTTGTTCTAACACACTTCCTTTATCATCATATGTTGTGTTTTTTTGGGGTCATGTGACCTCCCATTAATCTTTTTTCATAACCGCAAAATGACAGTTAGCTCATGAAACGTGCTGTTCTTTTACATCTGGCATGAGAAAGACTCATTAGATGTCAATCAAAATACTGTGAACACAATTTGTGGCAAGAAGAGATTCATTTTTTGTTTTATCATCAACATGCCTTCATCCTTCATTACACATCAACTCTGATATACTGATTGATGCCATATGGAAAACGCATGCAACTGAAACTTTTGCTCAAGGAGTGCACACTCAATGTCTCAAGTTCAGCATTTTTGTCACTTTTAATGTAAAGGAGTTTGACCTTTGGTGGAATATAAGTGTTCATTTTCCTCCTGAGAGCTAGATGAAAAGATTGATACCACTCTCATATCTGTAGGGTAAATATGAGCCAGAGTCAAGAGACGTTTAGCTTAGCATAGCTTAGCATAAAGACTGGAAACAGGGGGAAACAGCTAGCATGGCTCTATTGAAAATGTACAAAATCCCTTTACCAGCACCTTTAAATCTCACTGATTAACACAATATTACTCGTTTGTTTAATCCGTACAAAAACCAAAGTGTAAAAAATGACACTTTGTGGTTTTAGAGGTGATTTTGGCCTTTATGCTAAGCTAAGCTAACCGGCTGATGGTGGTAAGCAAGAAAGCAAACAAATATTTCCCAAAATGTTCCTTTGATTAAACTTTGTTTAAATTGTTATTATTTACTTTTCATATTGTTATTTGTATCACCTCAAATGCATGAACACATTTGTATTCTATGACAAGGCAGCACAGAAAATGGTAACTCGAAAATTTCTAAAATCTGCTCAGGAATATCGCATTAATAAAAATAACTGCATGACATCGTCGAATCTGGTTTTATATTACTGTCACACAGTCATATGGAAACTATTTAATAAACACCTTTTTAAACTCTACTTTGAGTGTTAAGAACTATTTCAATACATACTTTCCATTTATTATAGTCACAAATAGTGCAGTAAAGGCTGAAGTAGGAATTGTAACCAAACATTTGGCTCATTGATCCAAATCTTACACCACTAAGAACAAACCCAACTCTTCTGCTGATCTTGACTGATGATTTGGGGCTTTTCCCCATCTCCGTTTTAAAAAATTTCAACAATCATTCGAATGGGGATAAAACCCCTGAAGACCACAGTCCACAACATTTCCCCAGCGTGGTGTGGTCGGCCTCCAAACGAAGCCAAACAGTAGTTACTCTGTAATGAGCGAGGCTCCAACTGGTCATTGTTGCGCTGCAGTGGCGACGGGCCCTACAGGCAAATTTTGGCCAACGCTGACACACAACAGCAACTGCCAACAAATTAAGACTCGGGGTGAAAAATCTCTTCAAATGTTTCCTGGCAACAGAAATATTTCCAAGTGGTTAAAGCTGCAGTGCTGAGGCAACTTCTCTTTTCACATGAAACAATGATTCAGATGTTTTTGTGCCGACCAGCAGAGAAGTTTACGAGCCATGAAAATGTACCTAACACTTATTGAACACAATAAAGCTAAACTCAAGTAATGTTTTATTTTGTGTCCTGAGGTGAACCTTTGACAAAAACTAAAACACGAACCCCACAAGGGGTCGCAAGATGATTAACAGGACAACAAGGCAAAAACTATCTATTTTTGCTGCACTGGACACAAACGTTAACGTTAGTTTTTCAGACTTTTCTTGCTTTTTTCTTTTAAAACAATGGATCATTTTGCCTCTTCAGGGATCTAATAATCAGGAAACAATAATTCACTGTGCTCAGACAAGCAGAAGAGTTGCTCACTGCCCAATGTACCTTACAGTTATTGTACACTATCAGTTTTCCCCTATCTTTTGGAAAGCCTCATCTTAAAGGTGCAGTTTGCAGGATTTGGGCGACATCTAGTGGTGAGTTTGCAGATTGCAACCAACAGAAACTTCTCCTATGTGCCAAGCGTATAGGAGAATTTGACCCTGTCTACAGCCATTGTTTGGTTTGTCCATTCTGGGCTACTGTAGAAACATGGTGTCCGTCTCCGTGAAGGGGACCAGCTCCTTATGTAGATACAAACGCTTATTGTAAGGTAACAAAAAGACAGTTCTTGGTTTCAGGTACACTTAAGAAAGAAATCTCATTATTATATTCCATTACTTTACGATAGATCCCCCTAAATGCTACATATTTTCCTTCAAGTCTAACATGTTTAGTACACTGGAAATAATTTACAGTGTAGTACTTTATTCTGTGCCCTGAGGTGAACCTCTTATGATGAGGGAGACTTCCCAACCTGGGGGTCAAGGGGTCTTAACTTAAATCTAAGTGGTCCTGAGATGATGAACAGGATAAAAAAGCTGAAAAATACATATTTCTGCTTTCAGACTTCTTTCTATTGGTTGTTTTTTTTCTTGTGAATTACTGAATAATTTTAAGAAGGCCTTGGAGAGTCCTCAGTTATTGGACATGACATAACTTGACCACATTAAATACAGTTTTTTCATCAATGTTGTTGTGTAACTTTTTTGCTATAATTTACCTTCATAAAGTCATCTCGTACTGCCGACTGAGTTTTAAACACCACAACGATCTGTGGCCGCATGTTAACCAATATAAAACTGATTCCAATGAGTTCTTTGAAGTACAGATCTCAAATTTGGGGAAAAGTAGAGCACTTGTATTGGATTGGTACTCATACTAGACATTCAGATTTTACGGTATCAGAAAAGAAAATAGGTGGATCTGTAAAGCTATACATTTGACCTCTTTAGGCATCTAAAAGTCATTCAAAAAAATGTTGACATGTCGAACGGCGACCTGGCAAGTCCACATTGCTTTGTTGTATACCACTGGTTTGCATCAACAGATATGGAGAGCTGAGGACATACATCTTAATACCAGAGGTGCTGCTACCACCAAAGAGTCAGGAGAAATGACAAAACTCTGCAGTGATGCTCTGAAACGTTCAAACTGATCACCTAGTGAAGAATTGCTCTCTTGTTTCTCCTACATTTCACTTTCATGCCTTGGGTGTGGTAATACAACTGAATGCCAGTGTGGGCGGGAAACAAATAAGAGAGTGGATGTGAGGATACAAGGTGTGTTCGTGCGTGTGTGTCTCTGTATGTGTGTGTGTGTGTGTGTGTGTGTGTGGAGTGAAAAATGGGGGAGATGGAGGTTGAGTGAAAGAGGGAGGGAGGTGTGTATGTGGTGCCTGTTCAGTACACAGAGGTTGAGGTTCCTTCCCAGATGGCTGCTGTTAACTCTACTCACACGCACAGCTGATTAGAAACACATTGAGTCTGGGGCTGCACGCACGCATGCACAAACACACACGCAAATGCACTCACAAAAGGAATACAGCCGGATATGCACACAACACACAAAACAAACACACAACAACAATATACTCATGCTCACATGCTTACAGATAGAGGCACGCACACACATCCCGTGCAATTTCAAACACACACTGAGTACAGTCAGGCATGCAGATGAAGGCCCTCATTTCAGCACATGCAACATGCAGCGCCACACACACACACACACACACACACAAAAGTTCCCATGCATTAGAAGCCACACTGTCAGGCCGCTCAGACCTCCTCTATTTACTGTGTCCCTTTACACATTCAATCATCCAAGAAATGACTCTAACCCAGGCTGGTGCTGCTGGAGGACTCCAGGTGCAGCAGCGCGCACTCACTCTCCTCCCCGGGAACGGAGCTCTCCGGCTCGGCTATGCGCACCGGGGATGGCCCCTGGCTTTGCGGGTCCTCCTCAAACACCAACTTGAACTCGAACTCTCCCTCCTCCCAGCCCGAGCCCGGCGCGGCCCCCATCGCCCTCTGGCAGCAAGGACAGGATACAGACAAGAGTGATCTCCCTGCGTCGGATAGAGCGACTTTAACGTCCTTGGTGCGCCTCGAAAAAAGAATTTCCCGGAGATATTCCAAACACTTTTTGTCTTTCTCCTATGTCCGTGTCATTGCGCAAATATCCATCCTCACGAAAAGTTTTGATGTAACTTCAGCAACTTTTCCAAGCGGTTTCCACACGATGAGGACTGCTTCTTGTTCGAGTATTTGCCACTACTTTTTTCAGCCTGGATGCCTTGCGGTCCAAATCAGATCTTTGCTTTGGATATCTCACAATCTTTTCCGGAACACATCTCCCATATAGACCCGGGTCTTTCGTTCTAGCTCCATCGCCATCCCTGTGGCTTCTTCTTCCTCCGTTCAAGACGGAGAGAAAAAAAAGTTTATCAAATATTTTTGTCGTCCTTTACCCTTAATTGCCTTTGGGTGGGTTTCCCAGCTCCAGTTGGTCCGTTACTCATTCCCCATAGGACCTTGTGCCTGTCAGTCATGAATCCCCCCTGCCCAACCTCCAGCCTCCCTCCTCTCCCCCCTCCTCACTCACTCTGGAGGTTTCTCTTTTACTCAAACACACTTCACATTTACTTAATACACCAACACATATTTTAAACCTGACAAATGTGGCTTGTCTTTACAACTTACATCTTATTTACCATCACCCACACATCACCCCCCCCACACACACACTCACACTTCTATTACGTTTATCTCCATATCATCCTCAACATCAATAACTTTTTCACACATTTAACCCAAAAACAATATGATTATTATTCCAATCATGAGCAGGACTCATGGCAGCTCACTAACCTGCTATTGTAGGCCGGCTGCATGACCACCAGGGCTGTGATGTTAACTGTCAGTTAGTGAACATAAGAGGGCCTATTTCCTGTGGCGATGAACACGACAGCCCCCCTTTTTTTGGCTGTCACTCTTCCCTCTCCTCCCCCTTTCCTCTTCTTTTTTTTTTCTTTTACCCCACTCCTCCTTCCTCTCTTCTCCCCACCAACTCCTCCTCGTCCCTCCTCTTGATTCTCCCCTCCCCTCCCTCTCCACCAAAGATCTGTTTCTCATTATCCTCTGTAGTCTGCTCTCTGTCTGAGTCAGGAGACGAAAAACTTAAATAAACACTCTCTCTCTCTGTCTCTCTCCGCCTCAGTCCAGCTCTTTATTCCTCCTTCCTCATCCCCTCCTCCCACCCTCCCCTCCTCTCTGTCCTCCTTTCTCCTCCTCCTCCACATCTGATTTCTCACAATCATTATGTATGTTATACTGGCGTGTAACTGGGGGCTTGCTTAGCTCTCCCTGTCATCCTCTTGGGGTTGTGTGGGCTGGCCTTGGATCCTGATCTCAAGATGTTGCAGACTGTTTTGGAGAGAGGAAAAAGCGCTACGAGCAAGGTTGACCCAATCATTTTTGGAGCCAAAGGCAGAATCGGTTAACTCATGCCCCAACCAAATCCCTATGGGGCACTTTTGGGCACGATGAAAATATTAGGAAGTGTAAATTTCCAAAACACCGGAAGTAAAAATTAATCTTGAGGGAGTTAAAAAATGTAGTCTTAAGGAGCCTTTAATTTTGCTACTAGTTATGGTTATGTTAGCGTGGACATTAGATCCTCACCAGATGGAAACCTCAAGGTCTGTAAAGTGAAGCCAATGCTGAAGTGAATTAAACTTGCATTCTTTCTAATGGCCATCAGGGGGCGACTCCTGGTGGCCTGATGAGTAAAAATGTCCCTTACTTTAGCCTTAACATATATTTTGAACAGTACTTACAAACAAGCATTCATTTGAAAAAAGTTGTTCTCTATTTTAAGGCACAAAGTAATGTCCACTTACATCATACTGTTTTGCACAGTAACAGGGTGGATGGTAACAGGGGGGACATTTTATGCTAAAGTTAGCCATTACTACTCATGAGATGAAAAACAAGCTAGCACTTAGTGAAAACAGAGGAAGATTTTTAGTACATTTATTAAAAAATTATTGGTTTCCACTATGAATAAGCGTAACAGGGTGGACATGTTATGGTTTACAACATCATTCAAGCATTCTAAAACATTGATTAAAAAGGTTTATTAAAGAGTGATACTTACTCTGCTTCTTATAGATTCTTTCCCCCCAAAAAGTTCCTCAGTCACATGACTTGAGGAAATGTCAGGGGCCGTGTGCAGGGAGATTTGCATCATAGTAACAGGGGGGAAAGTCAACTCAGGGACAAAACAAATCTTAAAGATTTTAAGCATTAAAAGCGCATTAATAACAAAAAATAACATTTGGTGAGGAATATTATAAATATAGCTATACAACAATGAGGAAAAATTTGGAATTTGTTTGATTTATATTACTTATATCTGTATCTTAATTTGACCAACCATGATTGGGGACATGGCAGTTTAGCCTACTTGTGCTAAAATTGGGGTAATTATTTTCAATTAAATTATTCCTGAGTACATATAATTTTGTTTTATGGTAGAGGGGGGGTTAACCATGCAAGACAAGCTTTTAGAAAGAATTATAAGCCCATCTTTACACAAAATATACCGTATTATGTAGTGGGGACTCAAATGGCACCAAATGACCCGGCTACCTTGTAGATGACAGGCGTTGTCCGGTCTGGGAGTTGTCCATGTTTTCATCTTAACAACTTTAAACCTTTCACAGTGTGTTTTTTCACTGCATGGCGGTTAATTGTAACTTTTTTGGTCACCAGAAAATGTCTTATTCTGCTTTCGGTTGTATTCAGCTCCAACCTCTCATGTCACTTATGGTTGGAAAAAACCAAGATGGCGACAGCCAAAATGCTGAACTCGAAACTTCAAAACAGCAGTCCACAAACCAATGGGTAACATCAAGGTGACTACGTCCACTTCTTATATACAGTCTATGATCCACACTAAGACAAATTTCAGACCCAAAACAGCAATGTGTTATACATATATGTACAACATGTGCAATATCAGTGTAACATGTAGGCTATTTTCAGGTTTAGCTGCCTTTGAATTGATCCAAATCTCCATTAACTACACAGTAGTCTTCACATGGGCGTCCTGAATTAAAGGTGCAATCTGTAAGATCTGACCACATGCTCCAAAGGGGGCAGTATTTCACCTTTACTACCAGGTTCATACAATCTAAAGTTACAGTCATCAGTTATACACAAAAAAAGCCAAATACTAATCAACAGCGGCGCAAGAATACGCAAAAATTCAACCAAGCTGCTGAAACTCTCAGAGCCGGTCTAAGTAACACTGCTATCTTATAATCTTCATGGGTGTTGTACGGTGTGTGTATGCATTGATACTTGGTTCATTGGATTAAATCCAAAGTGGCAGAAATGAGAAAATCAACACACATATCCGTCTCTGCGAGGAGACCACCCTGCCAGGAGGAGAGCGGTCGGCTTCGGCACCTCCGGGAGACGGACCTCCGGGAGACGGACCTCCAGTCTGTGGCTGCAGCAACTTGCATTGAGCCGGCACAAACCACAACAAAGTGTCCTCACACAACGATTCGTATGACATCTTACAAAAAGTTACTCTTCATTTTTCCCATCCATCTCCCCTCCGGCCTGCCATGTTTTTCATTTTTTGCGGACTTTATATTCCCACGTTGATGATTACGTGGATAACATAGGAAATTATTTTGTGGGATACCTACGAATTACGGCGCATTATTCTTTGTTGGTATAGCTACAAATGCTGAATGATGCCAGCCTGACGACGGGAGTCACTGCAGGCTGGTGGAGCATTGGGTCGAACCTGTGTTAAAAATAGCAAGATGAAAGTTTGCTGATCCGGCATGAAAAGGCCCTGCAGACTGCAGGTACTTGGATTTGCGGTGGCCAAATTTGAGCTAAGTGCTAACTAGGGGTCCTGCCTCACGGAAGACGAGACGAGGGCGGGAGTTGTATTTTATGGGAGTATTCAAATTTGTGCCAAAACACACTCAGGTGGATGTATTATTGCAAGTCGTCGGGACAGCTCTTCTTCTTCGTCTACTCATGAGGGTATGACTGCTACAGTGATATTACAAGACAGGACGGGCCGGGGCTAGCTAGTTGATCTCTGCAACAAATTACGTAGACGTCTTTTACGAAATGTCAAAACTGTGACATTCTGTTGATAATGTTGAATGTTTTAAACTCAACTTCTGGCGAGATCTTACACGTTGCACCTTTAAAGTGACATGGTTTGCCAAAGCGGTGAGTTTTTATATGTGATCGAGCAGCAAGACTTCCAATGAATACCAAGCCAACTGCTTAATAAAGCTGAACTACACATGTTCAGTTGTTCAGGCACAGAGCCTTTATATAAATGGAAAGTTTTTCTGGGGGGAGGGGGGGGGGGGGGGGGGTTGAATGGCTGTGGAGTTGAATGGCTAGTAAATTGTTTAAAGGATCGCTGCAATGAGATGGATGAGTGCAGCACACAGGAGGAACTGCTGAGTGTCAACTTTATGGGAGGAAAGGAGAAAAGGGAGGAAGTGATTTCTGTTGACGTGTTGCCATCATGTGGTGAAAGACGAAACAGTTTTTCTGTAACTTTCCCCAACAGTTTGCTTTCACAGCCCGAGGACACGGATTTTTGTGATCACCGAAATGTGTTTTGCAACTTGAAGTCTGACACACTGATGTTGTGAGTCAGAGAGAAACTCAAAATCATGTATTGACCAAATGACACAATGGATTTAACTGAAGTACATTTTTTGCAGTTGAATATATATATATATATTACATATATAATGTATTTAAATGCTGTAGACAAGCTGATGCAGGAAAGCACTGATTTAAACATTAGTACTCCATTGTTGTTTTTCCTTTAAGCATATGAATTGTAATTTTGACATAAAACTTGTGACATTGTTTAAAAGGTTTTTCATCACTCCTGGTACATTCTGTAACATATTACATGTACATATACATTATATGAAGAGCAAACAGACTTCATCCTGGACTGTGAGTGAACCACACCCGTCTTTACCTCCTCAGAGACTACAGGTGTCCTTCAACAATGCAACTGGTGATATGTAGAAGAAAAAAAGTACTACTTCAATAACTTTTAAAATATAAAAAATATGAATTATTCTTGAACAGATTTGTTCTGAAATGTTATTTTAAGGTCAGCTGTCACAACATACGCCTTTCATTCATTCCTTCATTAAACATTTCAGAGAGATGCAGTATTAAATGTTTGTTTGTCAAAGTTAGAAAGGCAACACTAGAAGTGCTCTAGAGTAGTCTGAGCTCAAACCAAAGCTTGTGCTAGTGACTAAAAATTAGTTATTTGAGTCACTTTATCTAAATATATCCTCTTGCTTTATACATGCTTGTTTACATTACATGCATGAGCAGACTGACCCCCACTGCTACAATTCTTCATTTTGCCAAACATACACTAAAAAAAATGTATCCTTTTTTTAAAATGATTACATTTCCAACCACTTAATTTGCCGTATAATCTCTATAACTACATTTTTTTTAATTTGTCAACTTGCAACATGTCCACAACAAAGCTGCTTATATTTCCTGCCTCACTCAGTCAGTCTGTCGGTTCACCGCTTTGGTTCAGACTGAAATATCTCAGCAACTGTGCTGCAAAATGTTGTATTCATGTTCATGGTACCCAGAGGACGAATCCTTATGACTTTGGTTATTAATTACGTTTTAGTCTATCCCTATTTTCAGGTTAGAATTTGTATTGACTGTATAGACTGGGGACAAAACGTCCCCAGTCTATCATTAACATTAAGACAATTATTTTTGAAATTGTATGTTTAAATATTTGAATGATCTTATTCAATATATGCTAATTTGAATACTTTTCCAGAGCAAAAAATCTGATCATTGGATAAATCCAGGATAAAAATTCTTGTTTCATTTTGTTGACATATTAGATTCAAAGGTTTTTAAAGAGGGCATTATCTTTTTTTATTACTGAATCAGACAATACATTCAGCAGCAATGCATAACCATTTACACCATGTTTTTGTGAGTAAAATGTTGTATAAATCCGGCTATGAATGATATATGAATAAACCCCTGAGAATGAAACTGGAAAGTTTGGTGTATGAGAAAGACTGAGAATCTGAGAAAAAAACACATTTTGAGAAAACATCCTTTAAAGATATTTATTGTAAAATTCCATTCATTTTGAGGACACTACAGGTGAATATAGGGTATAAGAACATCTATAGATCACCATGAAATTCCCCCAATTGATTACTTATTAAGACAACTTATTGTTTTATTACAAGGTTTCTAAAATGTTATGTTTAAATATGCAAATGAGGCATTATCTATAACTTTTGGGGAAATAGGAGAACCCTACAGACGTAAACAGACAAAGTAGTAAAAAAAAACTCTAAATGTGTATTTTGGATGATTTCTTTCCACTAGTCTGAAAGAAGACATGCTATGGCAGCAAAATAGCCCAAAATTATGTTTGCTTTGGGTGTCTCACCTAAAGAAGAACTTTCCATACTTTGCCTTGTAATATCTGTTTTGATTATGAATAAATGAATCACCTCACTTTTGATCAATAATTATTTCAATACTTTTAATGGCATCAAACTAGAAATAGAGGATGATGAATGATAAAAAAATAGTCAGGATTTCAAAGTGATAAAGCATTTGGAGTTTATTCAGACCATTACAAACAGTCTCAACAACACTTAGTTGATTCTGGCTTCAGCTTCTCGTTTTCAGCTGCCCAGTGACTGACTAACTAGTTCAAGTAATCCGTCTCCATTGTGTATAAGTGCTGAAACTGCATTAATGTGAGCCATGACGTCACTGAACAAGGGCATGCATGTTCAGCAAACCTTCCCTGGAAGGAAGAAGATTTAATCTTTGGGCTTCTCCTCATTTCCAGCATTCCTGTCAGTGTCAGAAACGTGTGTGAACTAGTTGGATGTGAATTCTTGTGTGTGTGTGTGTGTGTGTGTGTGTGCTATCTGTATGCATGTTTGCGCTTGTGTGCCCAGCATCCATGCGACAGGGAGCTTGTGCAAGAGTTTGAATCACCAATTACTTCAGATTATGCAACACTTGACTCACAGAGAGTGAAAAGTGCCTCAAGACACCCAAATATGCATTTTGATACGAGACATTGCTTCCAAAAAGAATGCATGTTTCTTTACTTAAAAAACGAATCCCTGAATGCATACAATGTTATAGCATGGATGCATTCCACAGGATCCTAATCATATATGGAGATGATAGAGCACTGAAGATAGAGAGAGGGAGAGTGAGCGTTTTAAGGAAGGACACACCTCTCTGCCTCCCTCGCTCTCTAACCACAGCATGTTGCAGCCTGTGGGGCAGGATGTGATTCAGTTTATTATGAACCGAGCTAACACAGAGCATCATAAGAGGGAAACGCTGTCGGACAGATCGGAGAGCAGCAGTGGGATAATTGAATCTGACATTTATCACAGAGAGACATCAAGTCCTGGTAAGGTCAGTCACTCTTGAACGTTCACTAGAAAACTTGATTTTGGACTTCTTATTGACCTTTTTCATTCATTCTCTCTCTGTAAGATGTTTCCAACATCTGCCTCTTAAAATAATAATTTACTTTTGTTGGCTTGACTATTTACACATTGCAGATTTATTACAAACCTATGAATCATTGTTTTAAAACGTTGGACAGCAAGATAACCCATGGCTGTTTCTTTATTGGCAAAAAAAAGTTTCCAGAGTTCGCAAAGTCAATTACAGTGTTGTAGTCATTTTCAGATTCTTTCAAAAGTTCCTCAGGTTTTGTTTTGTTGTTTTAGAACCCAAACAGTTGCTTGAAATTGTCAGAAAACATATATTTGCTTTGTATTTTTTCCCATTTGACGGATTCTCTTGCAGACTTTCACAGTTCTTTCCTTAGCTTGTCTTTTTTAAGTAAATTGCATCAGTTTTATTAGTTTATCCATTACAACAGTACATTGACGTCATAAGTTTTACTGCAACATCAGGTTATAATTTGCAGATGTTTGCGTTTTTACCTGAACTGATAGATAGCATTTTCAACTGGGGGTTGGAACGGCTTCATGTCGCCTTGTTTTATTAAAAACTAGAAAAAAAGAAACACTGCTTTCATCTGACAGCATCAATCTGTTGCTCAGACTGGTTTTTCCGTTACATTTTACTCTAGTGATGTAAGAGCTTTTTAGTGTTTACTCATCACTGTTGTTTATGGCCATCAGCGGAAAATAAACAGTTCGCTTTAGTGGGACCAGAGCAAGGAAATTAGGACTTAATCAGGAAATAAGGGCTGGATGTCTTGTTCTCAGAAGGAAATGTAATTGTGCGGAGATCTTATCAATCCTTTCTCTACATCACTCATGTTCAAATTTTCTATTCCGCATATTGGTGTATAATAATAGTCAGGGTTGGTCAGAGACACACCATCAGTGTTTTTCCCTAAAGGTCAACCCTCTGTGACTTCTGCACTGCAGGTTACTAGTTTCCATTACAGGACAGTGAGAAAGAAAGATACAAGACAACAAACGAAATGTTAGAGTGTGTCGAAATACTGCTCTTCTATGACGCAGTACGGCTAATGTTTGGCGTGTTTTAGCATGCTGCCTCTGGGTTTGATCTGTTGGCCACAGATGCGAATATTTTAGAGGCTGCGTCAGGGTGGCAGCCATCCTCTAGTTGTGGAAACAGCTTGTGTACAATTGGTGAACAGTATTTTGGAATGTGTATCTTCAATAATGGCAGACTATATTCTCCAGACCATCACTATCTTCGTCTTAGACAAGTAGGTGTTCTCAGAAATCCAACAATCGGGCTTTCAACTAATCTGAATAAAGTGTTATGTGAAAGATTACCAACACAGTATTTAGTTAATGGGATTTCTATCACCTCTCTTTCCTCTTTTACGATTTATTTTCATTGTTCACAGTTAGAAAATGTCTCTATGAAGAGGAAGTTCTTGTTTTACCGCATGTTCCTGTAACCGTGTAGACACATCGTGTGAAGACAGTTTTATCAAAAGCTGTTAAAAACGCCCTTGAAGCCGATTGTTAAAGACTGTAATAAATGTTTTCAGGAAGTTTTCAAAAGACAAGTCTGACGTCAGGTTTCAGTCTCAAACCTTTTCTGAAGCCATCAGGAGAGAAAATGTCATAAAAACATCTGCGGATGGACTTTTGATAATAATAATAATAAGTAGTGTGCAGCATAAGAGATCTGATCAGTGTTGAAGGAAGGTCTGCATCTGCTACCAAAGACAAAGAAAAACATCCAAGGTTAGCAGAAAAGTGGGCTGATAAACGTATGTGTACCAGCCGTGATAAACAGAGTGAATACAGTCTTGTTTCATACACTAATGAAGTCCAGTTGTTATACTTGTGAAAAATAAATCCACCGTTAGTGTTTTTACTCATAATTATTAGTACTTATTATGTCAAATAAATAAAAAAGTTCATCATAAAAATGTAACCCATCACTTGCAATGAATACAAATACAAGTTAAAATATAATATTGAATTAAAACATGCATCTATACAAATGTCAATCATTACACACAACCCTGTGTAATATAAACACTCTCAGCCCTCTTCCTTTAAACATCCAGTGTGTATACATTTAGGGGATCAACAAATAAGTAGAATTCTATTAATAAGTATGTTTTCTTTAGTTTATATTCACTAGGAATTCTTCTGTTTTGTTATGACACACTGGACCTTTAACGTGAGACATTATTCAGAATGTTCTCATTCCAGATAGAATCGAGACACCGTGGCGTCACTTTCTAACACACTGGGTCGTCCAGCGCACGGTCGCAGTAAACACGTGGTTAATGTTGTGAATTCAAACTAAAGCACTTGCTTGGGTTAAGGCAATCAAACCACTTAGGTTTAGGAAAATACATCATGGTTGGACTTAAAATAACTACTTACGCAAAATAAACAATGTCACATAAGTATGAAAACACGTCACAAACATCAATGACTAACTAACTTTGGGACACGAACAACTGTTGTCTGGCTGAAAGTCCTGTGTTTGTTAGACCTAAACACCTCTCCTTCCACCTGGCATGTATTTATAATACATCATCACACTCATGGAGAATTTTCTCTGAGTGTCTCAGTGCTGTTACTTGAAAGCCTGGTGAGTCTCATACAGATGCTAAAGGGATCCTTGTCAGAACAAAGCGTTGGTATTTGATGGCCCGAGCTGCTTATTTAGGTTCTAACTTTGTCTCTCGTCCTCAGGATCAAATCTCCTTCCAGCATGAACAACTCCAATCATTCCTTCGTTACTTCCAATGGCAGTATCCCCCGAAAAAACCCCGAAAGTAACAGCGTCGTGAGCAATGACTTCTCCACGAGCGTGGGCGCCCTCATCCTCAGCTTGGTCTTCCTCCTGGGCGTCCCTGGCAACCTCTTCATCGTCTGGAGCATCCTGGCTCGCATCCGACGACGTTCGGTCACCACCCTCCTCATCCTCAACCTGGCGTGTGCCGACGGCTGCCTCATGGCCCTCACCATCTTCTTCATTGTCTACCTGGCCAAGCAGACGTGGGTCTTTGGTGACGCCATGTGCAAAGTCTTGTTCTACCTGTGCAACACCAACATGTACGCCTCCATCTTTCTGATCACACTGATGAGCGTGCACAGGTGCGTGGCTGTGGTGTTGCCGAGGAAAATGTCCTCCCGGATCACCGAGAAGGTCGTGAGGAGGGTGATCGCGGGAACGTGGGTGTTGGTGATGCTCATTTCTATCCCATCACTGGTGTTTCGGGACGTCAGAGATGACAAAGACGAGAAGAATAAATTAAGACTGGTGTGCGCGCCTAATCACACACTGCCTCGACATGTAAGTAGACTAGGGCTGCAATAACAATTATTTTCATTATCCGTTTTTAATCTGATTATTTTCTTGACTAATTGATTTGTGAATAGACATAAATAGACAATTAACAATACAAAATAAAGTCACGTTGAGATTGGGCGTCACTTGACACACACATAGCATTGTACAGAAGTATAAAACACACACACACATCTAGACATTTAACTTGCGACAGCTCATTGCTGCCACAACATCAAAAGACAACAAAGATCAGTGTACTTTAGTTTAAGAGTTTTTTGCAGAATTTGCATGTAATTTCAAAATATTTTCACGTTATAACAGCTTATTTTTTGCATTATAACAAGATATTTTTACATTATAACAAGATAGAATAACATATTGATCCATTTTTCTTTTTTCTGGCGTTGCACTAGTACGCTTCTGTAACACCTACAAGGAATTTACATCAAAAGAATAAAGTATAATATCCCTAACAAAGGTGAAAATGTATAATTTTAAATTTAATATAAAGTTGGCATATTGTAGAATCCTAAATCCAACCCTGAGACAAGGGGTTTACTAATTTTTACACAAACAAATCATATGAAAATAATACATATACTGATTTACTCTTGTAAGGTTTATCTTTGTCTTATGAATGAACAGATTCAGGTTCAGTATATTTTTCTTGCTCTGCCTTGTTTTGATATTTTCAGTACAGAAACACATGCAATCATTTCAATGAGCACGTATGTTTTGTATCCTCCTGTGTGCAGGTGAGGTTTCAGTATGCCTTTGAGACGGTGGCGGGATTCATTCTCCCTTATGCCGTCATCATAACATGCTACGTCCTCATCCTGAGACGCCTGAGGCAGACCAAGTTCAAGCGAAAGGTCCGCAGCGAGAAACTCATCCTGGCTATTGTGGTGATGTTTGGCCTTTTCTGGCTGCCGTACCACGTTATCAACATGATGCAGGTGTGTGAGGGCGTGTTCCCGGTATCACTCATCACGTGATTTATATTTCTGATTTTAGATCAATGATCTGATCTTTTGAATGAACACTGAGTATGTTTTGGTCCAAGGTGGCAGCTGAGTGGTGCAAACCGGGTTCACCCACAAGAAAATTGTGAGTAACAAAAGATTTTCTCACATTCTCTCAAACTGAATCATTGACATGTTTTTTTAAATATTTACTTCAGTTGCACATAAACAATAGCACTGCATCATACGGTGATTGAGAAAAGCTGATTAATTTCCCCACACGTCTGTTGAAACCAAACATGTATTTTTTAAATATTTCTTGTAAATGCAGATGGATTTTTTTAATTTGCAAGAGGTAACATAGCGAGCTCCAAATTCATACAAAAATGAGTCAAAATAACATTGGATTGATAACTCTATTCTGCTATTCTATGATTCCTTTACAGCTAATATTGATAGTATGTCTCGTCATTTTGTGACTCTTTGAAATCAGTGTGTGTCTCCGTAGCTTTGTGCCTCTTTACAGTTGTTTAGTGTCTTTGTTGTCACTTTGTAGGGATCTGTTCAGTAATCCATTCGTTGATAAATATATATTTCATAATTCAGTTAATTTGAGAGCAAGATCTTTAAATCAAGCTCTCTGGGATTTTACCAAACTCCAATTTCATTTCCCCTGAAGATAGTATGTTTTAGTTGTGGTCTGAAATGTTTTTCTGCAGATTGGATAGAGTCAATAGGTCCAGTCGGGCAGTGACTTCGGCTTTGGCCTTCATCAGCAGCTGTGCCAACCCCGTCCTCTACACCTTCGCTGGGAAGTCCTACATCAAGCAGAATGGCTTCGCCTTCATGGCTCGGCTCTTTGAGGGCACGTCATTGGACCAAACAGGAACCAAAAAGAGTAAAGACACCGTGGGACTCAGTACTGTTGACTCTGCAAACGACTCAGGAGCAGGAAGTAATGTTTTAAAAAATGGGAGTTGAGCGTTGAATGAACTTTGTGCACTCAGTGGAAATCTGTATACAAATACAGGTGGAGCGAGTAGATTTTGGTTAACGCAACATTTGAGAAAAGTATTTTGTAGATTGTGTTGAAACAAGTTTAACTGAAATTGTTTGTACCCGTCCGTTAAATCAGAACTGTAAATACGTTGCATTATTTTGTGTTTTGTCAGTTACAGAAAATAACTTCTAGGAAAACCAAACGACTACAGTACAAACAAAGTGTACTTGGGGAGCAACTTGATAGTTTGAAAAAACATTTTTTGTACAGCCAACACTTTATAAAAATATATTGATTTCCAACAGACAACTGAGCTAATTGTTTATTACAAATATGTATTGCATCATAAACACCCCGAATACATACATTTGAACATAATCTGTAAACTAGTTTACTCTTGCAATACTTGGACAGGTAGAAAATATTTTCCTTCGACATGTCCGAGCTGGACTCTGCTGCATCCTCTTCAACAAACCAACCTGTTTAAATGCTATACACAAACTGACGGCAGTTCTCTGGATTGGGCACCGTCTAAGAAAACCTTTGTTCACTTCTCCAATCCATTGTATAGTTGGTCAAGTCTGTAAATTCTGAATTTTTTACCTTTATCTCAAGATGTAATGAGTTACTATATTAAACTGCTGTTAGACAATGTGGATCTCTGCTGCAGTGTAAAAATAATTTTACATATAATAAAAAAGGGAAAAAAAGCAATTTCTTGAATGAGTCGTGTTAAATATCCAGCTTTATACATTAAAATGTGACCTGCTTATAAAGAGTTTATACAATAGTTTCTGCTGATGGTTTAATCATGCAGCCAGCCCCCCCCCCCCCCTTCATAACTCACTGTGAGCCATTTCCTCAGAATTAATAGTAAACTACTGATGAACTCTTGCATATTGTACAAGCTCTACATGACCGGCAGTGCAAATAGACAATACACAAGTTAACTCATCCAGCTTTATTTAGTAGTGAATTTCAGTGTTCTTACATACAGTGTCACAAGACTCCTAATTTTATCAAAATGCATAGATTATGATAAAGACATTCCATTATTTGAGGCAGCAAAACATTAAGTGAACACCTTATAAATATAATTCAAAATTCCAGAAGGCTGTGATCCTGCTGTGGACTCTGTTCATGCATCGTTCCCTTTACCTGTAGACACAAAAAGGGTGAATTAACAAACATGTTGATTTAATGATTATAGTTGTCAGATAGTGATGCACTTCAGCTCATCTCTTCCACGCTTTTTAATCTGTTTACAAAGGCCAGAGCAGCCGTACAGAGACTCATCTGTTGAAAACCAATAGGAATAGCATTTCAAAATCTGTTTTATATAAATAAAACGGATCTGGGCGTGGTCTCCGAACAAAGCCTTAAATTCATACACTATAGACCTCAAGTTTGAATGCAGTGCTTTAGTAATAGACTGCATTCATTTGACCTACATGGACCCAATAAACTTACAACAATGTGTACAATCATGAGTGGGAATAATGTGCACCATCAATCTATCAACCAAAAGACACTGACCTTATCGTGAGGCATCCAGTCCAGGCTCTTAGATCCTAAAAAACAAAAAATATATGTTAGTCTCAACCTGAAACACAGTGAGCATCCTCACTAGTATTTGTTCTACCAAACCCATCAGCGCAGTGAAATAATAATCATGAGTTTCAGCTGAAACACAGACTCAAATGCAACTCATCATTAAGGTTTGGTGGTGTACTGCAGAACAGTTTAAAGTGGATTTATTACAAGTAGTAATAGACTGCATTCATTTGACCTACATGGACCCAATAAACTTACAACAATGTGTACAATCATGAGTGGGAATAATGTGCACCATCAATCTATCAACCAAAAGACACTGACCTTATCGTGAGGCATCCAGTCCAGGCTCTTAGATCCTAAAAAACAAAAAATATATGTTAGTCTCAACCTGAAACACAGTGAGCATCCTCACTAGTATTTGTTCTACCAAACCCATCAGCGCAGTGAAATATAATCATGAGTTTCAGCTGAAACACAGACTCAAATGCAACTCATCATTACGGTTTGGTGGTGTACTGCAGAACAGTTTAAAGTGGATTTATTACAAGTAGAAATGTGGCCTCTTTCAACGGTAGTTCTGCTCGGAGATGCAGATGGAAAAAATGCAGTAATACCTCTGCAGCACGTTTAAATGCCTGAGAACATTACACGTAATGTTGCATTATAAAACATTAGTTCATAACTGGCAATAGAGTGCACGATGAGCCTCCTAAAACGTAGTTTACAGTCAGATTAAGGCCTGTCGGTTGCACACGTGAACGAATTCATTAGCTTATAATAAACTGTATTTCTATTGCACAATTCATGCAAAACTGTAACAGAGAACTCTTCTACGTTACATGAAAGTAGATGACTACAAAAATGCCAACCTTGAGGTTTCTTATGATAGTAATTACGTAATTTTAATCAAAACACAGCATCAATTTGAGCCATTATTTGTCGAGTAACTGGGCTCGTTAACACAGACCATGCGGTCTGTTTGTCGCTAATGAAGCCACAATGCTAACAACGACAATCTGTGCGGAAATAACCGCAACAAACAGCCACGAGCATATACATCAACTGTAACATAAACACAATAATCTGATACTAAATGTGAACATTTACCGTTAAAGAAGCTCCATGTGCGTTGGTTTCTGTCTCTCTGCAGCTGCACGTCCGACCTCCTTCAGTGCAACAAGGAAGAGAGACTGTCAATGAGGCTGAGGCTCAATTTATGTCTTTACCAAAACCACGTGTTTGCTGTAGGGGGACAGGCAGCTTCCGGGTCTGACGCAGTAGGCTAAAAAATAGCCATTATTATAAAAACACATGTTTACATAAGTTATGAACAGCATATTATCTTTAATGCATGTATAGTGCATATCATTATTGAAATGAAAGTTTATGTTTTTACTAGTTTTTTTAATACTGTTGTATTATTAAATGGTGATTTGTATTGTTGTTCACTATATTCACATTTTTTGTTTGTGTATTTTGCTGTTCCTCCTCCGACCGTCTATTGTTTTTTTGTTTGGTCTTTGGTCTATATTGGCAGCTTTCTTCTTTCTTTCCTTGAAACCAATAACCAAATGTGACAAAAGTCTATCAATGGGTGTGTGAAGATTTCCCATTAAAATTATTATATTTACACAAAAACACAAATATTTATTGTCACATTTAGAGATTTTATCCACAACATATTTATCCTCAGTTACAACACAAATATTTTTTTTACCATAAAGTTGTAATAGAGATTTATGCATTGATTTTAGTTTAACTGACCCTTATTAACCCATATATTTATTATTTAACAAGCCAGTTAATTGATCCAACACTCCTGGAGCTATAGATCCAAGCAAATTAACAACATCAATAATCTCACAATTTTCGCCCTCACCAGATGGTATCTCACTCACGTATTGGTGTAAACTGTATCACGGAAACTGTGTATGTTCCTTAGACTGTATATGAGTTAAACTTAAATGAATTCAACTTTATACATCAGCTTACAATTGTTATTAACTAATTAAGATGTCATCCACCCCTTGACATGACTCACTAAACTCCCACACTTTTGTTTTAGTAAGTAAATATTAACAGATAGGTGTATTTAATAAGATGATTGAATGGCATTTGTTCTTTTAAAACAAAGTGCTGTTTTAAACTACAAAATGACGTTTCAGCCTATCTACGGAACACCCATTGGTCCAGAAAAGGCGATAAAGAACTCTCATTGTCGCTGCTCAGAGTGATACAATTAAAGGAAACGTTGCAACCTGCACAAACGTTAAGTTATTTAATTCAACATTGGACGGTAATTTAACGACCATGAGAGTCTTGATAGGTATGTACATTATTTCATTATTATGTGTGTATTTATTGAATATCGCTTCGGAAAGGTCAATGTGACATAACGCTAGCTGCTAGCTAACGTTAGCATTGCAGACATTGAACATAGATGACCATAGACAAAGAGTAACTTACCAAGTTATCTACGTGTTGATTATGTTCGTCCAGACAATGACAGTTAAAGAAGCGTGCCAGCTATATGAATACATATTGAAAACTGTCATTGTGTTTTGTTCTTTTGTTGTTATCTAAAGCTAAGTTTGCAGAAGTCCTGTTTTGTAAGCATGTATAGTACGCATGCGCAGTCTGCACCATTCTGACTCTTGAGACAATCACAAATTGATTGCATCCGTTACATTGTGTATTGAATACATCATTATGCAGCTCAATTAATTAGGACAAAAATAGTGCAAATTTCACTTAAACTGTCTTTTCTCTTGTATTATAGCTGGTAACTGATTATGAATTCTGTGTGCATCTTTGGTTCGTCTGTTATTATGAGCATTTCTCTAATTTGTCTAACTTGCAGGAGGAGGATCGGGCTTCGTGGGCCGTGAGCTGACTCGCCTGCTCAAACACAAAGGTCACGAGGTGATGGTGATATCTCGCCAGCCTGGTCCAGGGAAGATCACATGGGTATGACCTCAGGATGAAATCAGAATTGTAGTGAAACAGTTGGGACCAACGTCATTTCTCACCATTGAACTCCTGATTCATAACGGCATTTATTTGGTTTAATGTCTGTTGAATCTTTTTAATTTCCCCTTTTTACTGTATTGCAGATCACTGTACTTTTCTCTAAATACAGTCATTTAGAGACTCATTTTCCTCTGTGCTTCTGCAGGGGGAGTTGGAGTCTCATGGCCTCCCACCATGCGAGGGCGCCGTCAACTTGGCTGGAGAGAATCTAATGAACCCACTACGATGGTGAGGGATACATAAACAGACCGTACAAATACAATACATACAGCCACTCTCTTTCCTCCAGTAGCAAACACACTTAATAGTCAAAATTAAGATCTATTTTTATTTGTGGTTTCAGGTGGAATGAAAGCTATAAAAAGGATTTGTTCTCCAGTCGCATCGACACAACAAAATCTATGGCTCAAGCTATTGCTGCCTCCTCCAGTCCTCCTCACTCCTGGGTCCTGGTATCAGGAGTAGGTGAGTCTCTGCCTAATGATAAAACCTCAGAATTAAACTTCAGACCAGACTAACTCACAGATAGTATAGACGGTGACATTCATTGTTTGACCCGCAGGCTGTTACAAGCCCAGTCTGACAGCTGAGTACACAGAAGACAGTGAATGGACTCCGTTTGACGTTCTCTCCAAACTTGTGAAAGAGTGGGAGGCCTCGGCACTTCTTCCTGAGACTGTGACAAAAAACACCAAACAAGTCGTCATCAGGTCTGGTACGTAAAAACCCCATATTTCACTTAAAGTTACAGTAAAAAATCCTGCTAATACAGTGCCCAGTAAACGTATAGTGCAGTATCAGGAAGTTGTGTCATGTTTTGCTCAAAAGACAATAACAATGAGAAACCGTTAATGCTTTGTTTTTTAAATTTGATAATACTTTGTCTTTCTTCTAAATCAGCCCTTTATTTTAGTACACATTGACTTGCAGGGTAACGGGTGGTCAGTGTAAGTGTAACTGCTCTTTATTGTAGTTCTACTCATTAAAGAGTTTAACTTAACTTTACCTAACTAAATCTTGCCCGGTGCCATCTTAAACATTGATCTTCACTTTCAATATATACACTATTCTGATTCCTCCCTCCCTCCCTCCACCAGGGGCAGTATTGGGCCGCGATGGTGGTGCCATGAAGCAAATGCTGCTCCCCTTCTGGCTCGGCCTCGGGGGCACTCTGGGGTCAGGAAGACAGCCGTTTCCCTGGATCCACGTCTCCGACCTGGCAGGAATCATCGCCCACGCCCTGGAGCCCCCTGCTGCCACCCCCTCGCCTTCGCCGCAAGTCTTCAACGGGGTCGCCCCGACACTGAACACCAACCTCGAGTTCACTAAAGAACTGGGCCGGGTCCTGAGGAGGCCCACCATTTTCCCCGTCCCCGGCTTCGTCATGAACACCGTTATGGGCTCCGAGAGGGCCGTGGTGCTCATGCAGGGCCAGAAAGTCCTACCAAAGAGGACTCAAGAGGCCGGATTTGAGTTCAAGTACCCGGACTTGAACTCAGCCCTGAAAGAGATCGTTGGGAGTTGACAGATGTAGACAGAATGTGTGCTGATGTGAGATTTTCTGTAATTCTGTGTTCATATTTACTGGATTAGAAGATTTTTCAACAAATAGGACTCCAGATCACAAACGGGTCTGAGGACTGCCTGGAAAGTGTTTTTCATATCACATAAGACCAGAGTATGAATCAGGAGAGTTTCTTCATGCTAAGCATTAAATAGAGAAACCTAGACTCAAAAGACAAATACAGGTGTGATGAATTCCTGCGGCATTCAGATCACACTGGGATCAGATTGTTCAGGTGCTGAAGGACTACATGTATCATGACATAACACCACCACTCTGTGTGTGAACTGCAGTCTGGATAAACGATTAATATCATTATTCATAAATTGTTTCGTCTATACAACATCAGTTCCTACATAATCACATTCATTCAAGGTTTACGCAATAGAAAGTGACCGTAATGATCAGTGGTGCTTTTGGACATTTATGAACTTTAACGTGAAGTATGGAAACACAGAAGGAAATGTCTTATTCTGTCTGACTTGTTACAAGAAATGGACTTTGATTTGTTGAAGGCGGTGAACAATAAAGCTGGGTGAAGAACTTACGTTATGACTTTTTATTGGAGTAATCAGAGGTTGTAAAATGAGTCGGTAATTTAACAACTCCAGTGAGGAAACGCAGCTGTTCTGTTCAACAAAACCAACGATGAGTCCTCGGGTAGGCAGCCTCACTTCACTTTCAGGGTGTTTCCATCGTTTCAAAAGTCTACAGAAAAATGTCTCTTAGTCGCTGAATCATCACTCTGAATCACTCTGGACGTCGCCATCGACTCCCTGAACGATTGGCACTTGATCTCCCCAGTCGCTGCTCCGGGCACAGCGGTACACATCTCTGATTGAAGAAAATTAAACACATTTCAGTCAAATTCAGAGGCGCTGTCGTCAGAGACACATTAGACAATGAGCTCAATTCAGTGTCCAATAAAAGGACACTAACATGAGAATATTCATTTCCGTTTCTTTTTCACATTTTTACCGGCTGTGTTTCCGTGCCGTCACCACCAGGTGTTGTAGTTGTCCATCGGGGCAGCACATTCGACAGTGGACGTGTCTTGTTCTGCGCTGCACCGGTGCCGTCAGCCTGGCCCAGTCCACGCCTTCTGCTTCTGCCTCCGATGGTTCTGTCCGAGTGAGAATCAGGTAGCTGAACTTCTCCGCCTGCCGGTCGTGGTGCTGGAAACAAAGAATTTCATAAATAAGTGGTCTCTAGCTATGATTTGCTGCCTGTTATTGCATAGAAACTGGTGTAACACAATTGTGGTTTATCCTGTAATTACTTCCTGCTATTAGTATGTTTTACACAGGAAAGTCAGCATGAGCAGTGATGATACTGTGGCTTTACACCAGGGTGTTTCAAAGTCTGACACCGGGACAAAATCGAGACGTGGGCTTCTTACCCCCGGGAGAGACAGAGGGTGGTACATCTGCTGGAAGTTGCAGGGTGTGATGGGTTCAAGGGCCATCTTAGGACACGACAGTTCATGAGGACACTGGAGAAAGTAAAGCAATAGAGAGAAGAAGACTGTGACACAGCTGGTTGAAAGGAGAATATCTTAAACCAGCTGGGATTCAAACGTACCGGAGCGAACACTGACGCTGGTCTGGTGTCATGGACAGTCTTCTCTTGTTTCTGGAGAAACAGAACTAGTCATCAGTCTGCTTCCAGTAACTGTGTCAAATCATTTACACAACAGCACCGAACACAATCCCCCATCTCATCTGCTGTATGTGAATACCTTTAATACAGTGTCTCTGGCTTCCATAAGCATCCGATGGCCTTCTTTAGTCCCATTTTCCACCAGAACCTACACACAAAAACAAAAGTCATTAAATAAGAGAGGACTTCTAGGTACAAGACAAGTTGCAATGTATACACAAAATGTCTCAGATCTACCGTAGTATAGGGTCACTAAAGGTGCAAGGACAACAGAATTAATAAAAAGTGCACATCATCTATCAGTGATGTTTTGTCCTTTCAACCAACCAGGTACGAGCTTGTCTTCCTCCACAGAGTCAACACCGCCTCTTCTCGGTCCTTCACACTGAGAAGCTCCGACAGGGTGAAGGCTGCGGCCACCAAGTCAAACTGCACCTGGAAGGAGAAACACCGGACTGTCAGGGCTCCTCGTCCTCGAGTCTTAAGTGACGTCGCTCCACAGATACAAAAAAACGTTCCAAGAACAAATAAATGTAAAAGAGGGAACCCCAACCTCCTCATTAGCTTATTATATCTTCTGTGCCATGGGTTTAATTTCCCAGAGATCACTTTTCACTACAACTGTGCTCTCGGTGTCCTGACTTAACTACCTGCTTCCACTTCTATTTATTGAAAAATAAATATTTAAAAAAAAAGTGTGGGTGTGAGGATTCCCATCGTTTTTTGAGCAACTGACAGAAACACTTTCTTGAGACGTGGCTTTCAATGTAGAGATTCTTAGCCACTTCAACTGATATTATAATACATGTTACTTAAATGCATGTAGGTAATACTGATTGTAGTCAAACTATTCATGCACTATAATGTGGTCGTTGAGAAAAAATATATATTTTCTAATGCAAGAAACCTTTCTTTTTTTGTTGCACATACAGCAAGAATCTGATTTGTTTGGAATTAAAAATTGAAGGCTGGAATATATATATTTATATTTGAAGGAACTGTTGAACTTAACTGAACACAGAAAGTGTTTTTCTTTGTTGCTGAAATAAAAACATAAAGGTTTTTACCTTCGGAGAGACAGGGAGGAACTGTCTGAAATAGACTTGTTTGATGTGAGGTTCAGCTCTTTCGTCATCACCTGCTCAACATTAAAAATCAAACACTTAGATTCTCGGATCAATTCTTTTACCCAAATAAAATGTTACAAAGCAAATACAAAGCTTTTGTGTTCACCTTTAAGAAGTCGCTCTGCCAGGATGTTCATGGGCCCGGAGCTGTCCACACACACCATCTCCTTCAGAGTGTCGCCCCAGCACGAGTGTGACGCCCTGTGGGAGAACCAGAGAGACTCAGTTCACTGGTCTGGTAACTTACATGAGAACGCTCGTAATGTTGCATCAGCTTTTTTCACGAACCAGGCAACTGTTCCCAGGCCCGACCCAAAATCCAGGAGAGACTGAGGGGCAAAAGAGGGATCCCTCTTCTTGATCTGAAACGATAAAACAGATATTTAGAAGTCTGACCGCCTAACGCATTCAGGGTCATAATCCTCAGCAATAAGGACATTTCTTCTTTTTTTTTTTTTTTTTTTAATTATAACAATGTATTTATTTTGGTGATCTGGGTGGACTGACTCTTTAAGGGGATATATTCAGGCAAAACCATTGTTTTTCATGCACTGGTCAACTTTGATATTTTCGGCTATTTTGTTGCCATAACACGTCTTTTTTTTTTTATAGACTAGTAAAAATTGTATTACTTTGTCTCTTTGCTTCTGTACATTTTCTCAGATATTCACCAAAAGATGGCATTAGATAATGCCTCAATAACTTGTAGTACAAGAAATAATTGTCTTAATGTCGGTAACCAACAGTGGAAGTTTAATTTCTTTCTTTTACCTTATTCTCCTGTAGAGTCATCAAAATATATGGAATTTAACAATTCATATATTTAAAGGCTGGTTTCTCTAAATTAGTTTATTCTCAGATTCACAAAAATGAATTGTCTCAATAAGTAATAAACTGTAGAAGTTTCATAGTGATATCTATTACTTAAATAGTTGACCCTATTCACCTGTGGCGTCTCCATTTAAGGACATCCGTGGTGTCAGTTAGTCTGTGATCTTTGTTCATTACCTCATTGACAGCTCTCCTCACTGCTGCGTAGCCCCCAGCCAGCCGAGCCGCCATGTAGACCACACCTAACTCCTCATCATACCTGAAACACAGAGAGTGAGCTGTATAGAAACTCATCCACACCAGTTACTGTACAAGCTCCAAAATGTGACTGCAGACAGGGCTCCACTTCTGGCTTTGTTCAGAGCCTGGTATACTAACACAAGACTTTTGACATTTTAAATAAGTTAACAAGCTTTGTGTAGTGTCAATATGAAAACTGTAAATGAGTTGCCAAGTCCTTTACGTCTGTAAAAGCTTTAAGATTTTAAATATTGGTCGCTCTGGTTCAAATCAGACTTATCTTGTCTTAAGTTTGGTAAAAGATGCCTTTTCTCCATTAGACAGCAGTTAAATGAATTGAGATTATTGCTAAACACACATATCATTTAAATATATATTTCTGTCAAAGAGCGTGGAGATAAAAGCAAGTGTTTACTTCATGGTAGTCCAGTGATACGTAGTTTTTCTGAGCTCTGAAAACACTTTCTTCCTGATGCGGTCTCCAAGCAATTGCTCATCCATTTCTGCAATATAAAGCACATTTGTCTCCAGTTGCTGCATCATATAATGTGTCAGCAGTTATTATACCATTATATTATTACTTGTTTTAATCTATGTGTCACCCACCTCCTCTCTTCTCCATCGCTTTCTCCCAAAGTTCTTTCTCCAGACTCACAGCTTTCTGCCTCAGAGTCGAATCCTCGACGGCTCTCTTTCTGCTCCACAGGAAGTTTGTGAGGCTCCGGGAGCGGTCGGTCAGCTGAGTCACCTGAGCTCCTACAGGTGGACAGATTGGAGAGTCGCGCAGTGAGGCGACAGAAACATTCGGTACATCAACTGAAAGCCACGTTCACGATTTAACCTACTGTGAATAATCGACCGTGCAGCCGTCTGCAGTTCGTCAGGTAGGCGCAGAGTCTTCAGGTTGGTCACACCTGGATGCTTCCTGTGTGGTTCTCCTTTTAGGAAATCTACCTGCGACTGTGGGTGTGCCGCTGCACTTATTCCCTGAGGATGAGAAACAAAAACAAATGTTTCTTTAGCACCACTTTGAGCTCTAGTGAGTTAATGGTAACCTCCCTGCTTCTGGTCTAATGTTAAAAACATTATAAGATAGTTTTAGAGCCAATATTTTGGTATTCGATTTAAAATCTGTAGTCGATCTACGCATATTTTATTTCTGACGTTTCACAATCTGAACAAGTATTGTAAATAAGTCATTAAGTCATAAAACAGTATAGAATATTAAATAAGTAAAACAAATCCACAATAACTAAAATATTATATATACAGACAGAATAATGTGTGGTCTACTGGGAGCAGAGCGGGTTCTGCAGATAGCTAAATTAACTCTATTTATTTATCTCAGTTCTGTTTTAAACAGCTTATCTGTCTGACCTCCATAGTAAAGATGCTGTGTTCAATGACCCCCAAGAGCCTCACTCACCCGGCTCAGTATCTTCACGACCACCACCCTCTGACAGAGGACACCATAGCTCGGTGAAGCCATATCTTCAGAGCCTGAACGGGGAACTTATTGCGTTTAAATGGCTTTAATTGTAACATTCATCCACATTTTTTACTAGCACGGAGGCACGTTAAGGATCTCCTCACAAGTCCATCAACAAAATAATTCCGACTATCGTTAACGCGGAACCTTTGGTTACCGAAGTTCAGTTCCATGTGGGGAGGTTTTACACAGGAGTACTCACTCTGCCCTTTTTTCTTCTTACTTATACTTCTCGAAAATATATTAAGTTTAGCATTGCGTGAACACAACAATTAAAGTTAAGGTTAATTCTGGACTATTTGTGTTATTTTGTCGTGGTAACAAACGGTAACGGGTTTTTGACGAGGGTGTTGCGTAGAGCGCATGCGTCAAAGTCACGATATGTTTTTGTTTTAACCGCGGAGTGATTCTTCTTCGTGCTTAAACGATCTTTTGCGGCACATACCCCGGCAAGGAAACAGTGGCGGGGAAAGTTTTTTCGTCCCCCCATCTTTGTTATCCTTTTTAATATTACACACATACTTACTGCTATAAGTTCATCTTCATAAACCAACCATGAGGCGCACAAGAAGTTCGAAAAATACAAGTCAGGGTGCACAAGAAACTAAAGAAGAAGAAGAAGTCCTGTCCAAAACAGGTTGGTGCCTGTTAGCCGTTTGGAAGCTAACGTTAGCTGCTGTATTGACGTCATGTTGTGGACATGTCTGGGGCAGAGGAGAGCTGGGAAATATATGTTAATCTATGTATTTACGGTCCATGCAGGCTTTACTGTTTTAGCTCAGGGTGGCGTCTTTACCTGTTAAGAGTTTAGCATGTTAGTAAAAACCTGTTAATGTCAGCCACTGTCAACCATCATACCACAAAGCTAATCCTGCAATACACCATATAATGTAATATAATAATAATATAATGTTATAAAGTCGTTTTAGAGGGATGTTGATTCAACTTTGTTGTCATTTTGGAGGCTGTAGTTTGTGGTGCAGTTGAATCAGCTGATTCACTGATATGTATTTGTCCAACATATTAGAATATCAGGTCATGCCTTTCAGTCAATGCATCTCACACATACAACACATAAGTGGTAAGTAAAATGATTAAACTGTTGCTTATAATAGTTGCATAGTTGTTTAAAGGGACAAACATCACTCAATCAGACAAATATCAGTCAGTACTTTGAGAAGAGGATAGCAGACAGTATTTGTTTGGCAATATATTTGTGCTCCTATAAAAATGATGATGTGTGTGTGTCAGTGTGGCAGTGGAAAGGAGATGAAGGACAGTGGGAACCATACTCTGCTGCAGACTGCGCCTTGTTGGACTCGGCCGTCTCTTCAGGAAACACGTCCGTCACTCTGTCTCTGGGCTCTGGGACGAGCTACGAGGTCGACCTGAAGAAGATGCTCCAGATTAATCCCGTCACCAAGTACAAGAGGAAGATTCGCTCTCAGACTGTAAAACCAGGTATGTGTGAGTTAAGCCATATCTGCCTCGAAGGTTCTACCAGAGCGTTGTTTTATTTTCCAATTGTTGTCATTCAATTCCTTTCATCCCCTGATTTTTTTGTATTATTTAGCATTTAATCAATAACTTTGTCATGTTGGTTTTTCAGTGTCTTATAGTGTCCAACAAACACACTATTTCACATTTCCTTAACTGTTTTTTTTTTACAAATTCTTCATTACTTAACACTAAGGAAAACTCTGTATGTAGTAGTAGTAGACATATTCCATAAACTTTACATTTTTCTTTATATATTTGTACATTTAGAAATCTAAATTGCTGAAGGTATTAAAAATGTTTCTTCTGTTGCCTTCTTTTGTTCAGAAAGTTTGAACGAGGCCGGTGAGTTAGAAGCTCAAAATGAGAGGCCAGTTGAACTTGAAGAGGAAGAGGAGGAGACGGAGAAGCAACCTGCAGCGAAGAGGAAGAGAGTGCAGAGCAAGAGTCAGACAAAAACTGAAAAAATTCCCAAAGAAGAAATAAAAAGTGAAGGTAAAGTGGCTTTTATTGTCATATATGTAATACCGTTAAAATGCGAAATAGGACTTTAAAGTTGCTGAGTAACAATGGAACCATCATCAAGTTTATTCGTGGTGTTACCTGTACTTTCATTAATGGGTTATGTCTGATCTTTGGATGTTGAATAGAGGTCGTGAGGACGGTGGTCATGAAGGGAAAAGCTCCGCTGGACTCTGAATGTAAAGCCAAACTGGGAAAGGTAAAGTGTCTTCTGTCCACACCAGATGTGAAACTCTTGCGGTGTGACACCTGTGAACGCTGCTCCAGTTACAGTTCCTCTTGTGAGCGTGACACAGTGTGTGGTTTATTTTACTGTTAAGTGTCTGGACGTAAATCGATCAAAACGTTTTAAATGATTGTTGTACCCAGAGCACCTTCTTAGAAATGTACATGTGTGTGCACAGGTCAAGCAAACACTCAATAGATCGTTATTAGCTACAAGAATAAAACATTACTGTTGTTATTGATGTTTACTTCAGAAACTAATGTGCAATGTAGGATTCTCATTTATTATTTTATTATTTTATTAATTTATTAGTAATTTGTCATTTTTGCTCTTGTGATTTAATGAGTGATCATTATTAAGTATATTTTCTTTAATAAAATCAGCCAAACTAACACATACAGTTAGAGCTGCAACTATAAGTCAATTAAAGGACAATGAATCTGCGACTATCTTCAGAAGTTTACATGATCAATATATTTTTATTGTTCCACTTACAAGAAGCAGATCAAATGCAATCACCCTCATTGATATTAGTAACTGTTCAATTTCTCCTTCAGGCTCATGTTTACAGTGAAGGAAACGATGTTTACGACATGATGCTCAATCAGGTAAAACATGTTATTGCACCAAAACCTTTGAATAGTTTTATAGACATTCTAATCCAGATTGTTCACCAGGGTTTCAGGCACTGTTGGTTTTAGAATAATATTTATTTGCGATGTGTGACTGTAATAGTTCAGCCCCTCTTCTGTTTCTTGATGATATCTGAAACAGACAAACGTTGTAAAATGTATTTCACATTTTGATTTGTGTGAACGTGAACCGATTTTGAGGCTTCCAGCAAACGCTCTCTCTTATTATTCAGACAAATCTTCAGTTTAACAACAACAAATACTACCTGCTCCAGCTGCTGGAAGACGACGGCTCCAAGGCCTACAGTGTGTGGTTGAGATGGGGCCGAGGTGAGTTTATGTGCCCGTGATTCTTCATGCTTAAATGTTTGTGTTTACGCAGGACATTCAACACAAGCCTGCAGTTTGAAAATAACTGGTTGAATATATTTTGGTGGTTTCTTTGTTGTTTCTTTTAGTGGGAAAAGTGGGTCAGAGCAGTCTGACGGCCTGTGGTGGAGACCTGCTGAAAGCCAAAGATCTCTTCAAGAAAAAGTGAGATTGTGCTGTCTGTTCCGCTCCAAGGACCCACATTTGGGGGCTTGGAGCTCCGAGGGTGTCGCCTACATCTCGATTAAACAATCATAGCTTGATTAAAAAGAAATAAAAAAAACTTTTTTTTTTTAAATAATCAGCAACACCCGAGCAATACTACTATCTAAGTCAACTTTTACACACTCCAAACACAACTGTAGATAATCGCCATAAAAAACTACAATATCTGCCAAAATATGACCAAATTCTCACCATGATTCAGCGATCTATGGACTCCGCTTAGATTTTTCGACCCGAAAGCTAGCTGCCACACAGAAAAACAGAGTATGAACTAGCATTAGCATTCCACCCCGGAGCCGGCGATGCGATCCACATTCCTGTGCTCCAAACCTTTCAAAAGTTACATCCAACAAAGCCACACTGCGAAAAATCTGAACCGCTACTCACCTTGAGGTGCTTTTCTGGGCGAAAACGTTGGAAAATGACGATAATCCCATTGTAACATGTGCTCGCCTACTCATTCTCTGTCTACTGTGTTAAAATGGAGGTTCTTCATGAAAGAATGGCAAGATGGTGGTCCTTCTCCCGTTCGACGAATCATTTTACGCTCGGGGGTTGATCGATTTTTAGTGGCTAAAACTTCTTTCAGTCACTTCAAGAACCTCCCTGTTGCATTCACGTCATCCACACGGATATAACAAGTGACGAAATCCACCCACCATAGGCTTATACAGGGCTCCATTGACTCAGACAGAGATGAGGAAATTGCATGGAGGAGAAGTGAAAATATTGCTCAAAATTGTGCCAAACTGCTGTATGATGTTGTCCTTGACCAATATTAGTGATAAACAAGTGAAATATATAGTTATATAGTATATAAAAGTACAATGGAACAGCTGTTGCAGCTGCAACCAAAATGTGAATTTCGGCTGAAATTTAATCTTCAAACCTCTATAAATCAGGCATACTTCACTCAATCAAGGTAAAAATTGCTGTGGCGACGTATTATCTGTTTTACTATGATGTTGCAGTGTTTTTAGGCTGACAACTACATTATTTCAATAACATTTTGACAATGGGAGTGGTTTTTGGCAGACGAACCTAAGGATTTTCAGTGTTTCTTCATCTTCATCTTCATATAGTATTAACTTGTAACATATACACAATATTTCCTCATCAAATCTTAATATCACACTGTTGTATCTGATTTATACATCCAAAAAGTATTCAAATAGACCTTGTAGTTACAGAGCTACACTCTCTTTAGTGTGGGCAGCACATTTTCGAGCAGAGGCCTCAAAATAGGGCTGGAGCTTAAGAGGTTTAAAAGATATTTTACGGATGTCGGACATTGATGTGAGTTTAGTAAAATTCTGAAGCTTGTTTGTTTTGCAACAGGTTTTTAGAGAAGACCAAGAATGAGTGGGAACACCGAGCGAGTTTTGAGAAAGTAGCTGGAAAATATGACATGGTGTTCATGGACTACAGCGCGAACAAAAAGGCAAAGAACCGACAACTCATTCATTTGTTCAATATCTTCTATCATTTTGTATATTGATATATTTCACTGTTCCAGGAGGAGAACCTGACCACTGTGGACGCTGCACCCACGAAGAAGACCTCCAAGCTGGACGTGAAGATCCAGTCGCTCCTGGAGCTAATCTGTGACATCAAAGCCATGGAGGAGTGTGTGCTGGAGATGAAGTTTGACACCCGGAAAGCTCCTCTCGGTCGGTCCCTTCTACTAATCATATGCCCAGAATTTAACTTAACTGTATACAGTACATATACCATTTTAAGATATTCAAGTTGCTACTTTTTGATCCAAAGATACATAAAAAAAGTCTTAATTCTAGCTCCAGTTACTTGACTATGTGAGCAGATTCCACAGGGGACAAACAAGTGTTTTTCAAACCTTTCATTGTTGTGTTTCATATATTTAAAATTCAGTATTTGTCCTCCTACCTGCAGGCAAGCTGACCTCGGAGCAGATCCGTGCCGGCTACATCGCACTGAAGAAAATCGAGGATTGTTTGAAGAAGAAGAGCAACAGTCGTGAGCTGCTGGAAGCATGCAACCAGTTCTACACCCGCATCCCTCACAACTTTGGGTATGAGAAACTGTGGCGGAGCAGTCGGAGAGTTGCACTGATGCTGTTGAGCAATTTGATGTCTGAATGATTGATAGCTGTGTTAATATAACTATAAGATGTGATTCTCCAGGTTGAAAACTCCGCCAATTATTCGCACAGAAGATGAGCTTAAGGAGAAAATATCACTTTTGGAGGTAAAGGGGAGAGATTTTATAATAATCAACGTGGTCTGTTAATGTCTTCACTTAAATCTGTGGTCCATACTGTATAATCTATGTATATTTCTTGCTCTTATTTCTTTCTTTAGGCTCTGAGTGACATTCAGATAGCAGTGAAAATGGTTCAGTCCAGTGAAGACGGTGACGAACATCCTCTGGACAGACAGTACTGCTCCCTCCATTGTCAGATGCAGCCTCTGGACTCCAGCAGCCACGAGTACACGGTCAGCTTTTTACTACTCCGGACTGTTCCAGGTCATGGTTTATCAGCCGGGACAAATACACCGGCGTTAACTTAATGGATGCAAGATTCATGTGGTGCATTTATTATTCAACCAAGTCGATGAAATTGTGTCGTAACAGTCGGATCAGAAAAGCCAGCACTGACGGGTTGAAGTCAGTCAGGATTTTCAAAGCACTCCCTTCCCCTCTTTTCTGTGTAAAGGTGGTAGAAAAGTATCTACATTCCACTCACGCCTCCACCCATTGTGACTACACCATGTCGGTCCTTGACATCTTCTCAGTGGACCGAGAAGGGGAGAGGAACAACTTCCTCTCACAGATGCACAACAGGTAAAACACACCGTTACTGGTTCTTGTTGCCTCAGATTGTCGTACCGAATGTGAAATCTGCATCGTATAGACCGCTATGTGCGTCTGTCTGTCTCCCAGGACTCTGCTGTGGCACGGTTCCCGCCTGTCTAACTGGGTTAGCATCCTCAGCCAGGGGCTCCGAGTGGCCCCACCTGAAGCCCCCGTCACTGGTTACATGGTACAGTAGGATGGATGCACAGAAAATATACATGCATGTACTGTTTGTCTGTCTTTGTGTCTGTCTCAAACAGAGCATTTTGGACTTAAATGATCTATTAACTATTCCATATGTCTTTATTCCAGTGATAATGATTCTCTCTTTCTTCTAGTTTGGTAAAGGTATCTACTTTGCTGACATGTCATCAAAGAGCGCCAACTACTGCTTTGCCACTCAGAACAACCACGTGGGACTGCTGCTGCTGAGTGAGGTGAGTTGATTCGTGCAGTTGTGTGGCACGTCTCATCCTATAGTTAGAACAGACACAGGGCAACAGGTTTGAATGAAGGGAGACAACTCGTATTAACAATAACAACGACACGATTTGTCACATCTGTGCGTCCGTGTGTGGTTGCAGGTCGCTCTGGGAGACTGTAACGAGCTGCTGGATGCCGACTACGAGGCCAACAACCTGCCGGCTGGAAAACACAGCACCAAGGGCCTGGGACAGACCGGACCCAACCCCAAAAACGCTGTCAATCTGTTAGTCATACAGGACAAACACTGGTTTAAGTGTGCTTTCTGCTGCACAACACAAATCATGACAATATGTGAAAGGGGGAGCTTGTTAATTGCGTTAAGCAAAGAAAGAATGCTGGTTGATGAGCACAGAGAATAATAATTATAATTTACAAATATTACAAGAAATTGCCCATAATGAATGTCTTTAAACACTTCTTTCTTTACCTGGGACCTACTTAATCTACTAGATCTACTAAAATCATTTAATTTATTATATGTTCCTGTTTGTAAATGGTGAAATAAATTGGGTAATTTAAGGATGTTTTCCTATCAACTTCACAAATGTATACACACACTTTGAAGTATTATTCCATAGTCCTGTTTCTATTCTGTGCAGCCATCAGTGTGATCTTCACAACCTCCTTTAGAGTTATACATTAAGCTCAGAGACGCCAGTATCCTCTCAGTGCTTGGCTAGACTACGTAAACTGTTTATTTAATCTATGCAGGACTATTTGTTTAAGGTCATTTTCAAGCACTTCATAGAAACGTCTGGTGGTTTTGCTCAGAAATATGGAGTAAAAGCACCAAAATGAAAGTACTGAATGCTGAACTCCTGTAGTGACTCAAACACTAATGGACCGACCTCGTTTCACTCTCATTAGTTCTGCAGTTCTGCAGTTTTCCCACCTTCATGGCAACAACTGGTTTCACTTCATCTCTGCAAGATGATTTTCATGTTGTGCTGAAACTAGTAACTGAGAGAAGAAACAAAAACACAATTTGTACTTAAGTGGTCCTTAAAGAAATGCACCTTTTCATTTATATTCCCCTCCCTCTCTTTCTCTCTTTCTCAGCGATGGTGTGACGGTGCCCATGGGACCGGCGGTGAAGACAGGTGTGGGTAAAAACAGCTGTTACTCCCTCCTGTACAACGAGTTCATCGTTTACAACCCGGCCCAGACTCGCATGAGGTACCTGCTGCGGATCAAGTTCAACTACTCTTCACTGTGGTGAGACACAGTGTGGACGCACGAAATCTGGAGATTTCGAGTGCTTTTCTCCCCACAAAGCAGGGAAGGGTGTATGACTTAAATCATTCTTCATGTACAGTTAGATTCTGGTTCTTAGGGAAAGGATGTGAAGCCTGAACACATTTTTGTACAGTGTTTGTTTTTGTTATTATTCAATGCTGCGTCTTTTTGAGTCAGAAAATGACATTGGACCCTGTCAAATACCTTCTGAATATTGTCCGGTTTGTTCAACGTGAGCTGTATTGTGTTCATTTTGGTCTCTGCTTTGGTTCTGTATGAAAGACGAATGGCCTCGTGGATCTTTTGGATTATCAGCGTCTGATTTTTAATCCCACAACGTAACGTTTTAGAAGATCTTAATGCAGGTTTTAACGTGAGCATTTCTACTGAATGATTACTAATTCTATTGAATGTGCCAAAAAAACAAATGTAATGCTTTTATTTGTTTCTATAATTGTAGGGGAACATGCACCGCAAAACAACAAATACAGTACAACCATTGTTTTTGTATTGGATTTTTGTTGATGTAAAAAGAGACAAAAACACAACATGCAGGAGTTACACTATATACATAATAATAAAAATAAAGACATTTTCATCGTGGTTACAGTTCGGAGTGTCAGTCCGTCTGTGTGTAAATGTGTTTTAGTTTCATCTCCTCCCCAGCAGGTAGAGGAAGATGAGGACTATGTCCAGGTAGATATTAAGAGCAGCGTTGATGTATTCCTCTGGATCCAGACGGTAGCTCATCATCCCCATCATCAGCTGACAGTCCACCATCAGGAACTGAGGGGAGGAAGAGTTAGGACAGGGTGGGAGAGTACCACCAGATAACTATTAGGAATTAATGACATATTTTATAATAGAAGACATGACACAGTAGGAAATAATAAAAGCACAGGTGTAAATAATTAAATGATTAATGGCTGAATTCCAATTAGCTTCTCCGGTTTCAGGATGAGTAAGTTTGTCGGTTGCGGTTTGTAAACTTCACAGTTGGCCCTTTCTCCCATCGTAATATAATATGGCAAATGTGTTTTCTTTTCCTGGTTTTAAAGGCTTTATTATAGTAAGTAGTTTAGTATGTATAAAATATTACGCACAATATATAGAGTACAATAAAATAACAGAGCAGATATTGAATTTGAAGAAATAGAATAACCCTAACCCATAATTTGTCAAGTAAACTTAAATTTACTAGTAAATATAACTTTACTTTACTTGGAAAATTCATTTGTTACATACAAAAACCAGCATTGCTTGTTCTACATAATAATTTGATGCAAAAAGTTGCCTTAATTTTTTTAAGTAGATCAAGCAGAATATTTGTATCAGTGTGTACAGCAGACAAAAGGGGACAGGGAGAGTCAAGGCGTGCACCCTCCACTTGACTGATGTTTTTGTGCCACCTCCTATGCACAAGTGCAGGAGTTATAAACCCAGTGACACGATGCCCCTCTGGACTAGGCTGCGGCAGAAGAGGTTGCAGATGGTTCTTTGCATCTGCGGGAGGTGCTGATTCCCTCTGTGCTTCGTGACAGATGTGTCACTTTTTCTCGTTCGCAGTGGTCTCGCCAGCAGCTGCCTCTGAGGAATCTTAAGCTAGGCTCAGTAGGTATAGGCTATTATCCATGCTGCTGCTGACCGTGTCCTAGAGTCAATAATGATCTCATGTTCCCTGTCTGAACTAGAGGGAGGGATCAGCTCCGCAGTACAGAGGGAGCTTCATGTCACTCAGACCCATACAAAGCAGCTTTCAAATTACAAGTGTTACAAGCAAAAAACCTCACAGTTCAATTTTGATACCATATATTTAAATATGTTTACATGAACATGGGTTACTATCATATATATATATATATATACACGTTGTTCTTTTCTCCCGTACCAGTGAATACAGCAGAGCACCCAGACATCCACAGACGTCATCAGTGATGAAGGAGTAGAATGTGCAAGAAGCCAAACATGATCACGTCCACCGTCAGATTCAGCAGAACACCGTACCAAAGAGTGAAATCATAAGTCTGCAAAGAACGCAGGGACACATTAGTACATTCAGTAGTTTCATTCCGAAAGTCTTTGTATTCTTAATTGACCACTTGCCTGATAGCACAACCTTCAGAGTATATCACCCTTCAGTCAATCTTTTCAGTATTTTCTCCATTCATAGATTTTTTTGTTTTTGTGCAAAAAAATAGCATCTTCATCAATTAATTGACTAATTATTCATTCTGCCTCTTCTGATACTTACAGTGCTTGCAACACCTATCATTGGATTTCCTTTACAAGAAGCAGCTGAGGGCTATAACTTCAAAACTGATACGTTAGGCAACAGACAGTCTGCAGATCGCTCAGCTCAAAGTAAACACAGATCATGAAGTCTGTATACAGGAAGCATTTAGAAATGCAGCTCTTTGGCTCCGCCTGGTTGTCTGACCTGTGCAGAGAATGCAATGATTGCGACAGAAATGGCCATCGTTGCTCCCAAAGTGATGACGAAATCAGTGGTGTCGTGGAAGGAGGCGATGGTTCCCACCATGTATGACAAGCTCAGGGTGACCACAACCTGAAGGCACAAAATGTAATGTATTAACCATCACCCTCATCTGAAAAAGCTTTTTTTTGCTTCACGTTTAACTGCTTCAAACAACACTTTATCTTCTACCAGAAACCCTTTTTTTAAATTCTGTTTTATACATGCTTCAAGAATACCATCACAAGTATATATAAAGCATATTTGTGTAAGTTTGAAGTCCTTGAGCTGTCTGCTGAGGAGGTGTTTATTCAATCTCTACATGAAGGCATGATCACTATACTTGATGTGACGTCTCCTCACTAGGGAGACGGCTGCTCCATGTTGTTCCAGCAGAATGCTCCTGTCAAGGCATTTGTTAGCTTCAGGGAGAGACAAAGCCTTGTGGGCGTGCACTTCTAAACCCGGCAATGTTTGTGCCGTGTTCTACATTGTGTAATTATCTCTCACAGTACAGGAAGTCCTCTTTTTAAATGCCAATCTCAATGACTTGCATGTGAACACAACTTTAGAGGAAACTGAGGTTTCATTTGATAAAAATGGACCAGTTCCTCAGAGCCCATTTAAATGTAGAGAGGTTTAAATGATTTATCATTACTATTTAAAATATCTTCAATCTACTGGAATATATTTCCTCATGTACCTTTTTGATTAATTAGATTTAGACTTTTACTTCTTTTTCCAGAAAAGACATTTAGCTGAGGCAGCAGCTCGCCTACTTCTCTGTTGAGGATGTGACTGTGATTCATATCAGACATGTATGTTTCCTTTTGAACTACAAAGATATGGCATATTTTCACCTCATTTTAGTTCATTATTTAAATGTTTTATTGTGTATTTATAATATATCTGTGATAATATATCTGTAAGGTATCTGTGTGATATTTATTTCCCAATTAGATATTTGGGGTTTTTCGCTCCTGTATTTGTAACCCACCAATCCCACGATGTTCCAGGGGTGACGTCGACTGAAGGACTTGGTGAGGGCCATGGCGACCACGATGAAGATGATGATGGAGCTGAAGTAAGCCCACAGGTTGGTCTGCTCCGCCTCACCTCTGGAGAAGGTGAACACACACACCACACTGAAGATGAACAGCAGCTGGAAAGTCAGGATGCTGAACACCTGCACAGGGAACGATGAAGAACAAGCACTTAATGAAAATGCAAAGAGAAAATACTCTGCACAGCATCTGATTTTATAGGTGTATGATGTAAATGTTTTTTGTTTTTACATCCATAATCCGTGACCCTTTATGGATTAAAAAAAAGATTGTACTTGACCACACATTCACTAAAATGATCATTTTACTACAAGATATTGTTGGATTATTACACTTTCCAGCATTCACTAAATCTGACCTCGCTCTACTAAAGCCCTTGTGCTTTAATATGCTCAGCAGTGTTCATATAAAAATATTGTAATAATAAATATGTCTATGTAATTATTAGTATTGCACAGATTTGGTTAAAAATCAATTTGAACAAACACATTTTTACTATTTTGCGGCTTCTTTTAACAGGTTGTAACTTGTTTACAAGCAAAAAAATCGTTGCGTTAGGTTGGTCGAACAAAAAAAAGAGAGGGAGACACTTGTCATGTAAAAGTCTCACCCATAATGCATTCTGGTGGTTGTAACCGACAGCGCTTCTAACATGGACGTTGCCGTTCAGTTAGCGTAATTCCTGCATGTGAAGTGTTTCGCTCACACACGCAATCTGGCCTCACAACGGGGGTTAAATCTGCCAACAGTAGCCAGACTCATGGGGAGAGTGCGGCGCATAACTGTCTCTCTGCACTTGACGTCCGCGCATCGCAAGTTATACTGAGTTATATAACTCTTATATCGTACTTATACAAGTTATAGACACGTTTGCGTTCAGTTAAATTGGACTATGTAGACTGTAATACAAACAGTTCAGTTTGTCAGGTGCATGCAACATGTATGACAGTGTTGGTCAGTCTGTCTGCTTGACAATCAATACAAATGATTGAAGTGAGATGAACAGACTGAAAACGTTATCTTATTAGATAAAACATGTTGACACAGTTTTCCTTTGGGGACATAATTTGAATTTGAAAAAAGTAATAAATTGCAATAGATGTTATCGCAATACTCAGCATATCGCAGTATCGTGATAATATCGTATCATGACCTAAGTATCGTGATAATATCATATCGCGGGACCTCTGGTGATTCCCACCCCTAAACCAGACGCTGAACCTCTACCTGCTCGCTTTATCGATGGTTTTCACGATTTACATTTTGTGGCTCTGATTTGTGTAAAGCAGTGATTCCCAACCCCTGAAAACAAAGCAATGTTTATACAAAGAAATTGTTTACAGGTTGTATGTGTCTACAAATAATTTTCCTTCTTAGATTTATTTATTTTACAAATTCTTTAGAGGCCTGAGAACGATAAATTATCCAATAATTTACAGCAAAAAGCAGAGATTAGGGCAAAGTCTAGAAAAGAAAAATAATAATTTTGTGTTACAAATATATAATCTTTCTGCTTTGTTATCCTGTAATCCTGTTAATGATCTTGTGCCGTCCCTGAAATCTTTTTCGAGGAAAAAGAAAACATGGTGTAGGAAAACGTGTCCACAGCGAGTCGTACAAACCTTTCTGACAAACGCTCTTCTCACTGTCTTGTCATCAAAAGAAGATGAGGCTAGTGGAGTTGTGCCCGACGAGGCCTCTGGGCAGATGTCCCGGAAAGACTCGTACCCAGTTGTCGGCTGATAGAGGCAAGTTGTCTCGATTTTGGATGGAGGGCACATTGCCGGGGCTGCAGAGTAGGGTGGAGGTTGCTGTCCTTCGTAGGAGCATAACGGTGGTGGTGGTGAGGACTCATCATAACCAGGAGTGTCCTGTGTCTCTCTGGATGTGAGGGGCTCTGCTGTATCTGACATTCTGGAGGAAGCTGTGGGTCAAACAACAGAGGTTCAGTCAAATAACTTCTGTTATCTGATTGATGGGATACGTTCAGCTGAAGTGAGAAGTTCCTGTTTTACTGAATTACCGTATACTCTATACATTACTCATTAACTTTGGTGTCTGAGCTGAAATTAAATGAATGGTTTAATTTAGTGAAACACTGGAAATTGTTTTATAATCATGTACAGGGTTGCTTACTTCTGATTTTGTTGGCCAAGAATGGTGTACATTTTAGGAAGTAAAACTAGCGCTGTTGTGCCACTTCTTTAATACTCAGCAAGCAAATGTAGAAGGAAATACAAGTGTTGTGTCATATTATTTAGTTTAATAACTTTGTGTGATCAAAAATTCTCTAGATTTGATCCCAGATTGAATTTACAAAGCTTGAAAACACTACAGCAAGTTATAGTAACGAGACAATAGGCCTTTTTTCCCAAAGAAGACATTTTGACTTGTCATAGGTGGAAAAGCACAGGTGCTTCTAATAACATTAACCATTGCTCTGGTACGTTCATGTGGCCCAGTAAGCTGTGGAAATTCAATTTAAATGGGAGCAATCATTAATTACTAGCACTTCTGATTCTCCTACTGTGACACATCAAAACATCTTCTGTCTATAATTATAGCGCTAGCGATGCATTGAAGTACATATCAAACCACACTAATCAAACAATTACCTGTTCATGCAGGTGTGTTCAAGTAAAACTACTTTGCTTTAAATCAGTATGTAGTGCTAACACCCCATATGAAGGGCAGATGAGGTGGTTTGAAATCAGAAAACTTGTGATGTTGAAGAACCAGGTCGATGAGCAGGAGTAGTGCAGAAAAAGTGGTGTTTATTAACAAAAAGTTGACTGAAACAAAGGCAAAAAATGGAACCCGGGAAATTCAATAAAACAAGTTTGTTTCAGGAGCAGAATAGAGGACGGCCATAGAAATATGAGGAAGAAGGAGGATGCTGAGAATAAACCTTCACGGTTGGAGTGAAGATTCGGGCTGTGAAAGAAGGGGCTGGACGCGGAGCTTTGTCAGAAAAGCACATTGTTTCAAGATGGATTGACAGGAAGTGACAGAAGTTAAACAGTTTGATATGAAAACGATCCGGCTTGATAGTCGCAGAGTTCATGTCAAATAGTGAGATGGAAAATGTTTTAAATCTTGATTTTGGCGGATGGGATGTGTTTGTAGCTGAGCAAGAAAGCTCAAATTAAAGGTGTAGTTGTTGGAGTCTCATGCAGAGTAGATGCAAGGAGAGTTTAATGACGGTGACGGACAGATTTAGAATGAAGAGGTTTGACAAAGTAATTGATGAAACGTTTAGGACTAACTCTGTCATGCATCAGTTTGATTTGGAGTTCTTGGAGTGTTCTTGGACAACGTGTCGTACTAAATAAAAAGGCAGTATGTTCCCAAACCGCTACGATGTCAGAGCTGTTGGAAGTTTTGTCTGTTAGTGTGTAGGAGTGATTTTACCACATGTGGCAAATGTGGGGAGACTGACTGTGAAGGAGACTCTGAGAAAGAGGCAGAGTGTCCTCTTTACAAAGTGAATCATGCGGCGTGGGAGGCTCACTGTCCAAAGAGAGTAAAGGAGATCGAAATATTCAGGGTTATATAAGAAAAGACATAAGCACGAAGTAGGTAAGGCAAGGTGTGACAAGAAGCTATAAGGAGAACAAAGACGGTCAGGAAGCATGAGGAATTTTGCTACCGGAGTCTGCGGCTCAGGCGGTGTAATGCTCAGCACAGTGCGTCTCACAAAAATCAGCCTCACTCACATCTGTTTTTGGCAATGTTAATTAACCACGACTGGAGTAGAAATAAAATTCCCTTTTTATAGATGCAGCAAGGGATTTCTGTTTGTTGGAATTTCTGGGGAAGTTTTTAGGGTCATGGGAAATACAAATATTATAGCAGAGTGGGAAATAGATGGGAAGGAGTTAGTGGAGATTTTAGTTTAAATCCAGTGGTTGGCAGAAATGCAACATTTTGGATGCCAGCCGCCCTTTTAAAACCAAAACCAAAGAAGAAGAAGCTTGTGTCACGTGCACACCTTGATTAAAACATATTTGGATGAACTGGTAACTGTTTTTGAGCATTTAACATTTAAATGTTCAGAGCTGTAGGGTTCCACAGTGAAAACAGACATATGTCTTCTTCTTCCTCTGACTAATTAACTCAAATTAATACAATTAAATTATTTTAAAATAAATTTGTTGTGATCGGAGTGAACACACCCTCAGCAGGATTATTAACTTTTAATATTTGTTGTCTTGTTAAAAGTACCAATAAATAAAAGTCAATAAAAAGCAGGATATTTGCGTTAACTTTACACACAGAACAAGTCAATAATACATAATAGAGAGTAAAGTGATTGTTTTTACCTTTTCTGATGGATTATAATTGTCTGACACTACGCCGTGCTGTGTGAGGAGACGACGCAAGACACGACCTCACATGTTTATTGGTGTCAGTTAATCTCGCAACCTGTGTTGTGGTGAGTTTCACTTCCTGATGCGGAAACTGCAAAGTCCACCATTGTTCCACTCGGTCAGATGTGGATAAGGGGTTGTCACTTGTCCCGAGCAGTACAAAATCAAAGCGGGACAATTTAAGACACATTATCTAATTTGCATTTGTCAATACTTGACATGAAAATGTTTGGTGCCAGCTTTTGACAAGCACAAAGTGTAATTGCAGTATTTCCTGTAAAAGCTGCTTCCAGAGCTCTGAATCATTGACCCACATGTGACTCATTTCATGAAGTCAAACTGAAAGTGAACCTGAATGTTATCTACAGGGATCCGAGAAAATGTGCTCAACACTTTCTGTTCAAGCTGCTTTATATCACAAATGACCTAAAACGAATGTGAGCTGTATTGTGTTCAATCATGTCTCTGCTTTGGTGCTGTATGAAACACAAATGGCCTCGTGGATCTTTTTGATTATCAGCATCTGACTTTTAACAACACAATGTAATGATTTGGAAGTTTTCATGCAGGTTTAACGTGAGCATTTCTACAGAATAATTACCTAAATTCTATTGAATGTGTCTTATCAATGCAAAAAAACAGAAGTTGAATGCTTTCATTTGTTTTCGATAATAGTCCGGTCAAAATTCAGTACAGGTGAACATGCACCGCAAAACAACAAATACAGTACAACAATATTTCATATAGATTTTTGTTTATGTAGTATTGTCAGTTAATACAGGAGTTACAGTAAATAGATAAGGACATTGTCTTTGTAGATACAGTTTGGAGTGTCAGTCCGTCTGTGTGTAAATGTGTTTTAGTTTCATCTCCACCCCAGCAGGTAGAGGAAGATGAGGACTATGTCCAGGTAGATATTAAGAGCAGCGTTGATGTATTCCTCTGGATCCAGACGGTAGCTCATCATCCCCATCATCAGCTGACAGTCCACCATCAGGAACTGAGGGGAGGAAGAGTTAGGACAGGGTGAGAGAGTACCACCAGATAACTATTAGGAATTAATGACATATTTTATAATAGAAGGAAGTAAGTTGTAAATAATCAAACGAATAATGGCTTCATTCCAATTAGCCTCTCCGGGTTCAGGATCTTGGTATTGTTCACTAGAATGGAACAGATCCATTGTTGAAGTTATTAGTAACATTGGTGCATTTTCTACTATGAAAACATCGGCTGTAAAAAGGGCCTGTCGTACATTTTTATATTGCGTACTTTGACAGTCATCAAATCAAATCAATTCTCTGAAAACTCCTCATGATGGGAAAAAATGTTCCCTTTGCTAAGTGACCTTTTCACAGTTGTCGCTGTCAGATTTCATTGATTCCTAAAATCAAACCTGTTGCATCCACTCCGGCTTGTGTGGCTTTGAACTGAGCCTTAGACTTGGTTGCCTTCAAAGCTCCTACACACTCATTGTTCATTTTTTTTAAATCAAAGCAGTTAATGAGAGCCCCGGCGTGTGAGTGCAGTGCCTTTAATCATGATAAAGAAACTTATTTTGCTGCAGTGCACGTGTTAAAATAAAACCACGTCACAACGTTAAATGTAAAGAAAAGCACTTTAAATAAAGTGGAACTGTGTGTTTTGACGCCACACAGAGTTTCCTTTTTCTCTCAGAATATTTATTCATAGCTGTAGTGGCAGACATGTTCAATTAGGAACCTGCAAAACCGCTGGATTTCTATCTGAAGGCAGTAATAGTAAATGAATGGTTTTATTAGTGGTAGTACTGTTACTGAGGTGACCAGGACAACAGAACTATGTGTGTTTTTTATATGATTTTGTTCCTTCTGCTGTTTAGCAAGAGAAGTGTTCTTCAGTATTATTATCATATACGTTGTTCTTTTCTCCCGTACCAGTGAATACAGCAGAGCACCCAGACATCCATAGGCGACTTCACTGATGTAGGAGTAGTAGAAGGTGCAGAAGAACCCAAACATGACCACGTCCACAAGCAGAATCAGCAGAACACCGTACCAAATAGTGAAATCATAACGAGTCTGCAAACACAGTAAATAAAAAAATTTAAAAAAGTTAAGTGGGGGCAACTGAAAAGTCTGCAGATCGCTCTGCTCAAAATAAACACGGATCATGATGTCTATGTCTGTATACAGGAAGCATTTTGACCTGTGCAGAGAATGCAATGATTGCGACAGAAATGGCCACGGTCGCTCCCATAGTGATGACGACAGCAGTGGTGTCGTGGAAGGAGGCGATGGTTCCCACCATGTATGACAAGCTCAGGGTGACCACAACCTGCAGGCACAAAATTCAATGTATTAATCACCTCCAATATCTTCAGAGAAAGTAATTTTTTGCTTTATAGATAGTTTCACGTTTAACTGCTTCAAACAGAAATGGGTCCAGATTGTTTATATCTTTAAATAATCATAGTTTTTTAGACCCAATTAGATATTTGGGGTTTTTCGCTCCTGTATTCGTAACCCACCAATCCCACGATGTTCCAGGGGTGACGTCGACTGAAGGACTTGCAGCAGCTGAGGGCCATGGCGACCACGATGAAGATGGTGATGGAGCTGAGGTAGGCCCCCAGGTTGGTCTGCACCGCCTCTTTGACCACGCTGGAGAAGGTGAACACACACACCACACTGAAGGTGAACAGCAGCTGGAGAGTCAGGATGCTGAACACCTGCACAGGGAACAATGAAGAAAAGTTTTATTAAGAGAGATTGTTGGATTATTCAGCAGACACAACATCTGACCTAGCTGTCCAACCTCTTGTGCTCTAACATGTTCTGCAGGGTCCAGTTTTGTGTTACAGAAATATATTTCCTCTGCGTTCTTTTCCTGTTAATCATCTTGTGCGACTCCTGAAATGTCTCTTGCAAGCTGCGCCCCTTAGAAGGATCCCGAAAACAGGTCGGGAAAATGTGGTGTAGGAAAACGTGTCCACAGCGAGTCGTACAAACCTTTCTGACAAACGCTCTTCTCACTGTCTTGTCATCAAAAGAAGATGAGGCTATCAGTGGAGTTGTGTCCGACGAGGCCTCTGGGCAGATGTCCCGGAAAGACTCGTACCCAGTTGTCGGCTGATAGATGCAAGTTGTCTCGATTTTGGATGGAGGGCACATTGCCGGGGCTGCAGAGTAGGGTGGAGGTTGCTGTCCTTCGTAGGAGTATAACGGTGGTGGTGGTGGTGGTGGTGAGGACTCATCATAACCAGGAGCGTCCTGTGTCTCTTTATCTGACATTCTGGAGGAAACTGTAAGTTAAACACAGAAGTTCAGTCAAATAAAAAGATCAACTTGTGTTTAGCAGCTGGAGTGGTAAGTTGCTGTTTTACTGAATTGTACGGTCGTTGATATTGTCAAGCCTGCATGTGAAACAAGAAGACCATGTTGTACATTCATTCAGTCGTCAGTGATCAATCATTGATGAGAAAGATTGTGGAGGAAGAACAAAACAGCAGAGATGGCATCTCCTGTCTATCTCTGTTGTTTTAATTGAGTCAAACATCTGCCCGTGAGCTAATACAGGGTTTCTGATTTTGTATCATGTTGCCCAATAATGTAAACATTAGGAAGTAAAACTATGTCACTTCTCTTACTCCCAGTAAACATGGTGGGAAATACAAGTGTTGTGTCATGTTGTTCAGGTTTAGGAAGGTCATGTAGTCTTGGGTTTTCCCAACAGTCAACATATCCCGCAAAAGTCCTGAGATTTCATTCAAGGTTCAATCTCCAAAAGCAGTAATATTAATAGTAAGGAGACAATAGGCCTTTTTTCACAGCTGACATGTAGACTTGTCCCAACAGGAAAAGCACAGATGTTTCTAATAATATTAACGATTGCTCTGGTATGTTCATGTCCTAGTCGGCGGTGTACTTAACTAAAAATAGAAATGCCATGACCTAAAATACTCTTTTACAAGTTAAAGTTCTGAATTAAAGTACAGAGTTATCACAAGTAAAATATCTTATTTAATTGACAATCTAAAACTGAATTCACTCAAATTAATAGAAAATAAACTAGCTACAAAAATTTAAATAGAAAAAAGCCATTGATGCACCTGCTTCCTTTTGAATCCAGACAGCTAAAATAGTCAGTTCCCCCAAAATCACACAACGCAAATGTGATGTACCAACAGTCTAGCTCTTAAGTGTTTTGGGGTTTTTTGCTTACCTTTTCTGCTGAATTATAGTCGTGTCCGACACCACGCAGTGCTGAGTGAGGAGGAGACGACACAAAAAGTAAACCTCGTCTGGTGATGGCTGTCATTTATCCTCCCAACCTGTGGTGTAGTTTCACTTCCTAACAGCATGAAGGACTCATTGCAGAAATTAAAAACTCTGCTGTTGCTTCACAGTTGGTCAGAGGCCGTCAAAAGCGGGGTGTGGAGACTTCCAGGGGTCCCATGTCAGTAATACAGGGTCGTATGACGTATATTATGAGACTTTTTCAGTTTTCTGACATTTGATAGACAAAGTAATACAAAAATAATCAGCAGATTTGAAATTTGAAAGATAATGAAATGTATCATTCGTTGCAGTAGTAACAGAATTAAAGCTCACATTGGCAAACTACTGCTGTATTTGTAGTTTAATATGCAGAATATCTCATTAATAGAGGAGGAAAGAACCAATACATGAAGATGTTCCAAGTTTGTCAATTACTAAACAAAACAAACTTCTTTTAAACAGTTATTTAGAACGATTTGTGAGTTAGTATTAATGTAATTTAAAGTGGCAGTCCTGGTCCATTTGCTGTGTCCACTAAAAGGGTTTTTCTCCTATAGCTAGACACTCTGTTCTGAAAACACCCAGCTGGGAGCGCTTGAGAGCGCTTTGGAGGCGACGTGCTAAGATACGGAATATACGTGAAAGTAAGTAAAAATGTCGGCACAAGGTAGAGTACTTGCTCTGGATAAAGTACGGAGAGAGAGGATGTGGCTGAAGAGGTTTCCAGACACGAGGACACCGTAAAGAGCTTAACATAAGACCACAACATACTTAAAATAAAACACATTTGATCACCTCTTTGTGGTAGGTTATTTGTCCGGCCCCTCCTCCACTGTGATTGGACGGCTTGGTTTAAAAGTGATTGTGACAAATGCAGCATTTTTACCCAAAGTTGAAAATGTTTCAACTTCCCGCGAACAGTAAAAAACCCGCCAAAGTGCAGCGCCTGCTCACCCTGTTGGCGTTGTAGCGTAGCGTAAATACTCGGTGTTCCTATTGTAAACTATTTAAATAATACGCTGGCCTCAGGAAGAAAACGAGTATTAAGATGTGGAGTTTTCAGAATTGTGTGCATATCTCCATCTTTGAAGTTCCCACTTTAAATTCTTATTAAAATAAATCTCTTCAGGACGAGTCTGTCCTGTTTTAGGCCTCACTGAACGGGACGAACAACCAGAAAAAACCCCACCGTTGACACTTAAAAACACAAAACAGACGTTCACAAAACATCTCTCACACATATTTATTGTAAAAAATACATATAAAAACAATTTCTGAGACATACAAAAGATTGGAGCTTTAGAAACAGTATATTGAACAGACAAAGACAAAGCCATTTGTTTGAATTGCATTACATATTTACAATTTAATAAATTAAATTAAATTTGTTTTTTTATACCAGAGTAAAGGCAGATTGTCCATATCTTGGGAGGTGCAGATACCGCTGTGGTGACTCTTTGAAAAACATTCTCATCTAATACATCGACTTCAAAAGCACAGGGCAGACGGGGGATCAGTGCCCTGCAATTCAAAACCAAGGATTTAGGGACAATTATACAAAACACCGTCCTTGGTTGGAGAGGAGCTAGTTTACACACAGAGCGCTTAGTTAGCATTGGTAATGATTGAGGTATTGCACCACACAGCTTAAAAGAAAGTAAAGGAGAGTAATGTCGGGTTTTAGATTGTCTCGTCTTTATCGACAACCCAACCACCCCACACACACACACACACACACACACACACGCACGCACGCACCCCTCCCAGCCAAAGTGTACGACATCATAACTTATCACCACAACAAATGTAACATCTAATGATCTCCGCACTCTCTCACACAATGCCCCCAAATTCACAGACAGACTTTTGGCATTATATTTTTTACTCTCCAATACAAAAGAAACACATGCACAGGGCTGCCCTCTAGTGGCCAGAGACGTCGTAGCACCTCAGACTGCAGAACACCAGAGACCAGAGAGAGAGAGAGAGAGAGAGAGAGAGAGAGAGAGGCTGGGGTGAACAAACTAGCCAGTAGGAAACCTGTGCACCGGACTGACCCCGAAACTGATCCATACCACTTGTGAGCGCATAGATTTAAAACACACGGAACAGACGGCAAAAGCAATCAATTCACGTTTTTGTCCTTTCCCCCTCTGTGAACGAGCTGCATCAGAGAGCAACCGAACTGCTGGGCCTCATTTCAGCCCTAAAAACACTAGATACCTGCTCGCACAAGAACCCCTTCACCAGGCAAAGGCAATCAACACACACACACAAAGGCAAAGGGAAAGCCATTGAACACATTTAGCTATGATCATAATGTGATATAATGTCTAAAAATCCTATTTATGTTTTTAAAAAGGGGGAAAGCGGTGGGGGCTGGTTATGTAATAATTAAAACATCAGCTGTCCATTGCCTCCAGTGTTGGGGGGAGAGAGGCAGATGCCACATGGTGTAAACATGCCCCAAAAATATATCCCTCAACCCGTCCGTCCCTTTATCCCGCCTCAATCTGGCATTAATCAAACCAGATGGCAAAAACTGTCGCTGGGGATCTGGCCCAAAAATCTCTACTGCACCCCGAGAGTGTTTGAGAATGAGGGAGAAGGGGAGACGTGGGGGGGAAAAAACTCCCCAAAAAAACCTGCATTCAAAGTACAACGGGAACGTTGCGTACCAATGCCACATGTAGCAGGATGTTTGCCAGCGTAACTGTACTTAAAAACTAGCATTAAAAATTAAAAAAGGGTAACCCGCTTGACCAAGCAGACGTCAGGGCAATCTACAGTAAACACACACGCACAAAGTCACACTTTCCTGAATACACAGTCACGCTCAGGACATTTGCTGTCCCTGGTCATTTCAACACACACACACACACAACTTGCACACACACAACTTTCACACACACAACCTTCTCCCTAATGTGAAAAAATAAAATAAAATCAGCCTTGAAGGACAAAAGTGCTCAAACTGGTGCCAACACCATCGCTACTATGACCCTATAAAATACCTACAACCGCCCTAAACACTCAGCAAGTAGCAGCACATTAAACTCAGCGCCAACTAACCACCTCCCAAAAAAAACTGACCCACTCAAAAATTAAAATTAAAAATGAGCCCCCAAACTTCCCCTGAAATGTTTACATGTAATAGAAAAAAAGAGAACACCTAGCAACGGCAGACCCCATTCACCAAAAACAAGCCCTCAACCTCCAGCTGGTTAAAAATAAAGCAATGTGGTTACAGTTCATGCTTTTGGTACGAGGTCGGTTCATTTTGGGGTTCGCCGAGGAAAGAAAACATTCATCCAATGTATGACACGGAACAATACTCTTTCTGCAAAATACTTTAAAAATGACCAATCCCGTTACACTACACAGGAGAGGATGCAGAGTCACAGTTAACTTTTAGTTTTTATCTCAAAGTTCCATCGTTCTGGGATGAAAATGCTATATGAAAAAATTATATATATATATTTATATGTTCCGCGGATTCCGAAACATAGAAAGGAAACCATCTCCACTTGTGTTCCAACAAGAGTCTCCACCAGAGATTTTATTGTTGTTTGGCTTGAAATGGTCTAGACCAGGTTCAAAATGGACCGATCCAAACGGGGGAGCGTCGGGCTTCGCTAACTGGAGCTTCTTCTTAGGATCGCGTGTTGCCCACTCAAAAATATATGTTTGCGTCTGAGAGGGACAGCAGGCTTTTATTTGTTCAGTTACACATTTTTAATTGGGACCTTATTGGGATTCAGTGTAGTCTCCTGTGAGGGCGGAAAAGGACAGAGTGGACATTAGACAAAGTCATGCATACTGTAATGATTGTATTCAATTATAGTCTGCAACAGGGCTACGCTGAACTCAATGTCACATTAGTCATATTTTTCAGTCAACTGTATCATATGATGTGGCAAATGCGTGCACAATAGTTAAACTAATGTCTGTTCTACTGTTATGCAGCACATAAAACGTAACATATATTTGCATTTATCTCAATGATTAATTGTTGAAGTCGTTTTTTGAAGCAAAAATGACTTCCAGTTCCAGCGTCTCAAAAGTGAGAATTTGATAATTTCCTTCGTCAAACATAAATAAACTGAATATTTTGGGGTTTTGGACTGTTGGTCAGACAAAGAGGACTTCTTCATAGACTGTGGGAAATTATAACAGATAGTTTTCTCTATTTTCTGATATTTAATCGACAAAACAATTAATCAATTAATTGAGAATATTCTGCATTTTAAACCGATAATGAGAATAATTGTTAGTTGCCGCTCTAGTGTCTTATTTCACACCAAAAACTGGCACAAAATGTGTGGATGTTTGTACTTATTCAGGTTCTTGTGTTCAGACATTTTACATTTAAGAAGCTTCTTTTCTTACATGAAACAACCATGGTTGTGTTTTCTCAAAGTAAGGCATCTAAAAACGGAGCATTTTAACGAAGATATTCTATATCGCGAGTATTGAGAAATCAGTTAACTGGACGTCCTGGTCATTTAGTGAGCCTCACAGTCTTACATACCTGAGTCGGGTTGGTCAGTGTGCAGAATACATGTGACCCACGAGTCAATCAAAGGGATGTTCAGGGCAGCAGGGTTTCACCTGGGACCAGGAATCAATGCAGCTACAGGGAGAAAGAACAGGAAAGACCGGGTGGGGACGCAAAACATTACATTTTGATTAGCTCATGTTAAATGTGTCCGAGCCTCTACGGTGTCTCCCACAAGGCTTAATCCTCTGATTAAGCTTTGCGTGTGGAGTTCTGAATGAGTTTAAGGACTCTCTGGCCAGTTAAATGCAACGAGACCAGAGAGAAGATGCAAGAAGTGTAGTGAGCTCACTAATATAGAGCTGGAACAAAAGAGTCGATGGACAGACAACTTAATCTGCAACTATTTTGTTTTCCCATTAAACGTTCAAGTACATTTTCAAGGAAAGACAATTTTCTCCATTTTCTCTCCCTTGTGTGATAATTAAAGGAGTAGCTTTGGGTTTTAAACTGTTGGTCAAACAAAAGAAGCAATTTGAAGATATTGCCTCAATCTTTAGGAGATTTTAAAGCCATTTTTTCACCTTTTCGTGACATTTTATGGACCAATTGATAAATAAACTTATTGTGAAAAAAATAAAATAAGTGTAAGGTTGCTCCTTGCAATAACATGATTTTCGTTAGAAATAACTTTCCTTGTGTGAACATTCTAAAATTCTATTTTTTTTCTTCTTCTTCCAAATCTCAGTTGCTCTACTGGGTGGACCAGAATTTGATTACACAGCCAAACAGCCACACCTACAAACTGTGGCACAAAGCTGACAGTTTATATAACTGTACCAAAACTAAAAGATGGTCATGTGTGTGTGGTTTATCTGAGATCAATGTTTGGTTTTAGTTATCCATCACGGTTCAGCATTCGACTGCTTTAACACAACATTGGGAAATAGCAAGGCAGGACCTTCCCTACGACGGAACACCTAATCTTTGGAAATGTTCAAGTCTCAACAAGTCGGATCTCATACTGTACTGAAATTATGGGGAAACCAATGACTCCTTGAAAATTGGGGAAAAACCAAAAGTGTTGAACATTACAGCATGCTTTGAAAAGGCAAATCACTGCAGCAGTAAACGGGCTGAAACATGCACAAACACTGGGGGCTCTTAAACAACGTCATGGTCACTTCTTTTAACTTGGAGTTTCAAAGCGCTCACAGAACTCTTAGCGGTAAAATCTGTGAGAGCGTCTCATTAAAATGTAATAATGACGCCGTTATCATCACAGTTGTGAAAGCTCTATTGCTCAAATATTCACATAATGTACTTGTTAAATAAACAGTTAAGAGGACAGACGCACACAAATTGCTTATCTTTTGCTGCATGAAGTAAACAGATTCTTGCTCTTATACCGACTGCACGTATTCATTTTATCTCATGGTCAATAATAATGATTCTTAACTTCGGTTGTTGACGTATTGTGTGAAAGGACAATGAGTCTCTAACAATCAGAAATGTGCAGTGATATGTGCACCAGTACAGAACAACCTTTGCTTTCTTATTTTTGAAAAACCTTACCCCACATATATATATATATATATATATATATATATATATATATATATATATATATATATATATATATATATTATATATATATATATATATATATATATATATATATATATATATATATATATATATATATATATATATATATATATATATATTTATTTATTTATATATATATATATATATATATATATATATATATATATATATATATATATATATATATATATATATATATATATATATATATATATATATATATATATATATATTTATTTATATAGATCCACACATATTTGTTTTTTTCTTTTCTGCTGAACCGATCTGTGACTCAAAACCATGACACGATCCGAACTGTGTGTTCTGGTTGCACCTTTACTAATTTGCATGAAACACTCTCCTCTTTACATTTGTACACATCTGCATCTCATTTGTACGCAAATACACCAACTGATCTTTTTTTTTTACCTCTTATGGTAGACGCAGAGGCAAGCCAGCCTGGCGATGGTCTCTCCCTGTACTAGATCCTCCAGACAGATGGAGCACTCTCCGCTGTCTTTACTGAGCACATCCGCTGTACACACACACACACACACAGCAACCATGAGTTTTTCCAGCCTTTTAAAAGAAACACAGGCACCGGGCCATTTCTGTGATAGGACACTTACTATTGTACGGTAGTGGAGGAGACGTGAGGCAGCTCAACAGGTGATCCTCGATCCGACCCCCGGGGAAGGGCTTCGAGCAGAAAGGACAGCGGATATCTGAGAGACAAAAGCACTGAGATTAACACGCTGTGTCACAGCGAGACATAAATGTTAGATGATGTGCCCATCACATAGCGCACAACGTGCTATGTTTGGACATCTGGATTTACACAGGCTGACTTGGCAAACCGAAGGAGAGCAGGCTGAAACACAATCAGCCGATGTTATCCCGGAGATAGTGCGAATGACGTGACCGTGTGCGTAAGTGACCCAAAATAGTTGTCAACTTTATTTGACTGTATGCACTACGCTCTGCAGAGACTAGGGCTGGAGGAATGGCCGCCACTAGAGCCGTGAGTGGATGGGGCAGACACTGAGCCTTGCTGCCCTACATTCCCCTCCTCCATCTGTGAGCTGCTGCCAACATGTGAAGTTGTGACCCATTTCCCTACTCTTGGCTAGAGGGCTGGCCTGGGAAACCCACCACACGGTTGTGTTTTGGCTCATAATGTCACGTTCGCCACCTTCTCTGTGTCGCCTATTGTCTACTGCAGACCAAGTGAGCCTTTTCACTTCCTCCTGCAAACCCAAGTTCCCGTTTTAATGCACTTAAAAATAACAAGGCGGTGGGTTACTTAATGTTTTCAACTTGCAGGCTGCAGGATTTTGCCACCGACGGTCACCGTGAACAGGCCCTGTGATGTGAAAGAGCTTGTATGTCACCACTTCCAGTTTTACGCCACAGCTCTGCTTCATACAATAGGGTCTCTGATGGTTCTCGGCAGTATGCAAGCACGGGAAAAGAGATTATCTGTTCAGGAATGTAAATCCATTTTAATTTCAGACTGGGACGAGTGAGGTCTGCACTGTGGGAGATATTTTTGATGCAAATTTCATGTTGTTACACGAGACTAAATGTCTGCGTTTGTGTAATATTTAAACAGTCACATTCAAAGTCTGTTCTGGAGTGATGTGTTTAACTTCCTCTCATTTGGTTTGACTATTATCTCTACGTAAAGTTGACAATGAATACACTAAGTTACCCCTTACTTAACCATCATATCCATATTAGTATTATCTTTCTCTGAACACAAGTCACCTCATGTCTTCAGTTAAATATAATTTCTCTTCTGGAAGCAATCAACCCACATTTCGTCACATATTGAGTCATTTAAATTGATGTAAGCTGATATTGCCAAACTCTGACACCATCCAAGAATTCAGTGTAATCCATGTATGTGAGCGGTCTTGAAATCCAAAATCAGGGTAAAATACAAAGCATCAACTACTGATGGAAACGTGTTATTTATGCAGCACAATAAATACAAATTGCACGTATATAAAATACTACTGCACCGTGTACATGTGTTGACTTACTGCCATGGCGGTTGTTGACACGGTAAAGGCCGATCCAAGCCTCTGACACCGGCCGCTGGTGTGTGCCTCGGACCCGGGCGGATCTTGCGCCCACGCTGCGGGCGGAAGAGTGCCGATTCCCGGGCAGCCGCTCGGAAAAAGTGCGGTGGGGCGTGCGGCCTCCTGTCTCCTCTCCGGACGGATGCTCCGCTACCGCGGCAGGCTCCGGGCTTAGAGTCCCGTCTTCCTCGGGTTTCCCCTCGCTGCTGTTGTTGTCATCATCCACAGGTGACGCTTGGCCGATGCTGGAGGGGATGCTGTGATGGTCCGCGGGGCTGCCGTCGGAGCTCGCCGCATGCTGCCCCAGGTCCGAGTCGCTGCCTTCCTCCGATCGGCTCCGGTTGGCCTCCGTGTCCTCGAAGCTGCCCGAGAAGTCGACCATGAGACTGGTGGGCCTGGTGCAGCGGGGTCGCCGGTACGAGTCCCGCTTTGTGCCATCTTTTACGAAAGCGGAGGGCACCGGCTCTTCCTGCAGACGACTTGCTCTCGTCCCCATCTCTCTAAACGAGCTAACTGTGCTAATTCAGCTGGGCTAGCCGAGCTGCTTCCTCAAAGCGAACCACCACAGAACAAGAGAGGAGGCGGGGGGGTCGAGTTAACCTCGAAACGACCCTTAAACTGTCAAATATTCGTCTGGGAACTTTTAAATAACAACAACTGTCTGGTAACCGAGCTCAGCGAACACGATATATGTCATCCGGCGGTCCGTCTCTCGCCTCAGTTTGTCCTTACGATCCACATTTTCCTTTCTTTCTCTTTTTTTTTGACCTGCCCGTTTGTCGCTGCTGCAGCGGAAATAGAGCGTTTTCGCTTCCTCCTTTTGAGCCGCACAGAAACAGTTACGGTAGCGTCACCATGTCACCCGAGCAGTTTGTAATCCAGACATACAAAAAAACAAAAAACATTTACATGTTTGTGTTGTAATTGTTGTGTTTCTATTATAATTACCGTTTTTTTTTTTTTCAAATGTAATTTTGCCTTTATTCGATGATTTGAGGGTAGGCACCCATACACGTGCAGTTACGGTAAAAAGTACACAAAATTCTGACCAATCAGCGCTCTGAAGACAATTACGTAGCCAGGCAGCTGCTCGGATGAGGACATTTACAGTAAATCAGGAGCTACACGTTCCTATGAAATGCTTCAGAAATAGATGCTAACACTTCAGTACACCGGACGGTAACATTATACACAAGAGGACACTTTTGTTTATGAGTCAACTCTCGGGCCCGTGGAGTTTAAACTGTATTTATTTCCGGTAAGTTTCCTGCGACTTGTATGGGCGTTCACATCCACCACCACCTCTAAGAAAACTCTTGAGTCATTGCAACGTAGAAGGCAACTATTAAAGATCTTGACTAATGTTGACTAATGTCTCACTTCTCTTCATGTATCACGGTTAAGTCCAGTGGCTGTCTTGATAATGTGGTAGAGTGTTTTTCTTTCTGACCGTTAATGCTGCACACAGTTTAGTTGTTTAAAGTTGACATTTTAATAAATAAATAGGTAAAATGCTACTTAACTAACTTGAAGAAAGGGCTTACATTACACCACAAATCAAGCTCTTGACCAACTTGAAACTTCTTCCTATTTAATTAAACAATTTTCTGTCAGTTTAGACCGAATGTTCTTTTATTTAAATTTGTTAGCCTACAGAAAGCGTTTGATTCCTTATTTTGATCGAATTTGACTAAGTTTTGCATTTAACATGTCTAGTGAAACTGTGAAAAGCCTGTCTGTTCTTATGCTGATTATTTCCAGACTTTGTCCCTTTTTTATGGATGCTTTCAACTGAGCAGCACACACCTTAACCACAGTACACAGTAGTACAATGCTTGGTTAAACATTGGAAGGAATGCTGCGGAGTTGCTTGTCTCAGTGCTTAATGCCACGCAGGTTTGTAAGGGTTTGTGTTTGAGACAGCCGTTGACAGTCTGATCCATGTGTTTCTCTGCAGAGATGAGGGCGTTGTCTCTGCAGCGGACTAATGTGGCCCAAGGAGAGCAGCAGCAGGTCACGTGTGGGAGAAGTTTGTCTGCCAACTATGTTCCTCTGTGTCTGGAAAATAAGTTGTTGGCTCAGGCCTCCACGTTGATGCCCCAGCCCCGCTCTCCACTCTTAAGCTTTTCAGCACAACCTTCCTCTTGCCCCTCTCTCCAGCCCTCCAGCCTGTCGTCCACCACGTCCTCCCTTCTCTCCACATCTCTCACCTCTCCTCTCCTCAGCACGGAGAACAAGCTCCTAACTGACCATTCACCTGGTCTCTCTTTTTCCCTCACCTCCTCTACATCCGTCCCAAATGACGCTCTGCTCTTTACGTCCCTGGCCAGCAGTGCTCTGCTCAATCGCTTTGCTCAACCGCCTTCATTCCTCCATCGTGCTCTGGGTGGAGGAGATGAAGGCAGCAATGAAACATCTGAAGTGATGCAGTCCAGTTTTGAAGAAACAAGTGAGGTACATGAAATTATATTTTAATTTGTTTTACTCTTTTGTCAATTTGTTTTTGCACAAAGAGAAAATAAAATGACCCATTATTATTTAAACTATTTGACACAATGTTTTGAAGCATCCCATTGGTTGTATAACTGCTTTAATGTAACTTCTCCTGCATCAGCAGTATTCTGAGGAAGATTATACTTTGCCAGAAGAAGAAGAAGAGGAGGATGATGATGCTGGGATAGCCATGGAATTACCTGCCCAGGAAACAGAGTTGGGCAACAACGAACTTGAACAAACTATGGTCACCAAACAAGAGGAATTTGCTGAGATTGACAGAGCAAAAGAAAATGTTGAGGAGGAGCTGAAAGATAAAAAGGTAGGAGGAGATATTTCACACTGCATATTTATGTCGTAGAAATACTCTCTTTCTTTAGTGCTGGCTTTGCAAGTTTAGCATTTCTCTGCACCAGTGCCACCAAATGATATTCCTTTGTTGATTAACGTGACTATAACTCCTCTGAGTTGGGAACACGTACCTCATTGTCTTTCTGTTTGCTCCTCAGTATCTCCTGCTGAACATGGTGTGTTGCTCCCTGGTCAATAAGAGCAAAGCTCCAGGCCAGAAGGACTGGGACTCAGAGAATAGTGTTTGGACCAAGATCATAGACCTGGCGAAGGACATTTCTGCCTGTGACCCACAGTTTCTTCTCAAGGTGTGTTTGCACGTCTGTGTGTGCAGGCGGTATGTATCCAGAGACATTTATATTTCTGTGCCAAACTCGCTCCTGAACTTTTATTTTTAACTATGTGGTAATGTTTCAACCACACCGAGACATCATCATGCTGAAAAAACACAAGACATGTCAAGAAATGCATTGTAGCAAGAATTCGTATTACATATTTTATTAAGATAATTGTAAATGGATGTAGACGGCAGAATATGACAACACTGTACAAAATTAGATAAATCCCACAAACTAGAAAAAAAATGATACTTTGATTTTTATTGGATTTTTAAATTGGGAAAGAACAAAGTGACAGTATGACAAATACAACATAACAAAGAACAAATAGTACTCAATATACATTTTAATCTGCAGTTATTTCATAATGAAACAGTTACTTGTTCGTCGTCTTGTTTCATGTAAAGGATCTACTTTTCCCAATGTCTATCAAACAATTTCCTTTAAATAATTAGGTGAATTGGTGAATTCATTCATGGCCAATATAAAATTTCAAGTGCCTCTTTTCCTTACTTATTCACCCTACAATGATTTTGGTGGAGTTCATTTCCAGACAGACAGCACACATTATGACAGTAAAGGGTTATGATTATTTCATGTACAGTGTGCTCGTTCTTTCTTTTACCATTCAGGTGGCAGTTTACACTCGACAGGAGCTGAACATCCGCATCACAGCAAACTTCTTATTGGCCCTGGCTGCCAACCAGCCCTCCACCAAGCCACACGTCCGCAGATACTTCTGCGCTGCCGTACAGCTGCCCTCGGATTGGCTGGAAGTAGTCAGAATCTATAGTACAGTAAGTCTCAGTGAGTGAATCTGGATGTGTCAGTTCTGTCAGTTCTGTCCAGTCTTAACCCCGTGTTTGTTTGTCTCCAGTGCTTCAGTCGCTCCCTGCCGATGTGCTTGAAGAAGGCAATGGCTGACAAGTTCAAGCAGTTCGATGAGTATCAGCTGGCCAAATACAACACTCGCAAGCACCGCTGCAAACACAACCGCAACAAGCGCAAACCCAAGGTACAGAAGCATTCATTTTGGTGTCTATTGTTTGATTTAGTTTAGTGTTAAACCTAATAATACTAGTAGTAAACCCCTGCTAATGAAAGGCAGAAAACAGTTTGTCAGTAATAGTGTTTCTTAGCTTTGCCTGTGGTGAAAAACTAAGGTTGACACCCACACACTTTTAACCACCTCGACTGAAAAAAAGATGAAAACTTGATGTGGTTTCTATTTAGGTAATATTGACTAATTCCTCTCAATTTAGACAGTGTCTCAAATATCCTCTATTCATCACTCCTGGTTGGTTCTACTTGCACTATCTTTGATTTCCAGAGACCGACTGGCGAGCAGCTGAAAAAGTGGGCGAACTTGCTCCGATCAGATGAATCTATTCTGACGAAGTTTGTAAGTCAATGTACAGTACTTTTCTATTGTGCCACCTAATAAGGACTTTGGATGTTTCTACATTTACTGTTATTTAATTGAATGTTTGGAGTTTAGCGAAAGGGTTTTTATTCACATCAACCTCCGCTGTGTGTGTGCGGATACGGCTCTAGTGCAGATTGTCAAACTAAACTCAATCAGAACGTGGGTAACACTGGTGTGTGTGTGTGTGTGTGTGTGTGTGTGCAGTTGCAGGAAGACGGCAGAAAAGCGGCGGTGGATAAAAAGCAGAGCGAGTTCAGCATAAAGAAGATGATCAGGAAGTTTCACATTAAAGAACCGGCTGAACATGTTATGGCCATTCTGGGGAAAAAGTAAGCAACACACATTCACACACTGATCTACAGCACATCTTCATTTGCCAACTCCTCGTTTTCCAGTTTACTTTAACCCCACTCTCCACATTTATCATCTATAAGCAGTACTTAAACCTGTATTAAATAGTTTACAATAATTAACTTTGTTTATACAACACCTTTCATACAAGAAATGCAGAACAAAGTGCTTTATAGTAAGGGAAAATAGACATTGAATGAAGATAAAAACTGGGAAAATAAGATGTCAAATAAAACACACTTGATTAATATAAGATGAGAATACAAATAAGATGAAATAGAATGCATAACATATGGAAAATAAAAAATGTAAAACACATAATGAAGTAGCTAAAAACAGATATTAGGACACTTAAAGTGTTGTGCAGTATCTTAAACATTTTAAAGATCTCCTATAGAGACATAATAACATAATAACATTTGTCATTATTTATCTGTTTATGTCCACTTCTGGATGAATCACACATGAGGAGTTAAAGTTATTGACAAATACATCAAACATTTAAAATACCTTATATCTGCTTTCATTCATTCTTAAATTGTTTTTTATTTCTGTCATGCCAAACATTTGGCCCATCCCACATGGGATTAAAAGACACAACCATATTACATCTTCCGGGTCTTGCATATATAAAGCGTGTGGAATCTATTTCTAGGAAGTGTCAAAATACTTTATCTGTTGTATCTACTGCATGAAATGTCTTGTAGAGGGTTTAAATCACACAAATACAAGAACTATTATCTCTTTAATTCAGGCCTATGGAAAGCTAGTTATTTAGGAAAAAGAATAGCATTTTATATATTTATTGTTTAGACAATATGAAGGCCAGGTCTGTCGTGATGACTCTACCACTGGAGTATCTCTGGGCTTGTCCCGCTTCCATTTTATAATGCGATGTGGTTGTGTCGGTTCCAGGTATCCTGCTGACCTGAAGACGTTCACCCACAGTGGAATAAAGGGCACGTGGGACAGGGAGAGAGCCGGGAAGCGAATGAAGCTCAAAGAGCCGGAGACGTGGGAACGGCTGCTCTGCCTGGAGGGCAACAAGGCCGCCACCTGGGAGAAGCTCATAGGTCTGCTGAGTTCGCACTGACAGACAACTGTTTCCAAAATGTTGAGTTGCTCCTTTAGTCCAGGGCAATTAGAGCACTCTTTTTTTTCTTGTTCACAAGTTCCTCACAATTGTTTAAAAGAATAAAAGCCACCAGTATTACCAGTCAGTCATCACACAACTCTTACATTTTAAGTAAGCAATGAATACATATTTTCCAACATGAAAACACAAACTGTATGCGTCTAACGCCTGTAAATACTAAAACATGTCCACGATCACACGTACTGATGAATACTTTCTCTCCTGTGCAGACAATAAGTCTCTTCCATTCATGGCCATGCTGAGGAACCTGAGGAACATGATCACTAAGGGCATCAGTGAGGCTCATCACAAGAACATCCTCAGCAGACTGACCAACAAGGTGAGATCCAACAGAGTGTAACATCCACTGAACCCTTATTGTAAAGACTATAATACAGTTAGTATACTGTATTCATGTTCGTCAGTTGGTTGTTGTGTTTCTTTTGTAATTAAACTCTCAGTTTAATCAGTCCTTTCGGTAAACTTTGTGTTCTTGATGTGTTTACAGAAAGCAGTTATTCAGAGCCGTCAGTTTCCCACCAGATTCCTCGCTGCCTACAAAGTCATCATGGAGCTCAACACTTTGGGTGAGATACATGTACAGCAAGTGTGGCACTAAAGGAACTGCTCTTTTAGGTAGCTCATCCTTCAAGACATGGTATCACATTCCACTCATTCAGTGTTTGGGAATGACGCTTTTTAAAATATACAACACTGTTACCGTGGTCCTTAAAGGATGAAGTAGGTGATATTCAATTTTTTTTCTTATTGTCAACAAATCTCATGTAAAAACTAGATCTGTGACTAATAATAATTTTTATTGTCGATTAATCTGACGATTATTTTTGTAATTTTAACAGTAAAAAAATCCACTAATACATCCTTCACTCAAATGTCTCGTTTTGTCTGACCAACAATCCAAAACCCCAAAATATTCAGTGTGCTATCATTTAAGACCAAGAAAAATAAATCATTGAGCGTTTTTAATAAATGAATCTATACTTTATATCTGTAGGCCGTTTTTTAAAGTTTTAAGCTCTTCAATAGGAACCAGTGGGCCTGGACCAGAGTGCCACAGTCAGAAATTATATTTTATACTACAGACTAACACATTGTTGGTTTTGGTCCTTTCATGGGAATTGTTGACAAAATGAAAAATGCAGAATATCAGCCTAACCTTTCTTTATAAAGTGTACCTCTGACATACTGCAACAACGAACAGATGCAGCACCTCCCCTTTGCCTCTCTATCCTCTAGCCGCAGCATCAGAGCAAGCACTCCCCCCTGTTAAAGAGATCCTGGCGGGCATCCTGAGTAAGATTCCCAAGAGCAAACGCTTCAAAAGTCTGGAATGGGAGACGACTCCGAGGAGCCGGATCAGGGTGACACTCGGAGTGCCGTTCATCTATCGACTCTACCAAGCCAAGAAGACCCAGCTCCTAAAAGCCAAGTATGGGAATGTTCTTTGAGTTTCAGCTATTGTTTTCCTAATTTATAACATTTTGGATTTAAACTTGAAATCGTTTTGGTTTTGCAACACACTGGTAAAATCTGTCTGCTGCACAGGAAGTGAGAGAAGCAACAGCAGTTTGAAATAAACAGATAAACAACAACTTGGTTAATTAGCTTGAGCAGTGATGGCCACCATGACTGAACAAGAAAAGCAGAGAGCAGCACCTACAGAGACTCAAACAGTAAATAAGCAGTAAAATACGTCACTGAACTGCAGATACAGCGTGACAGGTGATGTTAGAGAAGCTCAAAAACATCACAACAAAACTAAAAAAATAACATTAAAAATGTGCACCGTTTTTTGCTCGGAAGGGAAATTTGTTTGTTTGGATCAGTTAAAAAGACAACAAAGACAATATTTGCATGGATTAAAAAGAAATTATACTCTGTTATATGATGCAACTGTATTCTGTGTCTGTGCGTCCAGTCAGAGAGAGTTCACCGTCGCTCTGTTGGACCGTTACCGCAAAGCTCTGGAGACGGCGGTCCAGCTCTCCTGTCGTTACAACGTGCCACCGCTCCCCGGACGGACCGTCATCGTGCTCTCCACTAGCATGAGAGATTATGACGACTGGTGTCGTAAACTGGACTTCTGCCTCCCACCAGACCCCGAGCAAAAAAAGGAGGAGGAGGAGGAGGAGAAGGAAGAGGAGGAGGAGAAGGAGAAGGAGGAGGAGGAGGAGAAGGAGGAGGAGAAGAAGGAGGAGAAGGAGGAGAAGGAGGAGGGGGAGGAGGAAGAAGAGGAGGAGGAAGAAGAGGAGGAGGAGGAGAAACAGAGAGGGAAGAGAAGGAGGAAGAGCAAGACAGAGGACCCGCTCACTCCTTCTGTGAGGGCCTGTTTACTTCTGATTTGCGAATAACACAAAGAAAGACTGACTTAAGGATTATTTGACTCAGTTTCAAACCTCATAAGTGTTGTTTCAACTGTGCTGTTTTTACTTGATTATTTCTAATTACGATAATCTCTCCCCCACTTGTGCATTCTCTTAGATTAAGGAGATTGCGGTTTTGCTCGCGCTGATGATCGGCAGCAGTGCCGAGGACTTTCAGCTCTGCTTACAAGATTGGCGTCACGGTCAGGAAGTCGAGCTGAAGTCTGATGTTCTTTTGGATAATGTCAAAAGTGTGATGAAGCAAATGAAGGTCAGGGCTGTTTTTCTCTGTGGCATCCTGCTTGTGTTTCAACTAATTTCACTTTTAAAATCACTACCAGCATTCATTTGAGCTTTTATGTCGAGTGATTAAACACAAGTGAGGTACTTAATAATAGTATAAAGATAGTAACTAATAATAAATATATTTCTACATTGGTAGAATAACAGAGAAGCTGTGTTTCTGTTCATTGGATGTTGCCTTTAATAATGAATACTTCTCTTTCTCAGGAATGTTCAGAGATGCCGTATGAAGAGAGGGACGAACGTTGCTTGTCCAAAATACTCACCAAGAAAAACAAGGTTAGTTTATTTTAATTTTAGATTATTATGTCTTTATTTTGCATGATAAGTGCTTACACAATAAATGTTGCCTTAAAGGGGGCAACACATATCTTTTAGATGGTTTCACAGTTAGCTCAGAGGTATTAGTGGTGTTAAGTTTTAATAGATATGCAGCACCTGATGGAACCTGATGGAACCTGATGGAACTGGCTTGCAGGACGCTATTAGGAAAATAAATCACAGCTGAAGTTTACACATGTCCTGTTATTTATGCCACCTGCAGGCAATGCATGTTTATTTTATTTTTATCTATGGTCTCTTTCTGTGTTTTTAGGTTTTACATTTAAGACTTGTTTCACAATATTTCAGTAATGTTTTTTAACAAAATCTTCAAATGGTAGCACCACAGACAGGACTTGGGTGTCCTTTCCCTACCCTCTGCTTATATGTCCAATAAAATATTGTTAGAATGTAACCAGCACAAACATGAGCTATAAAACAAGACACACTTGGGCTGTGGGGGGCCAGACTTTCCTTGCCTTTAAAATTCTGCTCCAAGGTGGCTTGATTTGGAGTTTTGATGTCCAAAATACTGGTCCGAAATTGCTAACACTGTGGCTCTGCAATTTAAGCCAGTACCTGAGTTTAACACTTTGTTGATTGAAAGTAAAATGCCGCCGGTATAGACGACAGTACACGATGCTTCCTTGTGATCCATGGCCTCATATGGTTTTGCATCTCAGGTGGACAACATCATCATGCTGAGTGAACACTATTCACGTAACGGAGACGACTGGGTCATCGACACCTACAGGAGGGACATAAACAACAATGCCCTTGTGGTGAAAATCTTATTGGCAGAACAGTAATGCTCCAATTTCCTTCTTCAGCTGCTGCTCCTACAGTATATCTCACAGACCGTATTGAGAAGCTAAAGTTGCACTCACCATTCACTAGTGGACTTTTAAAATGTACCAACTTTGTTTTCTAACAATGTTCTTTCAGCAAAGTTTTATATTTGCTTGTTTGCAAAAATGCACAATAGTGTAGACATTCATAGCAACAAACAAAATTCAGCTGGTTTCTGTTTCCCGTCCTGTTTCTAACGTGGATGAATTTATTGTTGTTTCGCAGAGAGTCACAGTTCGTCGCTGACAGGAACTGTGTGAGGCTGTCTGGCTTCAGTGAACAAATGCTGAGGTAAAATGTCTGGGTTGCTCATTTTAATACAAAAAAACTGATTTGGATGATTTTTATATATGTGAAAAATGTAAAGCCCACTGGTTCCTAAAAGCAAATTAGAATGGTCGGAACTTTCTTGCCAAAATCACTCTCATACCTGTTCGCTGGCTGTAGCTTCATATTTATCTGACAGACATCTAACTTCTCGTCTAACTCAAGACTCAAGAAAGCATATTTTCTATAGTATTTAACTTTCTTTAACTTTGTGACCAGGTTTGTGGCAGAACGAGGATCATCCAGAATGCTGGACCATGTGGAGCATTTGGACAAAGTGTACAACGTCCCACCTCCAGAGGGCGCTAAAGGCCCTCAGACCACAAATAGTGTAGTCCCGATACCAGCCAGCCCCAAGTTAAGGTAATTATTATTTTGTGGCAAAGAAGCAAGCTTGAAATGTTTGATGCTTCGCATTGAAGACTTCCTCTGTCGTCAGGTGGCGAGGTGTACGTGTCTTCATCTCCTCCACCTTCAGAGACATGCACGCTGAGCGCGACGTCTTGGTGCGGAGCGTGTTCCCGGAGCTCCGGCGTCGCGCCGCCTCACACTGCCTCTACCTGCAGGAGGTGGAGCTGCGTTGGGGCGTGACAGAGGAGGAGTCGGGGCGGGCCACCGAGCTGTGCCTGTCAGAGGTGTGTCGCAGCCAGATGATGGTGGGAATCCTGGGGGAGAGATACGGCCTGGTGCCTCCCAGACCGGTCCTCCCTGACCTGCCGCAGAACAGCTGGGTAAGACGTGTTATTATGACAAAGATATGAACAAGAATTAATACTGAAAAGGATTATTTAAAGGTAGAAATGTCAGCGACTACTAACCATCACGTTATTGTTACTGAAAGAGAACGTCTGTTTTCAGATGTGAATTTACATTTAAGCCATTCTTTAAAATAATGAAATAAATTATAATTTATGTCTGTGTGCAGCTGGCGTCGGCCCCAGAAGGCCTGTCCATCACAGAGATGGAGATCCGTCAGTTCCAGGCTCTTTACCCCGACACAGCACAACAGCGAATGTTCTGCTACTTCAGAGATCCAAACATCACCAAGTAATCCATGCTGACATTCACACATCACAACTGGTCCAAACTTTAAATAAAGAGAAAGGTTTAAATGAGTCGTGGGATGTAGATGTTTTGTAGAATATTTGTGTTTCCATTAAGTTGTTTTCAATGATGTAATACTTTACAGATTTCTGGAAATCTATTTAAGTATTTTATGTTTTATTTTAATTTTCCTCCGTTGTTTCTCAGATCAGTTCCGGTGGCTTGGAGATCTGATTTTGTCCCTGAGTCAAAGGAGGCGGAGTCTAAAATGGCGTCTCTGAAGACAAGGATCCGGGCCAGTGAAGTCAAAGTCACTGAAAAGTGGGTCATCTCTGTCACGTCCCATGCACTGAAGCTGTTGTATTAAAACAGTAGTTCACGATACCTTCAGAATATTTCTCATTGAAGCAGTATTTGTTTATTTGTGTTTTTTCCGTATCAACTGGTGTTGAAGTACAACTTTCTTTGAAAAACTGGCACATTTCTTTCTGAAATGAATCCACTAAAACATAACCTTGAAGTGCTTCAGCTGAGCCAACTCGTCTGTTTTTCTGTCACAGTTACTCGTGTGAGTGGGGCGGCGTTGAGGAGGGGAAACCGTATCTGAAACACCTGGAGGACTTTGGCAAGGCCGTGCTGGAAGACCTGTGGCTGGCTGTAGTAAAGCTGTTTGTGGAAGTCAGTCACTCCGACTATTCAATCAATTTAATCTCCAAACTCTTCGTTTACCAAACTTGTTTCAAATGTTGTATTGTGAAGCATCATTTAGATAACAAAGCATGGTATTGCCAAGCTTCTTTTTCATATAAACAAACATAATGCCAAAAGATGCAGGAACCCCCCCCCCCCAGAAATACTCAAGTAATGTACAAGTGCCTCAAAATTATACTTAAGAACTTTATTTGAGTAAATGTGCTCAGTTACTTTAGATTGCTGTGTGAAACTACTAAAGATACACATTTAGTCAGAAGGTATTTTCTGTTCAGTTGCAACTGTCTTAAGCAATATTGAGCCTTTTATTATTGATCGGTATCATTTCAGACTACAGAGATATCTTGGACAAAATGTAACGTACTGTAAATTGTAGTTAAACACCTCATTATTCTCCATGTCGCAGGAGCACGACGAGGCCGAGGCTTTGTCCGATGTGATGGAGCAGGAGGTCCACCAGGAGGCGCTGCAGAGGCAGTTCTTCGGCAGGGCGAAGCTGCTGTCTGGGGCTGTCGAGATAGTGGAGCAGGCCCAGAGCAAAGGAGGGTTGATGGTGGTGGAGGGCGGAGCTGGAGAGGGAAAAACTGTCTTCATGGTAAATGTTTTTTAAGGAATTGTATTCTATTCTTCTGTCAGGAATTCTAACCTGTTGATCGCATGTAGTCAGATCTGTATAGAAGTTTGGACAGAATAGAAAAAACATTTTAAACTCAAACCTGCCTTAAAGGTAGGATGTATTTGGGTTGTGAATCCTCTACATTGGAAACATTGCCACCCATGTTTATCTCTCTCTCCGTCTCCACTCAGGCTGCTCTAGCAGACAGCCTCAGAACCGGAGTTAAGTCCAGGAAAAACCTCGTCTGTGATGTCATCTCCTACTCTACAGCTGCCAGCCAATCAGCACGCTCTGTGGAAAACCTGCTGCGATTCCTCGTTCAGTGGTTGAGAAAGATGAAAGATACGAAGGAGGAATCACCTCTTCCCCATTCTTACAAGTAACTAGATGTTTAATTGTCCTTTGATATAACTTCCAGGTGCATCATGTTGTCTATGCACCACCGGCTATTCCCTTTTCTTTAATTGTTTTTAATTACAGAGATCTGCTGTTAGAATTTCACTCCAACTTGAGTGACATAAAGAAGAACAAACCTCTGGTGCTGCTCATTGATGGGGTGGATCTTCTCCAAGATGGCAGAGGTCAGCTCAGCTCTGATTGGATACCACAGCAGCTTCCACAGGTCAGTTACATGGACAGAAAATTAGAAATCACGCTCATAACTCAAATGCATTTATTTCAACTTATGAAGGTCGATGTTTCAGCAGCTTGAAAAAACGTCATAATCACTTATTTCACAGGGATCGGCCTGAATTTTGTCACATCTTATTTCATACCTAGAGATTCTTTTAGAAGCTTGTTAGGATGAAGTATATGTCATGTCTCCAGTCTCAGAGTGTAGGTACATTAAAAATAAATGCTAAAAGTATGTACATACACATACTTGGCCAATAAAAGTGATTGTGATTCATGGTTTGGATGCCAGACAAAATATGATCTATGGTTGAATTTGTAAGGGTTTGTCTGCTCCAGTAAAACTCAGATTCTATATTTTTTCCTTGTCAGGGTGTTTGTTTGGTAGTGAGCATCACAACCAAAGCAGCACTGTTACAAACCCTGGCCAAGAAAAGCAGCACTGTCCTGTTTGCCCTGGGACAGCTTACCATGCCGGACCGGAAGGAGATAGTTCAGAAGGGACTGGACTCCTTCGGGAAGAAACTCAGTGACTCTGCATTCAACAACCAGGTTCCTCTAATGTCATGAGCTCTGGAAACATCACAGTGTACACAGTGTCCAAATTCTGCTTCTGTGAATAAGGCTGCCACACTCGACACTCTTTTAATCTTTTAACGCTTATATAATCTTAAAACTATGCTGTGTCTGCTCGTCCAGCTCCAGACGCTGATAATGAAGAAGGGAGCAGTGAGTCCTCTCTACCTGCACCTGGCCTGTGAAGACCTGAGGAACTTTGCCTCCTTTGATAAGGTTTAATAACACTTTTTTTAAAGGGTTTACACATTGGTATTACTGGTTGTTTTTCCACTGTTGGCTGTGGCAAAGATTGGGGTGGATGTTTACATGAAACCTTCTTAAATTGCTAGCAGCTGTGTGAGACTGTACTTGGGCTAAATGTTCACATCTGCATGCTAACATGCTCCTAATGAGAGTAGGATGATGTTACAGCATGCATGATACATTAGCTAGTTAGTGCAACGCACAAAGAACAGTGTCGGTTGATAGGAACTGAAATATATGATTATAGGACCAATTTAATAAGGATGTGATGTATGACGGCAAATTGCCATTAAGGGCTTCATAAATAAATAGAAATCAATGCCTGTCACGTCTCACTGTAGAAACCAGCCTTTTCATACAAGATGCAACCACGAGTAGAAAAACTGGCTCCAGTAATAAATGTGCTGTACTGGCTGTGAAAACAAAAAACCCTCTGGGGCAAATGCATCAAAATTCTTGAAAGGTTAGACCGACCCAACTTAGTGCATGCACATGATTATCAACTTGGTGGTTATTGTACTTTGTCTCTGTGTCTTAGTTGAAGGAGAGCCTGCAGGGCTTGCCTCAGTCTCTGAGCCAGTTGGTGCAGCACAGCCTGGACAGACTCTGCTCGCAGTACAGAGGCATGCTGGGACTCCGCTGGGCCCTGGCAGCACTCGCTGTCAGCTCCACTGGTACGATGAGTCAATTTTTAAACTTTATGGAACACTAGAGATGGGTTAAATTGGTAGGTAGTGCAATACAGCGAGTGCTAAAATATTTAACGGGATATTACAACCAAAGTGGTCATTTACTTAACTTTCTTTGGCCGCCTTCCTCTTGATCAACAGGCCTGAGGGAGGGAGACTTGTACACTGTACTGAACACATGCAACGACTTATCCTCTCGGGACGGACAGCTCACGTGGCAGGAAGTACTGCATCTGTCCAGGAAGCCCAAGGGACGCATACCCATGGCAACTTTCACCCGTATAGCGCAGAGTTTACAAAGGTATGACCCATATGACTGCAAATAGTACGGATGCTGCCATTATCTGTGGCAACAATCTCTCATAGTTAACTTTGGTTGCTTGTGAAGATTACTCTCTGATGTGAGGTCATTGTATCAATGCTGTCAAAGTATTTTTGCACCTAGCTGTCTGTTTTTTATCTTTACTCTTTTGTACTATGATTTGCAATAAAAATTAAATACACATAATCATTCAAATTTGATCCACATTTCAAGGGTTTATACTGATTGTGTGCTTTCAAATTTCCTTCATATTAGAGGAAATGTCTGTTTAGATAAAGCACACTGAGGTGTGAGTTGAAAACATAAACCTGTGGATCCTTATCTGCAGCCTGGTTGGTCCGTCTCATTGCCACGACACTGACGACCTGCTGGCTCTAACCAATCCGGAGGTGAGGAGGGCCTTCGAGGACTTTCTCCTCCCAACAGAAAGTGACAGAACCAGAGCTCACCTCGTACTGGCAGGTAAAGTACACACAGTCTGCTTTAATACAGTATAAGTATTAGTCACTGTAAATTCTAATTGGCATCACATCACTGCACTGTCCCTTTACACAGCTCATCTGTGGGCACTGGCCGACCCGCAGGGCACAGATACCTTCCTTCACTGTGAGGCCAACTCTGTCATGCACCTGCCTTCCAACCTGGTTAGTCATATTTCATATACCACTTATAACATAAAGGTTATACAACATGAGCAACAGATACATATCCTGTTATACAGTAAACAAGCACTGTTTATATATTCACTAATACAACTTTTTTTTAGCAATTGAGATACAATCAGACATCCTGAAAACTGACTTACACTCACTACAATAGCTTGATTTAATTTAAAGTTTCAGTTGGTACACCTTCATCAGGTATGACTTAAGTTTCAGTTAATCTCACCTACCTACTCTCACTTTCTTGTTCCTTCTCAGTTTAGATAATTTTTGCCCTTCACACATGTCATTACGACTTTATGGTGTGCAAAAACAATGTTGACATTTTTTTTTTATTTTTTTTTTTTTATCCCTTGTAATGAAATTAAGATTAAACTTGATTGTGTTTTAATAGTACTTGGGGCCAAACAAAATGCACAATTTCAGGACAGTTAGTTTGTGTAAAGAACATAAATACACGCTGGTCAATAAAATCCTCCAGAGAACCAGCTTCTCGTGATAATTACGCTATATTTTAACTGCCTTTTATCTGTCTTTGGTCAGATTCAAAGTGGCCAGCTGGAGCAGCTTCATTCTCTGCTCTCCAGCTACTACTTCCTGTATGCTAACGTGCGCCAGGGCCTCCTGCACCACCTCAAGGAGACCTACAGCTTGGATGGTGAGCATGCAGGATGATATTGTATGATGAATGTGGTAGTGCAGGTTTACTCATGGCTAAACAAAAAATCGTTTGTGTCCTGTGAAATTTTGCTTCTCCTGTAGATAACAAGAATAAGTCTGCACCCTCATGTAAGTGCTTAAGAATCTATTACTCGCACAAATTCCTGCCGAGAGTGTTTAATTCCTCCTCAAGACAAGTTTCTCTCTCTCTCTGTGCTCTCAGTTGGCTTTCAGGATCGTCTAGAAGACTGCCAGAGTTTCCTGCGGCGACACGGCCCCCTCCTCTCCTCCTGGCCGGCTCTTTTCGTTCAGCAAGCCCTCAACGAGCCTCCTGGGACCTCTGCTCACATCTGGGCACGAGGCCTGAAGGGAAAAGGAGGGGCGCGGGTAGTTGAGTGGCTCAACAATGACAGTGGGATTCTCCAGGAAACTAAGTAAGAGGGTCTTCTGCAATGTGGTTAGAAGATGTGCATTAGAAGTGTCCCATGAAATCCACTGTTAGTCAGTGAGAATGATTTCTTTATTTTTTATTTTATTAGTCCTCTTCAGTTTGTATAGTTTTTTTTTTGTCTCTTAAACTTTTTATTTTGAATGTTTGTTCCATTATGGATGTAAAGGAATGCTCTGATGGTCTCGTGTGTTTTTATCGCAGTGAGCTGGTGTCGACCTTCTCTTCTGTACCGACCTGTTTGGTCGGGAGCTCGGATGAAGAGCTCATGGTGGTTGGCACTGGACAGGGAATGCTTCATTTCATCAACACTCAGACCGGACAGGTACGAGCAAGTTCTACAGAAGAAATCTATTCTTTTTTTGTCTCCCTTTGGTGGGTTCTTCATCACGTTGCACATTTTGTTGCCTTATAGATTCGTGGTTTCTATTTAGCATAGCAATCCTGACCAATTGCAGACTTCACGTGTTTACACGTTATTCATTTTCAGTTCACATTCAGTACATTTACACGCACACAGGAAATCACAGAAAATCTGTAGTAACCTGGTTACTATAAGATCCATGTGCAGCATCTCAGTAATCAGATTTCTCGTCTACCCGACCTTATATTTCCTTTTATGCCGGCACACTACTGTCACAGTGATACTTCTCTACCCCGAATCAAGGTTTAATGTATGACGTTTAAAAAAAATGTGATTCCTGCAGAAAATTGATTAGTGCACCTAAAAATTATTTGTAAACATGCCATGTTCTATGAAAAAACACTGTTCAGTTGTCACGCATGTTGAGATTTAAAAAGCCACAAAAATGTCTAAAATGAACTCTCCTCCTGGCTGTAAACAGGAAGTAAAAACGTTGGTGAGCAGCTGTGACGGCATCTCAAGCGGTGTCTTTCTTAAGGACGGACGTCTTGCTACCACCTCCTTTGACGGACGAATAGAGATCTGGGACGTCGCGAATGGCTGCAGGTGAGAGGAGAGTTTGACGTAAAATGTACTAAACATATTTGATTCAGGTTGAATTAACTCGTGTTTCTCCGTCTTGCAGGACTGCTCTTATTGAGGGCCACACTAATGTGATAACAGCAAGTGACATCACTGCAGACAGGAAGCACCTAGCAACTGTGTCTTTGGACTTCATGCTGAAAGTTAGTTTCAAACAAATCACAATAAAGTTGTTTGCAAAATCAGTTACTCTTTAATGCAGCTAATAGCTAATAATCTCAACTATTATTTAATTGTATATGTCACTGAAACAGTCAACGTTATCCATCTATATTATGCTGACCAAATGTTTTTTCCACTTTCCAGGTTTGGTCCTCTACTAAAGGCTATGAGGTAGCAGCCCTGCCCAGCTCCAGCCCTTTGAACTGTGTGACCTTTGACCCCGAGGGTCACCTGCTGGCTGCTGGTTGCTGGAATGGGAACGTGATTGTGTGGAACTGGCTCCAGAATAAAACTCTAACGGTGAGTTATCAAGACGATCGTAAAGGGAGCTCACGTCAATTTAATGCCCACTACTTCAAATTAGATGTAATATTTTGTGAAACCGTTACAAAAGATGATAAATAAACGACATTATAAGATTGACACTTTAACCTTTATATGCCGAGAGGGTCCCTTAAGGGTCCCTTAAGGGACCCTCTTAAGGGAAGATCATGAAAAAATAAAAAATAAAAAAAAATAAAAAATAAAATAAAAAAAATAAAATAAAAAGCCCAAAACTGCTGTATTAGGATGTATTGAACACCATTAGTAATATACAAGTGAAATATGTAGTTTGGTACATGAGAAAATTCAAATGGCACACATGGTGCCAAATGCACATTTTGGAAACCTCGCCTAAACTCTCTGTACTAAAACCTCTAATTTTGTTCTGCTTCACTTTATCAAAGTCAAACTTTGCAGAGAGTGCACTGCTGACATGTTGTGCTATGATTTGGGAGAGGTGTTAGAAGTGTCAGCTGCCATTATTTCAAAGAAATTATGTCAAAAAGTGCTTTGTCTTCAGGCGAACTTGACACTTTTCAATTTGAGCTGTGTGCCATCTTCCTTTCCTCTTAACCAGTAACATATACACAATATTTACACAATTCATACGAGCAACCCCTTCTTAGTGTTATTACTCCATTGAAATTATTCAAATAGACCATGTAGTTAGAGAGTAAGGCCCCTTTGAGTATGGGTATAGTATTTTCGAGCAGAAGCCTAAAAATGGGGCTAGGTATGAAAAGGTTTTAAAGGAGAGCTCCATTCCATATGTGAAATGTTTGTATAAAACCTTTGGTGGCTCCAGATGGAGCTGTGTACAATCTGATAATGACCCAAGTGATGTCACTTGACCAGCCTTTTTTAAGACTAAAATATGTCAGTAAATACCCCTCTCGGGAATTTTGAAGCTTTTTTATTATATTGTAGAACAAACCATTAAAATCTCTTTAGCTTGTGTTAATCGCATCTAACCAAAAACCCATTGACTTTGAGACGAGGGAACCAGAAGTAATAAAGGCTGAACCAATTCTGTTTTTTTTTTTTTTAAATTTCAAATTTTATACCTTTTCAGTGGTCAGGTTGCATTGTGGGTAATGTAGGCACCAGGGTTTGGCCAGGAAGAGGAATGTGTGAGAATAAGGGACTATCTCTGTTCCTGCTGAATCAGTTTGAAACTTTTGTCACGGAAAAATGTGGGTGAGAGAGGAAGAGTATTGAATATGTCCAGATTGAACCAATGATTTTTATTTTTTTATTTTTTTATACTATTTCTCTTCTGTCTGTTCCCTCAGTCCCTGACTGGTCACCAGCGCTCAGTGCGCAGTCTCTCCTTCTCTCCGTCCTCCTCCATGCTCTGCTCCGGCTCTCTGTGTGGAGAGGTCAGGGTGTGGTCCGTGCTCACCTCCACCTGTGTGGGGTGTTTCCAGGCTCACTGCGGAGCCACAGAGGCCCTCACCTTCCTGGATGAAGGCAGCATGCTGCTGAGCGCCGGCTCTGATCACGTGGTGAGGAATAACTGCCTGCACATACTGAACCTGGTGTCAGAGAAATGAATCATAACTCTGCAGGCTTGAGTGGCTGGATTGTGATAATATAAACACTCCACTACTTTACTGACTTAAAGTATTAAAAAAACACTGCCACAGCTAAAACATTTGACACATTTGTAAGACTCTAATATATATTCTCCGAGGTTTGTTTGCCCAAAACACATTCAGAAAAAAGACTTGAGGCTGTTTCATCAGTACATTAGTTGAAAATAGAATTGACAAACATGTAGAAGACATCAGGAGATTAATTTGGTTTTTGACACTAGAATGCTGCCTTTTTGTCTGAATTTGCTTTGGGAAAACATATTGCAGTCGTTTTTTGAGGCAGAGCATCCAACTAAAGTTCCATGCAGAAAAAGTGCACCTGCACCCTTTTCTTTTATGTGCACGTTGGGGCCTCATGCATCTTAAATTTCTCTTATATTTCTCTGTAAAACAGCTCCAACTCTGGTCAGGAGGACTCGGACGATCGGTGACTGCATTAAAAAGTGATGAGGTAAGCTCCTTAAATATCTTGTGTACAAGTGTTAACTTCATGCCATAGTCTGTGTGTATGAACAGGTAGGACATGATTAAAAACAATAGCTGCCATTTGGTGAAGAAGGGAAAAGGAATATATAACTAATTTTCTCTTTTAGTGCGGGCAGGAGCCTCCTCTGAAGAAACTGAAGTCTGTAACGTCTGAGCCTGCTGCTGCTCTGTGTGTGGCTGTTAATGGAGACTATGCCGCTGTGGGATACCACGGTGACGGCATCAAACTCTTCAGTCTCGACTCAGGTGTGTTTGTGTGCCAGGAATGTAAAAAAACTAAAAACTTTACTCGATTGAATCACTGGAAGACAACAATCTGACAAGTAGATGACAAATACAGATATGAAGATGATGCCTAAAAGGAAAATATAGCTATAGTCACGTTATTATTGTGCAACATAAACGTTTCACCAGGACCAAGACTTCACTGGCTGAAAAAAGCAGTTTTTGTAGCTTTCATCCTTTTTTTATTTTGCTTATTCTATTTCTTACACTTTATTGTGTCCATACTTTCTGTCTCGTTTGTGTCTTTTCTTGTAAAGTAAAAGCTGCTCAGAAAGAGTGCTTTAAAAATATACTTTACTTACTTGCTTGCTTACTTACTTGCTTACTTATGTACTTACTTGCTTACTTACCCACCTGATGAGGATTTTGTCAAACCTGGGTTTTACAAGGTTTCCCCCAAAAAACAACGGAGACAGAGGGACAGACAGAAATATGTCAAGGAGATAAAACACACAAAGCCATAAAACATTGAGCTACACATGGAGATGGACATACAGTACATAAATAACCTGATTATATTGTAGTGACTCATACAGGGGCATGCACTTGAATCTTGAACCTAATTGGCCTTTGATTCAACTCGCCTCTATTTCTATATGAATATTGCACAAAATGAAGACGCTGTAATTTTAAGAAAAACAGACCATAACAATTTTTATTTCCATCATAGGGGAGAAGATCTGGGACTCCACGGACCTTGATGTGTCCATATTGAGCCTGCTGTGGGTCGTTTTGGACGCAGAGCAGACGGAACCTGAGCTGCTGTTGTCTGCAGGAAGTGACAAGCGTGTGAGGGTCTGGAAGAAAGACGACGAAGAGAAGGGACTGCTGGGAGGCCTGAAAATGTGGGGAATGTTTAATGTGCAATCAGGCACCGTCCAGGCATTAGCACAAAACTCCACATACCTGGCTACAGCTTCAGGTGAGCGTCGCTGGTGGTCACGTATTGTTTTACAGAAATGTCCTTTTTAAAGGGACAGTGTGTAGGATTTGGTGGCGCGGTTGGTCCCCCAAATGCTACACACTGCTACACTCTGTGCCTTTATATGTTGTGATATATATTTCTCAGGTGGAAGGTACTCTCCCCTAAAACATCAATCTTTCTACTGATAACTGTTTTTATTATTTTCCCTTCTGTATTCCCCTTTGAATCAGACGACTTCTCCATCGCTCTGTGTTTGTTGAGCGATCTGGCCCTCGACCCCTGTATTGACCCTCACGCGTTTCTGAGGGGCCACAGTGGAGGAGTCACCTGTCTGGCGTTCAGCCCTGACGGTGGACAGCTACTCTCCGGTGGAAAGGACAAGGTGCAATGTGTTTGTGCTGTAGCGTTTTGACAATATCACAGATTTGTAGTTATTTTTGTGCAGGCAGTGTTGGACAGTAGGGTGCTGCAGGGATGATGTATTTTTGGAGGCCAACCAACCCTGGAAGTTAGCATCGCAGTGGTTCTGACAGGTGTCTTTGTTTCAGGCCCTGTTGGTGTGGGATGTGAGTTCCTCTCCTGCTGTTCTCTCAAAGTCGCTCCTTCACTCTCACAAAGACTGGATCACCGGCTGTGTTTGGACTCCAGACTGTGTGGTAAATCTTCATTACATGACAGAAATATAAGTAGCCTGAGTTACACAGGTCTGCCCCTGAATAGAGCTGTTATGACTACAGTATATACTGTGTTATTTACAGCACTGTAGTGTTAATGCAAACTTGTCTTCATCAGCCTCCCTCTTTTGTCACAGATTAGCTCTTCCAGCGACGGGAGGCTTTGCTTATGGAATCTGCAGGCAGGCCAACGTCTCGGAGAAATCTCTTTGGGGAATCCTCTCACGTCTATCTGCTGTCTTGTGAGCAAATTCTACATTTATCTATCAGAGAAAATACAGGATGTATTGTTTCCTTCTCCCCTGAAAGACCTTTATGCGTATAATTGTTGCATTGGTGGCGCAAATGAGCCGGTCTTTGTTTTTGCCTCATTAGGGGATTTCTGTTGACTTGGTGTTTCTGTGTGCAGGGACGGTACGTGATGGCCGGCAGTGCAGAGGGAGCGCTACATGTTTGGAACTGGGAAACAAACGTAGAAATCTGCCACATTGCTGCACACAAGAAAAGTATACACCACTGCTCACTCCTACCGAATACAGGTAAACTGCTATAGAGTGCACACATACATTCATTTGTCTCTCCCTCTTTCTGTCATATTGGCCAGTATAATGAGTCCTATTTTTAATATTAAAAGGTATTTTTTTATTTTGCATTTGTTTTTAAGACCAGAACAAAGAAGTCAACCCAGAAGAAATGACTGTTTTCACTGCTTCTGAGGATGGCACAGTGCAGCTCTGGAAACCACTACAGGTCTGTCACTCAACATGAACGGGGAACTGGTTTTAAAGTTGCTGTTTTTTCCCAATTTAGTAAATATTTCATAATAATGTACATGATTTTTGTCCTATTTATGCTTCATAGTTTTATTCAAAGATTTTCTTTTAATTTGATCTCGATGCAGAGCAAAAACTGACTTCCATAGGGTCCGTAATATCATACAATGTTTTTGTTTCATGAGTCTTCTCTCACATTCTGTATCTTTACATACAGGTGGAGCACTTTGGCACCTTACAGGGTCACAGTGGTGCGATATGTGGAGTTGTTCGCAAAGAAGGACTCCCAGAATTCCTCACAGTTTCTGAAGACTGCTCATTGCGATGCTGGACGTGGGCAACAGGTAATACTTTATATTCTACCTTCACATAAGATACCATGAAGAAAGAAAACGGTTCACAGTGGATACTCAGTGAGCATTCGTGAAATGTAAAGCTCCGTTTTGTTAATGCATTCAAGTCAATATTGCTTAATAAAGACCTTATACTCTCTGCATCTACAACTAAGAATCCATATTTCTTGCAAAGAGTGCTGAGCTTCTCTCTTTAGGATAAATTCACTGTGAAAATACAAATAATTTTTTTTGATTAGTGTCACTAATCTCCTGATGCTGCTCAGTGAAGGAGACAGTACCTGGTCACCTGTAGGTGTGATCAGGATTTCAATGTGATGTAATGTGTCTTAATAGATGTTGTGTGTGTGACATTTATTATGAAATCTGTCCCAGTTCACCTCTGTGTTCTGTCTTTTCAGAGAGTCCTCCCAGTCTGAGAGGACCAGTCACAGCTCTGTGCTTCTCTCAGAGAGATGCTTTGCTTCTTGCTGGTTATGAATCCGGTTTGCTGGAAGTTTGGCAGCACAACGCTCTGGTCGGCCAGAAGCAGGTGAAGAAATGCACCGGAAAAAGGGATGTATACTGGACACGCGTGTGTTTTTGTGTCTGTGTTAATCACACGTGGTGTGTCTGTTTGTGTGCACCAGGCTTCAGACAGCGCCGTCACAGCGATCTGCTCCATGCCTGATGACCAGTTTGCTGTCAGCTACACGAAGCTCGCTGTTGATGTGTGGAAGCTGGTGTGGAATCAACAACACAGCGCTGCAAGGTAAACGACTGCAAAACCGTCGCCATGCTATCACACGGGGCCAACACTACTTTTTGGTATTTGGTTTTTTTAAACCTTTAGTCAGTCGAAGTTATGACTGAATCATCGTTTACAATAAAGAAACAAAACATGAGAAATCAACAGAATAAAACAATAAATACACTTTTATTTATACCAGCATTGATTTGCAGGTGACAAATGAATGTGATGGGGAGGAAATGCAATTATAAACTGACAGTCATCAGTCTTACTTTCTGTTAAACATTTGAAAAAAAAGTAACTAAGATCTACATGAGTATTTCTTTTTTATTTTTTTTATTTAGTCTCCTAATTAATCATCGGTGTGATTATGGACACAACATGAATTAAACCAACAGAGTGTCATTTCCCATTTAAATGGTTGATTCTGTAAATTGGAGAAGTGAGCAGTTTTCTGCAGTGAAAATGTTTTTGAAAGACTAAACGCCAACAAAAATGGCAATGACGGTGCAGTGCAGCAGTTTGCCTTTTGTTCTTTACACAATTTTTTTTTATTTCCTACAAACATGTTATAAGACAAACCCTGCACATGCATCTTTCTGCACAGTGAAGCTCAGACATCCAAGTGACAATAAGCAAAACACATTTTGGGGTAGAGGGTTACGGTGAGTTAATTCTATGTAAATATATCAAATAAGATGTGAGGAGTTTGATTCTACACACTAACCAGTCCTGCTCTGTCCCTGTGTTTCTGTTGCTTCCAGCCTGGTGAAGGTAACCACGTACTCAGTGAAATACTCAGTGGTCCGCCTCAACTACTGCTCTGTCCTGATGGGTGTGTCAGACACTGGAACAATATTTGACGTCACAAAAGACGATAATAATTGGGGAAGCCAAGTTACGAGGTAACACTACAGAGTCTACTACTTACTAAAATCTTTGTCCAGGTTTTTCAGGGTCTTAAAGCTATTTGTGCGTTTGTCTTATAATGCAGTTGGGAACAAAGTTGCCGAATTTTGGGGATGATCCATAACGACGAGAAAAGCATGTGGCTGGTGGGCGAAGGACGCGGAAAAGTCAAAATTGGCTTCATTGTGAGTTTTGCCAAACTTATCTCTAAATTATACCAAGAATATTCTTAGAATACAAAAAATGTTTGTTGTAGCTCTCAGATTTACTCATGAAACCTGCGCTTCAGTGTACCACGTACTTAATTTAGAGTAAATGTCGATTGTCCTCTCTTTCCTCAGTTTGCGATGGGCCCCAAAAATCATTTCAATTCAGCTTTCAGCTCAATAGACCTAGAGACCGACAAAGAGGAGGAGAAAGGGAGTCCTCTAACAGCTGGAACTGTGGACAAAGGTACTAACATCTGTTCTGTTTCCACTGCAGCCGTTTTGGATAATCACACAATAAACAATGCGTTGTATGTTCTTTCAGAATTTGTCGTGTGTGGAGACGTGAACGGCAACATGTGGTTCAACAAGCCTCCGGAGGTTTCCTCGTGGAGCAGAAAACCTGTAAGAGCGGAGAGACTCTGAAACAGAACATAAGACATTTTTATTGATTTATTGATTTGTAGTGAGGTATTACTGCTACTTTCAACAATGGCTGCAACATGTTTGATCATTGATCATCAATTGATTTAGTTAACAAAATCAAAATGTTGAAAAATGCCCACCACAATTTCCAAGAGCCCAAGGTGGAATGAAAGAAGCCCTTACATTTGAGAAGCTGGAACCACCAAATATTTGGCTTTTTTTTCTCAATAGATCATTTAATGTTTATCAGAATTGTTGATGAAAAAAGCAGCTGCCTGCCAATAACCAGCAGCTGTGTGTTTTGACAAAACCCTCTCATCTGACCTGACAAAGAAATAAAAGCAAACATCAGAAATATTTGGCCGTTGCTGTAAGCCAAGGCTTCACTTTGTATTGTTTTGAATGATGATGATAATGTTTTCCGTCTCCAGGCTCACAGTGACAGGATCAGTGTGCTGAAACTCACAGAGCGCACCATCATCTCAGCCTCCTACGACAGGACAGTGAAGCTGTGGGACAGAAACACCAAGAAACAGGTACGTCACAGTCTTACAAGAATAACCACATTTTGGGAATCACGCTGTTTTGCTCTCTCGCGTACAGAGCGAGGCTAGCTGGTCCTCCCTTTTGCCAGTCTTTGTGCTAAGCTAAGCTAACCAGCTGGCTCTAGCTTCACATTTAATGGAGAGATATGAGAATGGTAGCGGTCTTCTCATCAAACTCTGGGCAATAAAGTGAATTTGCGTACTCTGAAAGTCCTGTTCTCTTCTTATGCAGCATACCGATAAACTTCTTCCTTCACATTCATAATAATTAAAAATAATTTCAAATGGTCTTAATTTGCCTTCTGCCCTCTCTCTTTCTCTTCCTCCAGGTTGGTATGTTTGCGTGTGGAGGTCCTGTTTTGCATTTGGAGGTGAACCCTGCAAACCCTACTGAACTGGTTTGTGGTGACGGACAGGGAAAGCTCTACTTTCTCTCCTGGAAAGAATAATCCTCAAGATATTAGACACTAAATTCAGTGTTTCAGAAAAATGCTTAAACGCTACTGTAATCAAAGATTGCCAATAATGTTTTGCTTCCTCTCTGTCTAAATGACGGTGACTATGCAGTAAATACTATATATATATATATATATATATATATATATATAAAATAAATATTCATCATCTACATCTATAAGCATCTAGGTAATAGTTATAAAGATATGTTTACATGTGCCTTTGATTTAGATAGTGAAAAAACCTGCAAATGTAACAAGCAGGTATATATGAAGCCTTCAAAAATACTATCAGTTATAGTTTTGTGTGATGCTGAATTAAGGAATGGTTTCTATTTTTATTTTATTGTAATGAAATGGGAATGTGGGATATGAACCACTTGGGATGAAAAAATGTTTTTTTTTATTTGATAATAAATGAAATGCACTTTGGTTTAATGTGTTTTTTTTTAAGGACTAATTCAGAAAACAGATTTACCCCAAATGTGTTTAATGGGAAGAAAGCATTACATACGATAGTCAATAAAGGATTAATTGAATTGGTAGCATTTATGTTATATTCCTGGGACAAGAAAAGGTGTCGTAACGTTCTTGTTATTGTCAGAATTTGTTGACAGTAAATTATTGTATTTAAAGGGAGGTTAAACCAAAAGCAGGAGGATTAGCTTTGATAGCTTTTTGATTGACAGAGACGCTGTTTAGTTGTGAGACATCAATGGCAGATATGTAAACACAGCTTATCAGCTAATGATTTTACAACTCTGTTATCTGCACTGAATTGTTTCTGTTGTATTGACAGTGGGTCACATTTAGTGCAATAAACATGCCAAGTAAATACAACTATTTCCACTGCTGCACACTGGATTTGAATGGTTTTGCCATAAAATGTATATAGATTTTAACCTTAATGGGACAGTTACTAATCACATAATGTTGCAGTATATTTTAATATGCCTCAGGCCAAAGACACGTAGCCCCTGCCATCAGTGTATGAATGGGTGTGAATGACTTGTTGTGTAAAAGTGCTTTCAGTGGTCAGAAGACGACAAAGGTGCTATACAAATACAACTCTATTTACTTTGATATTTCATAATGACGAAGAATATACCTACTAACAAGAAATTATACAATACGTGTGATGTCGGAGGGGCAAAACTGCAAATTTGTACACCTACTGCCAATTTAACTTTTCCCTAAAATGTAGGGAATTAGGATTTACATTTTTGTTTTCCAAGATTTTTTTTCAGCTATAACTGCAACTCCGTCATTTATTTTGTTGAGGGAGAATGAATAGCATATTCAAAATCCGAACATATTTAGTCTGCATGCTTTCTGATTAGATTTTTCCAGTGGTGGAATGTAACCGCTGGTGAGTACATTTACTCAAGTACTAAACTGAAGTACAATTTGAAGATACTTAACTTAAGCATTGCCATTTTATACCACTCTTTTACTCAACTACATTTCTGAAGCCGATATTGTACTTTTTACTTTACTATATTTATCTGACAACATTGGTTATAGTTACTTTGCAGATTGAGTGTTAAAACCTATAAATTACGACGTATTATCGCTTACACTACCTAGCAGTAGCGTAAAGAATCCTTTATTCTTTTATAGCTTGTCTTTGTATTTCAACATTTGTATTTCAACATTTATTAATGTATTCTTTTATATACTCGGTCTCATATTTCCACGTTTATTTTCTGATTCTTTAACAGATGCATTTTGTAAATCATTACACTCGTGTTACTCCATAAACTGAATCCCTTCATTCATTTAAAACACAAGACTATTATTCTGAAATATTTGTGTTTTGGGAAATGCTGCATAAATTAATAAAGTGCCAGCTTTAAATTGTGAATTATTATTATTTACAAATGAGCACACGCTTAACTTTTTTTCTGTCTAAAAAAAATTGAATGACATTAAGAATGAAATGTAAAAATTCTAGCCATTATGAAAGCCAAACTATGTAGAAAGAAGGGCTAGCAGCAGCAGCAGCAGAGGGCAGCAGAAGCGACGCTTTTAGCTTGTTTATGTGTGTTGAAACAGGAAGGGAGCAAGTTGCCCTTCCATTTAAATGATAAAGTTAGTAAATACACATAAATCGTCTTTGGAGCCTGTTTTGGGTAAACACGTGTCATGTAGAAGTACTCCGTGCAGCATTCACCAAGGACAGCCACGTGTTCTCTTCCTGTCAGCTGTAGTAACTACGACAACCACGGACGCGTTTGGCTGAAGGTCGCCAGTTAACAGGGTCGCTGGATAAACCGATACACCGGCGTAATGTCGTGCGTAATGGTCGAAAATGTTCCGAGCAGCACTTGAAGGCAGCACCACGCTGACATCAGAATCCCAGGTGAGAAGTGAGACGGAGACGCCCTCACCTGGAGCACAGCACAGGTTAAAGAAGAAGAAGAAGAAAAACTGGATCCACCGGCTTCAGTGATGTCTGCTTTATGACACACAATGTTCCTGTGGGAAGTCTCTGCTCTTCGGCCGGCGTCTTTTTCCCCTCTTCTACTTGTTGTTGTTTTCACTGCGGAGGGAGGATCTTTAACTTCCCAGCTTTAGTGAGGGAAAACAACCGACAGTATCATCACAGGGACGGAAAGAAACTCTCGCTGAGGATTGAAACATTTCGACTAATTAAACGTTGAATAACCAAACACTAAACGAGGGCAGACGCGGAGCAGCTGTGATGGTGCGTAAACGTTTTAAGTGCTCTTTTAAAACACGACCGACGTTCGTGTTTACGTCGCTTTCCCTCGAGACAAACTGTATCGGTAACGTTAGGTTTTGGAAAATGTCGGTTAATGTACTTCACAGCTGGAGATGTAACGTTCATTTACTGCTGTTTGACAGGATCGGTACGGTGACCTGGATCTGGATTGTGAAGAAGGAGGCGTAGCTGTGAGTAATGTTGGATATCTCCCTGTGACTGAAACTGTCAGTATATATTGTAGTTTTTCATATAATTAATGCTAAATTTAAATCAACCAATACATTCTCAATTGTTTTTATGGATTAAGCCACGAGGCAGTATTGAAAATGAGCCCCACTTATACCAGATGCAACATTCTTGATGCTTTTACATATTAATGCATCACTACAATCCAATAATATGATATTCTGAAATGACTCATTCTACATTAGTACTTTTACTTTGATACGTTAAGTACTTATTGCACTTTTAATATTTCGAATGCAGGACTCTTACAAGTAATAGTAGCTATGTCTACTCTGTGGTATCGCTACTTTTACTGAACTAAAGTATCGGAGTACTTCCTCCACCACTGGTAGACAGGTGACATATTGTCTCATGCTGGCTCTGTACTCCAGCTCAATGGACTTGACTTTAAACAATGACTGTGAGGGTAAAATGCTGACTTTCAGCTTTAATTTGTGTGCACTCAAATGATGAGTGCACACAAATGTTGAAATGTTGAAAACAAGTGTTGAAACTGTATCTCTATTATCATTGCTGGATTAACCTACTAGATTGCCTCAGGGTAAGAATGTGCCACTTTTTAACCCCCCCCCCCCCCCCCCCACACACACACACACACACACACACCAGGCTTGCTATGGAGTAGTTAATATGATTAACCATTGTACAAAACAGGAATAATGAAGGTCAAGTGAACAAGGCTGTTCTTCAATATTTTTTTCTAATTTACAAACGTATAAATCCTCTCAATACTTTCAGGCACTCGGCCACAAGCCAATGGTTCCTACTGAAGACGACCATCTTTTAAATTAGGTGTATTATTTCATTGTTAACAATGGCTCAGTGATTTCATAAAACACTGGCTCACTGCAGTTTTGAAACAAACACCGCTTAAAGGGGTAAATATTTAATTTATGACGGATTATTTTTAGTAGCGGATTAACATGTTAAGTGGCTCTGTGACTGTTAACCTGTTACTCATACTGACTGAAACCACAAAAGAGTGTTTTCATTGTTGAGTATGTTTTAGATGCATAAATTAGTTTTTGCAAGTTTAATTTTCCTTTTTTTTTACTCCTCATTCAGCAAAAAGCAGCTTTATTCGGTGGGATGTTCAAAAAATCCACCAAGTCTGCTGAACCACTTCTCAAAGCGCAGGTGATGTTTTTAATTTAGAACTGGAATTTAATATCAAATTTGTTTAATTTAGCATGTCATGAAAAGCGCCCTGGTGACCATTATTCACTGATGTATTGAATATACGTGTTGAACGGAATATTTGACACAAAATTTTAAGTATTTGATGCAAACCAGTAAAATGCAAATGCTATTTTGTAAAATGTACAATTTCGATTGGAAGCTTAGAATATAACCTACTGTACTAATGGATTTACACTATTTGATTCTGCCTCTACTCACATGGCTTCATGTTGACTTTACAGGACAGTTTATCGGTCAGCAGTGAACTTTCAAAGAGCAGCGATAGTCTGACTGACAACAGCACCAAGGTGATGCTCGGGGGTTAATTGGGCTGTGTTTTGTTTTATTTTTCTATTAACATCGCTAACTCATTTAATGTACTAATATAATGGGGAAACATTATGAATATGTGACAGTGATTTTTATCATGTCGACCAACTTATTTCTTCCTATTTCAGGAGAAAGGGGGCGTATTTAAAGGAGTGTTTAAGAAGACAACCAAAGCTGCTAAAGACGGGCAGTCAGAGGTTTGTAGTGGCCCTCTGTCATGTACATCTTGTTGCTTTTAAAAAAAAAAATGTAACTAGAAGTGAAATTATTTGTCGATTAATCAATTAGTTTATCAACAAAAGATTAGTCAAGAACAATTTGGCGTATTGATTTATCGTTTAAGCCATTTATCTAAGAAAAATGTCAAACATTTGCTGGTTTCAGCTTCTTAAATTGAATATACGTATTGAACGGAATATTTGACACTAATTTTTAAGAATTTAAAGAATTTGATGTGTTCACCAGTAAAATGCAAATGCTATTTTGTAAAATGTACAATTTCGATTGGAAGCTTAGAATATAACCTACTGTACTAATGGATTTACACTATTTGATTCTGCCTCTACTCACATGGCTTTATGTTGACTTTACAGGACAGTTTATCGGTCAGCAGTGAACTTTCAAAGAGCAGCGATAGTCTGACTGACAACAGCACCAAGGTGATGCTCGGGGGTTAATACTTTGGGCTGTGTTTTGTTTTATTTTTCTATTAACATCGCTAACTAATTTAATGTACTAATATAATGAGGAAACATTATGAATATGTGTCAGTGATTTTTATCATGTAGACCAACTTATTTCTTCCTATTTCAGGAGAAAGGGGGCGTATTTAAAGGAGTGTTTAAGAAGACAACCAAAGCTGCTAAAGACGGGCAGCCAGAGGTTTGTAGTGGCCCTCTGTCATGTACATCTTGTTGCTTTTAAAAAAAAAATTTAACTAGAAGTGAAATTATTTGTCGATTAATCAATTAGTTTATCAACAAAAGATTAGTCAAGAACAATTTGGCGTATTGATTTATGGTTTAAGCCATTTATCTAAGAAAAATTTTATATTTCACTTTAGATGAAATATATTTATGTTTTGGACCATCAACTATGGTTATATTATGCTATTTTCTGAAATGTATTGACTTAATAATTAATCGGTTCAAAAAGTTATCAGCATATTAATCGATAATAAAATTCATTACTAGATCACAGAAAATGAAAAATGTGTTTTTCTAATCAATTAATTTGCATATATTATTCTTCTACCCGCTTTCTTACATGTTGTTTCTAATATTACATTATTTTCTTATTCTCTAAAAGTCTTTTTGTAATTACTCTAAACTTTCTTTCCGGAGTACCTGAGTGTGTTACTCCTGTCAACAGAAATGTGTGACCAGCTTTTTTAATCTCCTATAGGTCTCCCTCAAAATACAGAATCCTGAACTGTCTGTCAGTAGTGACAACTTAACAGACAACAAGTCGTCAAAGGTGAGTCGACTTCCTGCTCGGCCATATTTTAGGTTTTTTAATATTAGTCTTTGAAACAAAACCTTTCGCTGGACTTTTGTCTTTAGGATAAATCCGGTGTGTTCGGTGGGCTACTGAAACGATCTCCTAAACCAGGACATGTCCGGAGGCCTTCACAGGTGAAACATGATCTACTATAACGTGTCCTGCACCCAGCGATATATATCATCAGCTGAATGTTGTGTTATTTCAGAAAGAGGCTGACGGATCATCTTTTGTGTTTCAGGATCTTTTGGACACCGAGTTCACAGCCAGTAACGACAGTCTGTCTGAGAACACCACGACTAAGGTGAGTCTCATCAGCCAAATCATTTTTTTAAATGCTTTGGAAAAAAAAAAAAATCAACTGGAAACATATACAAAAGAAATACAGCATTCATAATTCTTAATTGTTTTTAAATCTCCTTTTCTTTTGCCTTATGTTTTGATGCTTTTAATGGTTTTATGTGAAGCACTTTGAATTACCTTGTTGTTGAAATGTGCCATACAAATAAACTTGCCTTGCCTTCATACAATGAATACCAAAATAACACTAATCCAAAACAAATCTAAAATACAAATGTGATACAATATAAAGAATATTAACAAAAATAAATACATTGAATAGAACGTATTTATGTGATGTTTCACAGTAACATTGTTGTTTAAGCTCACAAAAGGTGGTGTTGGTGGTGTTGTTTAACCTACAATAGGTGTGTAGCGATCGCTCTGGATGGTGAGTTTGAGGAGGGTGTGTTTGTGTTGTTTTGTGTGTTTGGAGGCTGCATGCTTGAACATGCATGCATCAGCAATTTGGAAGAACTGCTGGCCAACGAGTGAAGCACTAACTCCCTGCCTGTGCAGCTGACCGCTGCAGCAGTTCAAAATACAAAACAATTAGTTTTATTTAACTCTATTTTTACATGTATAAATAATTATTATATGACATTCATTCTCCAGGAGAAAGGAGGGGTGTTCAGCGGGATGTTTAAAAAATCCAAGCCTTTTGGAGCGAGGACACAATCTCAGGTGAGAGTTGTGCATCTCACGTTTCTCACTTTTACCTTTGTTACATTATTAGAAAATGATAATAATCAGTAAGAGACGGTTGTTTCTTGCCTTCAGGAGGATTTGTCTGCACCCAGCGAGCTCTCGGGCAGCAAAGACAATCTTTCTGTGAATAGCAACACTAAGGTGAGGTTTGAACACTAAGGTTTCAAGTTTGTATGACTGATTCAAGTATGCTTCTCCTGTTTCGATGCATTTTGCAAATGGCCCTGTTGGACTCACTTTAGTTCAACTTTGGTCTGTGAATTTGCACGATCACCAAGTAGAAACACAGATGTGCTGTTCTTTGAAATAGAAAAGTCCTTACTCTCTATTTATGAACCAAATCAGAAATGTTCTGGTCTGAGTGCATGGCAGTTTCATTGAATTGTGGAATAATATGATGTCGTAAAGCTGTTTGTATTGAACTCGACTCAGCGGATAGTGAGTTTGGGAGAAGGTGAGGTAATCCTGCATGCATCAGCATTTGTATAAGGCGGCCCTTTTTGAACTCCCTACCTACCTGTCCATATGAAACCAGGTGCGAACATGTAAATCAATTCCTCCATTATGGGCAACATTTTGCAAACAATTTTCATGTGACTTTCTTTACCTCCAGGAAACAGGAGGGGTGTTCAGTGGGATGTTTAAAAAATCGCCAAAGCCTTTTGGAGTGAGGACACAATCTCAGGTGAGAGTTGTGCGTCTCACTTCTGCCTGTGTTACATCTTTATGAGGTGGTGATAATAATCAGTAGGGGACGTTTGTTTCTTGCCTTCAGGAGGATTTGTCTGCACCCAGCGAGCTCTCGGGCAGCAACGACAATCTTTCTGTGAATAGCAACACTAAGGTGAGATTTTTTTTTTAAACCAGAGCATCACTACTTATTCCTTAATTTAAATAAAAAATTTCCCCAAAAATATTTTAATGGGACTTTTTTTTTTTTCTCCAGGAGACGGGAGGGATGTTCAGTGGGATGTTTAAAAAATCGCCAAAGCCTTTTGGAGCGAGGACACAATCTCAGGTGAGAGTCATGGAGTGTTGCTGCAGCTTATTCCTCTCACCATTAAACCACGTTACTATGGATTATTAGGACAGGATCTATATTGGTTGGTTGACTTTCGTTTCTTGCCTTCAGGAGGGTTTGTCTGAACCCAGTGAGCTCTCAGGGAGCAGCGACAATCTGTCTGAGAACACTAAGGTGAGGTTTGTTAAAGCCAGCCACTGTAAGATCAAAACTTAACCGTAAATGTCGTGACATTATAGTGTTTTCCTCAGGAGAAAGGAGGAATCTTTGGTGGTGTGTTCAAAAAGAAGGGGGCCAAATCTCAGTCTCAGGTAAAATGGTCAAGTTTATCAATGACGGGCTTTTTAATCTCAAAAGGTTAAGGATTCTGTTTTCTGCAGTGCCTGCAGTCTTATAGTAAACTGGTGGATATCTATTTGATCTGGGTTGTTATATTCTTACTTTTTGATGTATCCCTCTGTTTAGGATGATTTGTCTGTGGATAGTGAACTCTCTGCCAGCAGTGACAGTCTCACAGAGAAGCCGTCAAAGGTGAGAGTTGCACCTGTGATGTATCAACGCTAACAGAATATCCAGTAGATAAAATCAGTTTGTAACTTAAACCGCTTTGTATTGTGTGTTAGGGTGGAGCTCCAGCAAAGATCCTGAAGAATCCTTTCACCTCCTCATCTCAGGTAATTTAATCTCAGGTTTTAATGCTGCATCTGATAAATGACTAGCAGCAAGTACGTTACACCGTCGGCCATCAGTAATGACATGCTGGTAATGTGCATTGTGTTGTAACAGGATAAAGAAAAGACCGGACACTCGGGAGACTTAAGTGAGAATACATCTGCTGCAGAGAAGCCCAAAGCCAAGCAGGTGGGTTGTTATGGCAGAGTAGCTGGTAACAGTTTGGACTCTACTGAGACATCATGGCAGCTTTCTGATGTTGGTAACAGGCTCAAAGAAATGCCATTTATTTGTCTGAATGTTTAGGACTAGGATCTGCTGTGACGTTAAAGTAAAGGTCAGTTTTATTTAAGGTGTCTCTGTCTTATTCCAGAACGGTTTTAGTGCGATGATCAAGAGCACGTTCCACACTGACAAGCAGGTAAGAAGTGCCGTACTGTCATTTCATCATCGTGCATTGAAGCCTGAAGAGATATATATATATATATATATATATATATATTTTTTTTTTTAAACTATGAAGTAATCCACAGATGATGTAAAGCTGGTCATACTAGTACTAGTATTGTTCATATTTTTTACGACAACTATTTGCTCCATCTGCAGGAGAAGAACTCTGACTCTGACTGTGAGGAGATATTGGACAATGAAGAGAGCCAGCCCAGTCACAAACAGGTTTTTGAGTAGTCATAATAAAAGTTTTTGTCTGATGGTTTCAATCTTAAATATAATTTACGTATGTGGTCCTTATTTTGTTTTTTTGTCCTCCTTTTTGTGTTGTGTTACATATTCAGAGTAAATTTTCTGAGGCGATGGAAAAGATGAACCCATTTCGATCTCCAAACAAAGTAAGGAAGGTTGAGATTGTAATCTTTTGAGAGAAATGGATGTATCAAAAGAGTGGCATGTGACGTGTTTTTCATGAAATAATGATCTCTGTCATCTCTGCAGCATGAGAAGCAGACAAGCTCAGATGACGAGGAGCCATCGGCAAGCAGCGAGAAGTCATCCGGCAACAAACAGGTGCTTTGACATTTAATAGATGGAACGGGAAGATTCCTATTCGTGCAGCTACACGCCACAGTCCACTGATGCCGTCAGGAGTTTAGCGTCTTGCTCTCCCACCACTTTAGTGTGAGTGGGTGAATGTAAGGCATTCTGAGACGCTTTGTCTTGCCTATATAAAGTCAAAGGAGTCAGAGGTTTAAGTTTTTGAGAATCTCTTCACTCACAGGCTCAGTCTGCATTCCACCTCAACTTGTCTTGCCTGGTCTTGTTGAGAGGCTCATACCTTTAGTAAATGTCTATATATCTATAATCAGCTCGTCTTGCAACTTGCAAAGACCATGCAAAACCGGTTTATAGGTATTTAGGGTATTTATTTAAGCTTTTATTTATCACGGTCACTGTCCGAGATGCCAGAACAAACCCAAACGAGCCCCAACAACAACCTCTACGCCACCAGGGTGCCCCAGGCCGGCCAAAACCTTCGCTCATAAAACTCAATTACATCAGATGGGAAACTAGAAAACATGGAAATCTGACATATTTAGTGTTTACTGACAAGCCATTTTAGGGATGGTGCCCATGCATGCACACTGTAGTCGTAACATACTGGTTTGAAAACAAGAGGCTCAGCTAGCTGTTAGCCTCTGATCATCCGTCTGTGCTCATTTGTTTCAACAGAGAAAGCTAATCATGCTAACAGGCCGTTTTATGCTAACTGAACGACAAGTCCCACCAGTATTGGATTTTTATCTCTAAACTGCAAAGAGATATTGATTCTCATATAGTACAAAGATACATCAAAAACAATGGTTAGCTGAAATAATATGGAAAAAAATGAATTTGATAATCTAAAACTGTATGGCATGCGTTTGAAAGTGGTCAGCAAAGATGTAAATTGTACTATCCATGATTTGTATTTCAAAAGTTAAATATGCAAAACACTGGTATGGTCCTTTGTCGATGCACAAGTAATCCGATTTTAGTTTAATAGCTTATTTTTAATGTCCTTTCTTCAGAAAGACACACAGGCCCTCAAGGAGAACGCAAAACAAGGGGAAGAGAAACCAAAACCGGTCAGTCCATTTTTGGCATCACTCATGAGTCATCAGTGACCCCACACACACACACACACACACACACACACACACACAGGCACAGCTGATCAACTCTGTCAAAAATACCCTCTTGCCTCACACTCCCCTGGACATCCTCCTCAAACCCTCCCAATCCTGCCTGCTCGTAGTCAAACCTCCCTGTCCTCCTCCTCCACCACACTGTGTGAATCTGTGTGTGTGTGTGTGTGTGTGTGTCCTTGTCAGGTCAAAAGCAACAAAACCCAGCGAGAGAGGAAGGACAGAAGTGAAACTCCAACGGTTCCACTCAGACCAACCGAAGAGGTTTGCAAGCAGTTAAGCCCAACTACGTGACATGTGGTCCAAGTGAGACTCTTCTGACTTCTGTCTGTTCTATCGTGTTGCTAAGGCTGTGATCTCTCCACAGGAGATGAAGAGGACGTCCACATTCGACAAAGTAACAGCAAGAGAAGCTGTGGATAATCAGGTACAGTGGATTTCTGTATTGTTAGAATACAAGTTAAATCAGTTAATTATTTTGTAATTTGATAAATGATCCAAGATAGCAAGCATAGGTGACGCTCTCGGGGGGGAAAACAATCTTTATTTTGTCCTCTTCAGGATAACAAGGACATGATCTCCAGACCGTCAGAAGAGGTAGTTAAATCCTCCAGTGTTTAGAGACTAATGGCTGTTTGTGTCTCTTCTGAGCTGATGTGTATCGATGCTGGTTTATTCGCCCTGTAGAAACTGCTGTGGTTTCATTTTTAGGAGCTGAACAGCTGTAATTGTTTACATCAACATGAGAATAGTAATAACTTAATTCAAATACTTCAAGCAGTGACACAAAACCATCAGGTACTGACGCGTACGCGCAGTGCAAGGGTTACACCCATTTATTGGTTTGCTGACACATTTCAAGACACACTATTGGTCATTGGATGTGCTTGAATATTATGATATCTACATTTGTTTTCACAAGCCTTCATCAGTCAAACTCAAACAAACTCTGAGGCACACATACCAGTCAGTGCACACACTTAGACAACATCCTGTACATTTAATTCAAATGTAATGAGTTTAATTTGCTGCAGAGCCAACCAGACGATAAAGGCCTCAAAGATGAATCGACTGAAGCCAAAGAGGGAGACGAGAGGAATCCTCCAGAAAGCAAAACAGTAAGTTTATTATTAGCAGCCTTAAGATCAGGAAACTGATGGGCACACACACTGATTGGTATAGAATAGAGACTGACGGACCTTTAGTATGTATGTATTTGTGAGTCTTACAATCATTATATTGTCTGTGTGTAATATGAACCCACATTTACTTCTACATGCAGGTCACTGCGGCAGGTATTGTGCCAGGATGTAATTATTCTAGTTCCTGCTTCCTCCTGATTACTTCTTTCATGCCATGCAAATGACTTGTGTCACCACCAGACTATTGTCAGTGTGAGGTTTATGAAAGCTCATGGTTGTTATTAAGAAGCTTTTCAGGTTGTTACAATTATTACTACTTATTCCGTACTCTCTGACAGTATTTTATATTATGTATCATAATGTTCCAGCTCCTGATCCTTTTGCATTATTTTGTAAACACTTCTCCAAAATTCAGGCAGATTTGCTGAGGGACATGTATTTGAACTGTACCACACATTAAGCACAGAAGTCACCAACAGTTGTAATGAAATGCAGTTCTTCCAGTTTTTGCTTCTTTGTCACGGTGCCATTTTTTTTTCTTTTTTTTTACAGACCAAGGTGAAAAAACACAAGCACCACAATCCGTTCATGCTAAATGCTGGAGCCAAGGTATTTTCTTTATTTTACTCTTCATACAGAGTCAAAACAGTCATGAAGACATGTATCTTCTTTGCATACTTCAATTCATTATATATACTATACTTAATTCAGTAACGCCTCAGAATTGTGTGACAGAGGCCACACGATGTTGGAGTTTATTTTAAATAAGGAAGGAGTTCATATGCAACCCTGTTTTACTTTACAGGCTCAGTCTGATGATGAAGGGCTGGAAGAAGAAAACGATTCTTCTTCTAAAGATGAAGAGGGCAAGGACCAAACACAGGTATTTTAACTCATCTCATTCTTTAACTAAATGCTTGTTGGTTGAATAAACAGTTCTTGGTGTGATAGTCATCAGGAACAACATTTTCCTTTCACAGTAGTTGCTGCTAAAGGAACGTTCACACCTGTATCTTCCTCTGCGTAACACTGCAATTCTGATTTTTCTTTTTAGGCCAAAATCAAGAAACCTAAGAGACACAATCCCTTCATGCCTCGCGGCAAGGTAACATGTGACATGTACAAGCTTGTTTCCTCCCGTGTGACTGATATTTGTTTAAACCACGCAGCCAAATGTTTGTTAACACACCACCTAATTACAATTACTCCCGAGGATAATAATACTGTATAACTGCACTTTGGGCTCATTGAGCACTTTACATAATTGAGGACAACACACATGTCTTCTGCACCCATTGCATCCTAAAGACCAGACAATAGATGAATCACTGTGTGTTTCTGCATGACGCTGAACTGGAGGAACTAGAATTTGAGTGGAGTGATCCAGGCGTTCGTAATACGATTGACTTGAAGCACTATACACCACGTCCACCCATTTCAGGCATTTAGTGGTGGCTATTCTGTGCTTGTTTAGTTCATTCATAGCTTACTAAAAGTCAAATTTATGGCCAAGTCTGTGAGAGAACAGAGCAGCTTCAGGGCTCCTTGTTTTAAATAGTGCAAGTCTCTGAACTCTACTGGAGAGGTGAACATCGTCTCTCAAAAGCTATTCTCTCATTTGGTCTCTTGGTGATGGTGGAGAGTGTTGTCACTTATTTATTTAGTTGTTTTATTGTTGTTGTTAATAACCTGTCTGTATCTCTCTTGCGGCCCACTGAAAATATGCAGCCTTGCCATGTTATTTTGCCATGGTTATTAAGTTAGCATAGCTGAAATTTGCATAGCCGAAGAATAAGTCATTGTGGCATTAATATTTAGACTTTTGATTTTCCATTTGTTCCAATAAGATCACTTCTTCCTGCAGAACATTCTCTGTCTGGAATTGATGGGAAACAATATCAGCCCAAAAGCAAAATATTATATTGATAATTCAAATGCTTATACTGTGTGTTTGTGTTCATTGGTTTCAGGCTAAAGGTATACAGAGGAACGCACAGGACGGAGCAGAGGTAGAGTTCATAAAACGGCCATCAGTCATCTGAATGAGACAGAACATTGTATTTGATGTTGCCTCACTTTGTCTCTTTTCTTCAGTCCCCTCTCGTGCAACTTTGAACATTTCTGCCAGTGTCGGTATATTTGTCCCACCGACTGACGAGTTTCAGTCTTACTCATTGTGGTTCATGATTACAAAAGGTCTGTGTCAGTCATCAGACCCGTCCCTAAAACACACAACCTCTTTCTTATTTATGTCTCCATGGTGTCCACTCGGGTGTTTTGTTTGCCCCCTCCACCCTCGATACGACTCCTACCCCCACACCCCCCCACACAGTGTTTGTGCATGTCCATACAATAAGAGATGAGATTAGGTTGCAATGTGCCCAAACTTGTTTTTCTGCTTCCTTTTTCAACTTGTCCGTGGAAGATTACTTCTGCAAAAACAGCAGTACGCTCAGAATCCTTTTTAACCATCACTTCCTCCTCTTTACCTGATAGGCTCTTTCTGAACATGTGTAGCGCGAAAAGTGAAACTAAGGATATGGGACACTTGTTAAGTTGATTTGAATACTTTATGTTTCTCAGTCATTTGGTCTCACTGACATATACTTAAGCTATACAGTAGACCCCCCCCCCAGACCTTTTGTCTTTACACAGGACAAAGAGATCTTGGTATTGATATGAGTGAATAGGATTTTAAAGCCGTATTATTTCTGTTGTTTCAGAATGAAGGTGGAAATAGAACCTTGTTTGACCAGCTGGAGGACTTGCGTGTTGACCCATCACAGCCTGAAGACAGACAGGTTGGTTTCTGAAGCAAAATACGTCACCATAGCAACATGTCAATCAAATCGGATGCCTCGTTATTAACCGTTTGTATGGCAACCATAAACAAACAATCCCATACAAATCTAATTGTGTCTTTCAGGATATGGACAACCTTATGGGGTGGTGGAACAACGTGGAGTGTAAGTTACAAATAAAATGTTTTCTTTTGGCCCAACTTTTAGTTTCTTCTTCAACCATACGACCAAAAGCATGTGGACGTCCCTGTTTACATACTTTAGTGTGCTGTTTTTCATGGTTTTGGCCCCTTAGTTCCAATTAAAGGAGATCTTATTTCAGACAATAGTTTCCTGTTTCAACAGAACAATGCCCCTGTGCACAAAACCAGGTCCGTAAAAAAGGATTGATTTTAAATTTAAACGATAAATAAAAAAAGATTGATTTATTGCTCTCGTGGCTGAATGGGAACAAATCCCTGCAGCCAGGATCCAAAATCTAGTAGAAAGAAGAGGAGTGGATCCAGTTATATAAATAGATGAATGCCTATACTTTTGGAATAAGATGTTCTGTATGTTTTAAGAAAACTTCATCATTCTTTCACATTTTCGCTTCCTCAGCTTGGGAGGACACGCCTCAAAATGATGACATGACAGAAAAAGAAGAGGCCAAGTAAGTGAAGGCTAAAATGGGTGTTAATATAAAACTTGTATGTATTATTTCTGGTGGTATTTAGCCATGTCGATAGCTTCAGTTTTAAGATGTCCGCATCTAAAAATGTCCTCCGTGACCCCAATATAACGGAGAATAGAATTGTATTCTCACAAATTACAGTTGAAAAACTTCAATCTGAACTTGTTCGTCTCAGGGCGTTTGCTGTGACGGCAGAGAAAGTGCAGAAGGGCATCCGTGTCTTCAACAAGCTGTTCTCGGAGCGCGCTGAGAGCCTCTGGCAGCACGTCATCGACCTCAACAGCATCGCAGACGCCCTGGACAAGTTCAGCAAGAACACAAAGATCGCTCAAATCACCGGCGGCTCTACCAGCGCCATCGGGGGCGTGGCCACCATCGCCGGCCTCGCTCTGGCCCCGGTCACCATGGGAATCTCCTTGATTGTGACAGCGGTGGGATTGGGTGTCGCCACAGCAGGCGGTCTGACATCGGCAGGTGCCGGCATCTCCAACCAGGTCAACAACTCGATGGACCGCAAGAAGGTGGAGAAGATTGTGCAGGATTATCAGGAGAAGATGATCGACCTCAACAAGTGCCTGAAATTCATCAAGCAGGGTATCGAGAACCTGAAGAGGTTCGACCTGATGAAGATGAAAAAGCACGCCTACAACCGTGACTTCCCTGTGCTCAGTAGCAGTTTCTATGAGGACGGCGCCATGGCAGGAAAGGCCATCCTCATCAGCGCAAATGAGATCATGCGTGTGGTGCAGATCGCCAACGTGGCGGGCAGCACGGCAGCCAGAGCGGTCCAGATCGCCAGCATGGCCACTGGTGTGCTCACCGGGCTCTTTGTAGGTATGGACATCTACTTTGTGGCCAAAGACTCCAAAGAACTCAAGAAAGGGGCCAAGTCAGAGTTTGCTGCCAAAATCCGGGAGGTGGCCACGCAGCTGCACGACGGTCTGGTGGAGCTCAACGGGATACGAGAGGAGCTGCAGGCCACCTCGCCGGAAAAAGAGGGAGGCAATGATCCGGCTGCTTTGAACAGCGACAGCAAAGAGAAAGAGGACAAACATGACAGTTCAAGTGAAGATGAAATCGACCGCATTAAAAAAGCCATTAAAAAGGACTATGAGAACCGAGAATATGTTTGAAGAAACTTTAAAAACTGGAAAAAGGCCTTAAATTGCTCAAAACTCCAACATACTGCTGCGTTGTTGGTGCCAACGTCTTAAAATAGAAAACTAAAACCAGGCTTTATTTTATTTTGTACGAGGAAACTTTATTCTTGATGTAATACAGTAGTTTCTTTAATTTTATGAACCTGACTTCTTGAATCTTAACAGCTTACCCACCGCTGAGAGGGACTGAGGCTTTGCAGTAGATAAAGTATCGTATCTGCTTCTCTGGCTGCTGTGCCAAGTGTGAAACCGCCATGTTTGTCTTTAAGAAAATGGGCTTCAAAGCTTTAACTGCGTCGTGTATTTGGATAGTACAGTTTTAGAAAGTACTTTCTAGATTTGATCATTTAGACTTTAAAGTGTTGCTTAGAGTTTTATCAGTGTGTTGGTTCATATTGAAACACTTAACAGGTGTAGAGATTGTGTATGTGCTTAAGAGACGAGTGCCTTTATTACACAACCTTAGAAATACACTAATGTGTAATGTGGCATTAGTCTTAATGAAATCACTCTTGTTTTTAAACAAATGTAATATAAACCTTTGTTTTAGATTGTTTTTATCTATCAAACTAGTGATTCACTAAATCGGGGTTGCTACCATTAAAACTTCAGGAATGTCTTAGCTAGTAAAGACTTAAATAATGTGTAATGTGTTAGGAAACACCTGCTAGAAGTCACAAGCACCTTAATCACAGTTTTAGGGGACGAGTGATGTATTGATCTTAACTGCCAATCCTCTGTAAATGTTTGCACTAGTTTGTTTTAGTCGCATGTGCATTCATGGAGAAATATGTGTTTTAGAGTTAGTAGTATTTTGCAATTTAGGATGAGTGGGAAATATCTGATTATGCTAACCTAGCCAACTTTATTTGGTCATTTAGTATTGGGTTTTTCCATTTTTTTTGTAATTCATTTTATACTATGTTTCTTACCACTTAACATTATTAAATATGATTTTGATCTGTACTTCGTAAACACTTGGAACAGTTCGTTCAACATAAGTAAGACACACACATAAAAACCTGTCAGGAGAACTAATGGGAAAATATGATGGTCCCCTTATTCTTTCCTCCTAGTTGAGTCAAAGGTTTTCTACCACGTCTTCTGTCCTATTAGATGTTTTAATGGTTTCAAGGTGTAAAAGTCTCTGGATCAATAACTGGAATTACACAACACTGTAAAAACCAGCAAGGATTGTGTCAACCTCTCCGTTTTGCCTTCTCCTTTTTTTATTGCATTCATATTTTAAAGACTGATTTCTGAAGTCAGGGTTTGATATGCAGGCTGTGCTGTAAGCGCTGATGATGTCTGTTCTGTGGATTGTTTAATGAACCTAATATTTATTTTTCTGGGTGGAGTTGTTCATTCGACACTACCTCTTTATGTGCAATATATCATAAAACTGTAATAAATGTAAAATTGTTAATTAAAGGTCAAAGAAATTTTTTTTTGTCAATCTGTTGCTTTGTAAAGTCTCTATGCAAACAAGCAAACACTTAAGTTCCTTTTTGTGACTCCTGTGCACTAACTGAGTTGGTATTTGCTCAGTTAATAACCGAGATCAACGTGCTAGTCAGAGTCACCTTCAGCACTGTTTACTTTTCTTAATTTCCACGATGAATAAACAGTTATGCGATTGGGTTAGATTCATGCTGCCACGCAGACCGGTCGATCCACGTTGACATAAGCAGCATGTGCCGTTTTGTGTGCCAAATTGAAATGTAGTGGAAACTACACCAAACCAGAATAAACCTGCACTGTGCTGGGTGGGCTTTGGAGCCCACCTGATTACACTTGTAACCAACACCCAACAGTGACATCACAGTGTACTGACCACACCCTGGAGTACACTTCTGCATCACTGCAGCAGAAGATAATCCAGTGGAGGTCTAAGAAAGAACAGATCTTCAGCCCGTGTTAAGTTGCTCTTTCTAATGTAACTGTTTTAAGTTACCAAATACTACAAAACAAAAACTACAAACTCAGGTTTCCCCTTAACATTTCTCCTGATCAGCTTTGACATGTTTCTGCACTTTGATTGGAGTCCACCTGTGGCAAATTAAATTGATGGACATGATTTGGAAAGGAACACACCTGTTGATATAATGACTCATGGCTGCCAATGCACATGAGAGCAAAACCCAAGCCAACATGTCTGAATTCTTTCTAAATGCACTAAACGGTATAAACTATGTGGAGATGTAATATTTTCAGAACGGTTAAATTAACAAAATTGATGACTAATAATAAAATATTGTCGAACTCATTGTGATGATTTCACAACGTGTCAGTGTTTTTGGTCCTGCCAAGATGATTAGTGCTGTTTACTTTTCTATTTTAAGACCAGCTCCCATCACGTTTGGGGTTTTCTTAACATGTTGCTGGTACCTGTGAAACTGATGAGTCAGAGTCACGCCGCCTGTCGAGACGCGTTTCTTCCGCTCCCACAGACACAGGTAGACTTCAAACTGGCCACCTCCCACTCCCAGGTGAGTCGACAGCCATCACAAAGCCAGAAGGGAGACAAAGGTTTTCAGATCTTGATTCTTCTCCGCCTGCAAAAACCAGGTGAGATGTTGGAGCTCTTTTGTTTGGCAGGAACATGGCGTATTATGCAACAGGTGATTTCACAGTGAGGATTTGTGGCACATAAACTCTCAGGGCGTGTTCCCGTTTGTTTAAGATGCTTTGTTCGACCTGTAAGTGATGTTGCCTTTGTGTGTTGTCGGAAACATTTGGATTACTTCATGCGGCGGTATATACTCTTGAGAAACATGGGAGCATGTGATGTACAGGTAGAGCGTACATGAATAGCTGAGATGTAAAGGTGGAGCGGATGAAGTGGTGTTGATATTGTTTTACATTTTATGTGGGCAAAATACATATTACATGGTTGTATTTCACATGTATGCATTGCATTTTATTTATTCATTTTGTGTGTATTTTTTGCAAATTTCGTCTTCACATTACAAATGGGTTTCTCTGATGCAATGCTTGTGTAGTTTGAAATATTTCCATATGAAACAGAATGTAGACACAAGGGCTGGTTATTCAAATTGCATCGATACCATACTCGTGTTTTTTGTTACTGAAACTAGAATTACATTTATTATTTTGCTATTTAACTCTATCTGGTATTAATCACATTTATAAACTAGCTGTTTTTATTTAGTAAAATAGACCCAAGTTCCCAAATATTACTGTTTAAATTATGCTGCAAACCATCTTTGTTATCTTAACAAAAGCTGCATGTAAGAACTTAATTTAAGCAGAACTGTTATCCAACGTTTGATCAAATAATAAAATAGGATTTTATTAATCTCAAATGGAATTTTTGTGCCAGTTTATTTGTAAAAGAAAAATAAATGTACATATTGTGCATTAAATACATAAAAATGAAATAGATTTAAAAATCTAAATCATGCTGCATGAATACATGTGCAGGATTAATTGTGCTCTTACATGACAAGCAATTGGAATAAATGACAATAAATAAAAGTATAATAATAATTATCGTGACAGCACCTGCCTGGGCTTTGTCCATTTTCAGTTAGATTTTTCCATAAATGGTAAATGTTTGAGCAATAGCAATGTGGAGCTTACATGTGTGAGAAGATATTTTCGATACAATTGTCAATAAATCTAACACTTTTGCTACACAGTATATGAGCCTACATGGGTACCGGGTGTGACTGAAGTGTTGTAATCTCGGAGCCTTTAGAGGAGCTCCTGAACGCCTCGTGTGTGCAGATGTTGTTATGCGGGTGTGGTGAAGTCTAAAACTCTTGGGAATTTCATGACAGGGAAGAAGCAGTTAGTGCTCACTGCTTTGATAATATCTGGTAAAAACTGAATGTGAAGTTTCTCAGAACTGTCTTCAAATATTCGGTAGGTGAAACCGTTTCGTCTGACATCGAACTGATTTCGTTTTTTTTTATAGTTTTAGACGTTTATTTGTAATTCACGTCCCCTCATATGACGAGCGTCAGATGTGCTACTGTTAACGTACAGACTAAAAGTTGTCAGCAATTAACCGCTAAGTTGATTTAGAGTTCAGCACAACTAAAAGCATTAAAGTTACAGTTTTAGGAAATGTGTTTGAAGTACTTCAGTTTCGTACTTCTCTAAATGATTCATACAGTAAGTGAACACTGCAACTGTACCATGTGTTTCCTCCCGTATATTTAAATTCATTATTATACATGTTCAACTAAAGCCACATTTGTTTTTGTAGAGCTGCAACTAACTAATTGTTTTCTCGCTTAAATTATAAAATATTTGATTTAAATATGTCATGACCTAAAAGTAAAACTTCCCATAGCCCAAGATATTTAAATGTGTTGAGTCGTCTAACCAGTCTAATAAATGAGCCAGTGCAACAGGTAGGCTAGTAACTTTTGTGTGTTTTAAAGGGGTTTGATTGACAGTTTTGCTTATTCAGGCTATTTATTTAATAATAAAAGCCAAAGTGATACTAGCCTTGTCTTTTATACAGCAACTGACTTACATTTGTACACATTTAACCACGAAAGCTTCTCAGTAAAAACATCAGACATTTGATATCTGAAGTTAATTTACACTAAATTGGTGTCAAAAAGCAGTGTATACTAAAAACCTCAAATGCACTCTGAAAGATGCTTGATCTTGTTGATGCACAGTAATGTCCCAAAATGCAATGCACAAAGGAACAAAAGCTGCATAACATTACGACTCATTGTGGATGGTGGCGACGGAGCTCGTGGAAGATTGAAGAAGTGATTGTCTCTTACTTCCATCTGGCCCAGTTGGCATTTCAAAGTAGAAATCACAAACCTGTGATTATTCCTGTTTACACTTTATGTGTCTGTGTTGCTCTTAACAGGCAGGATGGAGGCGTGCATGATCAAACCAGAAGTAAAAAAGAAGCCAAAGCCGGTGAGAACATTCAACTCAAACAATGAAGTAATGCAGTCTGAAAACTCTCCAGTACTGATTGTAGAGTTTATAAAATCCTACTGTATAATATATACGACAGTACACACTAATGTTTTCTTCTTTATTCACAGCCTAAACCTCCCCCAAAGCCTGCAGAGGTACTGTATTAAACCTAAAGCTTTGATTAGCGATGTGACACATTTGATCATGTGTTTGCTTTAGCATATGTGCTGTGACATCATGTTTAAATATGACTTCAGGATGGCTTCACACCTCAGTAAACCTTCTTTACAGATTATAATAAATGATCTGGAGAAGCCAACTCCTCTGGTGCCTGGACGACCTACCGACGCTGTACGTCCAGCATTTATAGACCACAAGTGTTTACTATATAATGTTTATTTAAGGGTCTATTATACAATTGTTTTAAGTGTCCCAGAGTTTACCTTCTACTGAGCATGCGTGGTGGGCTGACGTTTCTTCAACATGTGGCAACATTTTAGTAAATTACTTTTGGCTTCAGAGGAGCATGTTGTTTTCACTCTATGAGGAGGAAAAGTGCAGATGAATCCATAAAATCCATATCATTTTGGTAACGCATAATGGTAACTTTAAAATAATTAAATTCTGATTCAAGCTGGCTCCTTTTAATAGCACAACAGTATCAGACCTGATATTAAGTTTTGATTTGCATTGTGACTTGTATGAATAAAGATTTGTTTTTTTCTGAGCAGGAACTGATTCAGACACAATATCGGGTGAAAAGAGCCGTAAATGAGGTATTTAATGTATATGTTGTTGTTTTTTAATTGCTGTTATTTATGTTTTGATAGAGGGGCAGATAGAAATAAAAGATGTCGAGGAGATATGTGTCAAAAGTCTTTGGGTTTGGTTCATAGTAAAACACTCATGATGGCTACATTGAGTTTAACCAATGTTCTGCTTACTGTTGCTTTCATACACTTTGTGAATTGTTGTCCAGATAGTCCGATACCATTTGAAAATAATGTGTTTTATCACTTTTATCCATCAGTATCAGGCTAATGGGAACATGACACAAACTCCTGTGGTTCCACCCAGACCCACAGAAAAGGTACATTACACACAAATACTCCAATATACAATGATACTCATCAATGCAGTCAGAGTTCAATTCAACTTCCACGCAGGGAATGTTTCTCATGTTTAAAGCCAAGCACAGAGCTGATAACAGAGTATTGTGTGAACATGTTTGTTAACAAATATTGAAATTATTGTTAATCTGCAAGCTTTTTTGCAGTCTGTGTGAGAGCCGCTTACAGTTAAGAATAGACACAAGGTGTCATGTTTCTGTCCTGTTACTAATATCTTTTGTTGTTGTTCCCTTCTGGGCTTTTTTATGTGTCTATAGGAACTTAAAGCCACAACCAGATACAGCCAACACAGGAGGGTACAGACAAATACAGACACACACGCACACACACACAATGAAAAGACTTATCACGTTCCTCCATGTTTTAAAAAAAATACATTTCTGAAGGAGTGTCCTTCCTCTTATCAGACCCAATCCGAAGTTCCCAATGCTGACGCAGACTTTAAACAGGTATTACAGGTAGAGTTATTAAATGGCAGCTCCGACCCTATTCATAAATGGTGTTTCTTCCTCTTTATTGTCATGTGCTTTGTTTTAGAGTGATGTCAAGACTGGAATGTTTCGTCGGAGCCAGAAAGAGACACCTCCTTCGTTCACTGTAAGAAATGCACTCGCTGCTCTTATCCGCACTGTAAATTACTAAGCAGACAGAAGGGAATTCAAGTATTGTACATGTTTATTTTCATGCTTATGATATTGAACAGGTTTATTGCTGTAGTGTAGTGCACACTCTTCTGAGCAAAGCGATGTACTGCTGTGGATGGGGGCAACAGCTAAATGTATTTAGCTACCTAAAGGTCTTCAAAGCCAAAATACATCTTTGACAAAACAGCAGTTTTACCTCTGAGAACATGACTGTTGCTGTTGTACCGCTGACTCGATGGGTTAGTTTTCTGTTTGTGTAATTGTCCAGCAGGTGGGGTTTGGGTGTGTACACGTGTGAAACATAGCTGTGTATTTAGACACACAGTGGGTGTGTACCAGCATGTAGAAGCTGCTGACTCAGACGATGTTCAATAAAAGAGTCTCGTGATGAACAAATAGAAGAAAAGGGACACATTAAGCATAAACTTGTATGATGGGATAAACATGATATACACTGTACAGTGTTTTAGAGCTGTGCGCAAAGAAATATGAAGCAGAATGTGTTTTTACTGATTTTTATTTCCTCAGAGTTACGTGAGCCATAACAAAGAGGACAGAACGGACGATGTCCCGGCCAAACAGACTTCTGGCATTAAACCGGTATGTGTGTGTGTGTGTGTGTGTGTGTGTGTGTTCATTCATTCCACTGTTGATGTCATCTGCTGGTTTGTCACATGTGAATGTAATTGACAGGGCGGTCTGAAAGGAGTAATGAAAGGGTTGCAAATCAAGTCGTCACCGAAGGTATGAAGCACCGTCTGGTTTGGTGTTTTCTGCTGGTGGCGGCTGCAGTGTTTTATTGTACAGTGGGGACTTTTCACATGAAAGCGTTGTTGGTGGTGGGGACCAAATTTATTTATTTATTTTAAGGGAACCTGGATTGCTTTGATTTTTAAAAGATATTTAAATGTGTTGTCTGTGGTAAAAAAGAAAAGATCAGACTGCCTGGATGATTAGACCATTTATTTATTGTTTCTCTGAGGGCTCAGCTGTGAAATATTTAATTATCACTTTTACCTCCTGGATTGTTTGGTAGTTTAGTGTTTACTTTATGGCATATTATTAGGCAGGAAGTCCCAACAAGATGATCTGACTGTCATGGGCCCGGTGTGCTGGGGGTTTAGGAGCTGATCCCAGAACTGTAACGTCCCTGTTTGGAGTCCAGACTGGGACCTTTGTTGCATGCTGGCCTCTCACAATAATTACGTTACGGACTTCTATATTTTTTTCTAATTCTTAAGAATTATTTTAATTGCTCTTTGAAAGTGTATACTTGCATTTTTATGCTATTATATGATAATATCAGTGGCATATAATGGTCCTCAAATGACAATATTCTTTATTGCAATTATTTCTGGGAATACGTAACAAAAGTGGTTATGGTGACGGGCCTAGTTGCGTGTCATTCCACATCTCTCTCTCTGCCCTCACTTCCTCTCATCTCTGCTGTCGACTCACGAATAAAGACAAATTGCCATCCTATGTCTCACCTTAACATATCGTATTAATACAGCAGCTGTAAATATAGATGGTTAAGTGTAAGTGTGTGGAGAAGGATTTTTAATCTCGCAGACACTTTTTTTTAATTCTAGTGCGAGGAGGATCATATTGTGCTAAAGATTGTTGACTCTTCTTTAAGGCCAGCAGAGAGTCGAGTCCAGATCCCAGCACGGAGAAAGCCGGCTCAGAAAATGAACAATCCTCAGAAAAAAACAAGCAGGAAAAGAATGCAGAACCCAAACAGGTGAGAGATTAATACCAGTGTTTGACTGGCCCGCTCATGTTAACAAGCCAGTTCAGCTTCTTCCAGAAAAACAGATCAATATTCAGTCACTGTTGTGATATTTATGTGAGAGAACAATAAAGTGGAAACTCATTCATTTGAAAAGTGCTCAAATGAAACCACAATGTACACTTAAAGATAATGAACTCAGAATGTGGCGTTAACACGTTAACACTATTGTTCTTAAATGTCTGCAGGCAGACGCCATTCAACATTCCCAATTTTTCTTAAAGGAAACCTTAAAGGCAGCTTGACGTTAGAATTTTTTTCCTCACCCTTTTCGTTCAGGATATCGGAGGTCTGATTGCTGGAATGTTCCGGAAAACACCCAAAGAGAAATCGTCTCCTGCTGTGACGGTAACATCAACTCCTCCGCTCATTTTCTGATCACAAGTTCGCCTCTTGCTCATTGTTTTGTTGTTTCATCGCCAGGTCAGCAAGGCAGACAGTGACTCTGAAGATGCAGCAGAATCAGAAGATGAGGTAGGTCTTGTTTTAGTCCATTCACGGAGTGTATTCAGTATAATTGACACGTTTAATGGCGTAGTAAAGGACGGAGACACGGGGACACGGGGAAACAGAGGGTTGATTATAGATCGTTTTAATAGTAAAGAAAATGTTCACACAAAAAATTCACGGAACAGAGGAGTCAAAAAATGGGGAACGAAATTGTCCAATAAAACAAAACTTTAAACCAGGGAACACGGTAGGGAAGAGCAGAGATGAATCAGGGAACATACCAGGATTGATCAGCAGAACAAGTAACACCACAGACAATGAGACGAGGGACACACAGGGTTTAAATACACTGGGAGGGTGCAGGTGATGAGACACAGCAGGGTTCATTAAGGGCGGGGCAGACAATCACAGAGGCAGGAAATAGACAAGGACAGGAAGTGAAGTGAACAGGACACAAGAGGCTGGGAAAGTCAAAATAAAACAGAAGAAACAACTAAACAAAACCATAAACCGTGACAGTTTTGTGTATCCGTATGTGTATAATCCAAATTGTTACATTTCCTACAGGAAAGGGGAAGCTTCTTCTCTGGCATCCTTAAAAAATCCAATAAAACAGCAGATGAGACACCTGCACAGGTGAGTGACAAAAATGGCGTCCTACCAGTGGCGGCTGGTGGAAAATGTTCTTGGTAGGGCTGTGCCACATCCAATCAATTTCAGCAAACATCCCAGAATGATTTAATGCAAACAAATTAAGGTATCAAACGCGCATTACTACTTTGCAGTTAAATATTTAACATTTATTCCAACACGAAAAAAAGCAGTAAATAACACTTTCACAAACATGTCAGGACATCTTATTTTAGTCACCCTCACAGGGAATTCAGTATAATATAATATATATAACATATAATAATATTCTGTATAATATAATAATATATATATATATCATATAATATTCTGTATAATATAATAATATATATATCATATAATATTCTGTATAATATAATAATATATATATCATATAATATTCTGTATAATATAATAATATATATATCATATAATATTCTGTATAATATAATAATATATATGTCATATAATAATATTCACTATAATATAAAACACACACACACACACACACACACACACACACATATATATATATATATATATATATATATATATATATATATATATATATATATATATATATATATATATATAACTATATATCCATTTCTCAGACAGGTGCTTCATGTCCCTCACTCCCTAACTGTCCATGCTGGTTCTGTCCCCGTTGTTTTAAAAAGATAAATAAGTTATTATCATGACGTCATCCAGCTAGTCAAACCTGTCTGGTGTACAGCTAGTAGAGAAGCTTCATGTACTGCTTCTCTTTCCTGCTAGTCTGCTGTCTGATTGTGAGGTCAGGCTGATCTGGGATCAGCTCTTTCAGTAGTTTCTCCTCTCAGTTCTCCTCTCAAACGGGTCTTGGAGGAGTAGTGCTCGCGCTGGCGCTCTCCTGTAGAGACTTCTCCTGACGAGAACGCGCAGCTTGGGGCAGGAAAAAAACTGCCCCAAGCTGAATCTATTTGAGGACGCTGATTGGCTGAATTGTATGTCACTCATTTATATCTTTACTCAGCATTGGCTAAACTGCTTTATAGACCCGCCTCTTTGGGGCAGTTTTTCCAGCGCCCCAGCCAGCTGAGACGTGCACACACAGAGAGGAAGAGCAGACAGGCAGAGAGGACAAGCAGGAAAAGCATATATTTACCGCAGATATCATATTTTACACATATTACTGGGTGATTCCATGTTTAAAAAACACAAATATTGACAATTTGTATAGTTTATTTTTATTTTAATTTTAATTTAATTTTAATTTTAATTTTAATTTTAATTTTAATTTTAATTTTAATTTTAATTTTAATTTTAATTTTAATTTTAATTTTAATTTTAATTTTAATTTTAATTTTAATTTTAATTTTAATTTTAATTTTAATTTTAATTTTAATTTTAATTTTAATTTTAATTTTAATTTTAATTTTAATTTTAATTTTAATTTTAATTTTAATTTTAATTTTAATTTTAATTTTAATTTTAATTTTAATTTTAATTTTAATTTTAATTTTAATTTTAATTTTAATTTTAATTTTAATTTTAATTTTAATTTTAATTTTAATTTTAATTTTAATTTTAATTTTAATTTTAATTTTAATTTTAATTTTAATTTTAATTTTAATTTTAATTTTAATTTTAATTTTAATTTTAATTTTAATTTTAATTTTAATTTTAATTTTAATTTTAATTTTAATTTTAATTTTAATTTTAATTTTAATTTTAATTTTAATTTTAATTTTAATTTTAATTTTAATTTTAATTTTAATTTTAATTTTAATTTTAATTTTAATTTTAATTTTAATTTTAATTTTAATTTTAATTTTAATTTTAATTTTAATTTTAATTTTAATTTTAATTTTAATTTTAATTTTAATTTTAATTTTAATTTTAATTTTAATTTTAATTTTTTGTAGCTCTAGGGGGGGCGGCGCCCTAGCGCCCTCTATGGACCAGCCGCCACTGCGTCCTACTCCTTAAAATACAAGTGGAAAACAGTTTTCCGTCTGTGTTTTCTCTTATATCTCATTGGTGTTTCAGGACAGTCTCAGTGTTCATGGTGAGCTGTCTGCCAGCAACGACAGTCTGTCTGAAAACAGCAACAAGAAGGTGAGCAGATAACGTTATCTATAATTTAAGTGTACACACGGACTATAAGATTGTCCTTCAAAACGACCCCTCACTGACCTGAACATGACACAAAAAAAAAGGTATTTCATAACTGAGCATGTGTGTACTGTTGTTGTGTCTATATCAGGAAAAAGGAGGAATATTCAGCGGCATGTTTAAGAAGAAATCAACAGAAGCTGCTCAAACTGACATGGTGATGTAGCTGGAAACACTATATAATGTGCAACTCAATTCAAACAAAGCCAAAAACGTCTTATCATTGGTTTAATCCAGTGGCCTGATACTTATATTGAACCTGTTAATTTTGCCTTTCAGGACCAACTGTCTCTACACGATGATCTGTCAGACAGTAATGATGATCTGTCTGAAAACTCAAAGGTGAGCTCAGAAGTGTGCATCTGTGAAGTGACAGGATTTTAATTGTAGCACTATCATTACGTGACAATCACCGGCGGTGTTAATGAATTGGTCCGATGTCAACAGGAGAAAGGAGGATTTTTCAGCGGGATCCTCCGAAAGTCTCCCAAGATCCCTGCAGAGGGAACACCTGAGCAGGTAACTCAAAATGTTTCAGATGCTTTAATAATCACTGAAAATGTTTCACTTCCTTGTGTTTTATAATTCAGAGTTCAATGTACATTTAAGGGATTTGAGAGCAATGAGAGTAAAGGTGATATCCGCCAAGTGTCTCCTGAAATCCTGTCTGCTCTTAATGTGAGCTGTCTTTAACAACGAGTCATTGCTAAATGCCGGAAGTTTTTGTCTCTTATGTTTTGGTATTTCAAAAATGTTGCACTACTAAGGTCGATGAGGGTGTATTAGTCCAAGTGAACAGTTTAAAACTCACTTAAAATGACACTACTGGTCAAGAAGATATGACTTTAACCCAGTATTTACTCGAACTGCATCTTTTCTTTCTTTACTGGAAATATTCAGTAACACTTACCTATTTAGAATTTATAAGCACTAAATAAAGATGTAATTAATGGGTTATAACACATGAAAGTAAATGGACATTTTAAGTCTTTATGTACAGTATCTGTCAGCAATCACAACTTCTATGAACAAATATTTCATATTACAACTGTTTTTACTATATTTCATTTCCTTATGTGTAACCACTGAGACGTTTGAACTGTTTGTGTTTGTTTCAGGATAAACAGTCGCTGCAAACGGAGCCAATCGACAGCAACGAGCCTCTGTCTGAGAACAACACCACTAAAGTAAGAGACTGTATGACAGTTATTGGGATGGGGTGGGGGGGCTGAATCCTATATTTGCTTTGATTTGAAACCCTCCTCTACACTGAGATCAACAGTGCAACACCCCAACTCGACCCTTATATCAAGCCTAATGTGAAATGGAAACATGATATTTGCACTCTGAATATGGTGAAAGGCAGCCTGATGGTCCAGAGGCGCAAACGAAAGAAATTTTTTGGACGCAACTATTTTGATGTAACTATGAAAAAATAATTAAAATATAGATCTTTTGCTTAAGAAAAAACTAACGACTCCTTTTTGCTTTCTCAAAACCCAGACTGCCAACAAAAAATACATAACCCCCCCCCTTTTCTGACCCCTCAAAAAACAGGTTTATATAAACAATTTTAGCCGAGTCATTCTCTCAAGGAAGCCAGTAAGAAAATGCTTTGACGATGAGTTTCTTCTTTTTCTTCACGTAGCAGGAGAAAGGAGGCGTTTTCGGTGGAAGGTTTAATAAGAAATCTCCCAAACTGTCTGAGGCCCCCCGACTGGAGGAGGTAAAACATCTACACAACAAACAGTCCGTTCTGAAGCTTTGAAGCTAATGAATTTTAGTTCATGATTTGGGATCATCATTGAACAAACAGACTTTCATCATTTGTGGTCCACAATGAGTGGCTGCTCTCTCCAAATCCTCTGACAAAAACAACCTTAAATCATCAGTAACATTTAATATACTTGAATAAATAAGAAACAGATTGATGTCAAGGGGAGAAATAAAAATGTCCGACTAGCTGCTTGTATTATCAGATTACTGCAACACATGTAAACACGTTCCTCTGATTTCCCGCATTCACCTGTTTTTGTTTGAGTAACATGTTTCCTTGTTCGTGTTCGCACAGGTTGAGTAACATTCTTGTTTTGTTTAGGGTGCAGAGTCGTTGCACCGCGAGCTCTCCGCCAGCACTGACAGCCTGTCGGAGAACAAGGTGAGTCTTCATCATTGAAGTGACAGATCCTCCCTCTGCAACGCACTGAAACTATACATGAGTCACCATGTGGTCACCACCGACGTGAAAGCAAGTGTGAGCTAAAGTACATGCAGCTCCACAGCATACGGTAGATAAGGAGGCTCGTAACTCTGAAACTAAAGAAATAAGTCCTCCGTTTGTTTTCTGCTTCTCTGTAGGAGAAAGGTGGTTTGTTCGGTGGACTCCTCAGAAAGACTCCTAAAACAACTGGAGAGGTACAGCTTCTCAAACACAAGTGTTGCTTTCATGTAGACACTAAACACTGTCTTATTATGGGGAAAAAAGCAGATCAGAACTTCTGTTTCTGACAGTTTTAATTCTTATTTCAGGAGAATCTATCGGCCCAGAAAGATCTTTCAGCCAGCAATGACAGTCTGTCTGACGTCTCCAACACAAAGGTCAGTTTGGTTGTTAAAACTCTCTGGTGTCTGTTATTCACCTTGAGCTCCAGGAAACTGTGACGCACATTGTTCACTATTTTCGAACATGATAGACCAAAAGATGAAGAATTTTATTGTTTTCATTTTATATATATTTTGTCTTTATTCCACGTCTTTCAGATTTTATTTGTATGCAATGCCTTTTCGTGTATTTTTCTTATTGACCCCTATATTGTATGTCTGGAGGAGGGACTGTGAACATAAAGTAAATAATGTCTCTTGTGTTTCAGGAGAAAGGAGGAGCGTTCAGTGGACTATTCAAGAAGTCAGCCGGACTTGCGGACAGTCCGCCAGCAGAGGAAGTAAGAAGTCTCATTCAAATGGTGCATCTGCAATTTCCCCTCATGCTTTAGTTCATCAGTTTTAGTTTTAGTCAGTGATTTCATTAGAGGTGATCTAAAAGTGGCCCATGTGCATTATAAAAACAATTCTTATCCTGAATATTTACATGTGAGAAAGGAATACTCCACTGATCTACCAATGCTCTCCTTTTACTTTGTCAGACTTGTGATGGACAGTTTAAAAACACACATTCTACTATTTTACATATTTATAACGTCCATTTCTCTTTTTCCAGGACAAAGATGACCAGAAAGAGCTGTCAGCGAGTAATGACAGTCTGTTTGAAAACAGCAACACAAAGGTACTTAGATGAGTGTGTCAGCACTATAAAAGATTAATAAATGTTCATTTAAATGCTGTTCCTCAGGTTTGTGTGTATGTGTGTGTGTGTGTGTGTGTGTGTGTGTATGTATGTATGTATGTATGTATGTATATATATATATATATATATATATATATTTATTTAGTTTTTTCAAATTTAAATTTGAACATGCAAGTACTGTTTTGTTTTGAAGTCACTTACTCAGATTGTGTCTGTGTTCATGTTTTCAGGAGAAAAGTATTTTCAGTGGCATGTTTAAAAAGACTCCTAAACCAGCAGAGGGGACTACAGCAGAGGAGGTAATGACCCTTCCACATTGAAGTTTACACTATATCACACCCTTTGACTGTACTGTTTTTGTCAAAATAGGGTGCCTTCATTACCCACAATGCAGCTGGGCCACTATCAGTTCAGTCAGGGTTCGGGTAAAATATAATGCTAGTAGCGGCTCATGTAGCCTCGAGCTGCTAGAGATGAATAGCTCCAGAGGTCTGGTAACCTCACTTCTTTCTAACTCCATTCCTCCAGATTCTTTCATTTTGAAGCGTGTAGTCATCAGCACCAACTGACCCCAGTGACATCTCTTGAGGCATTGTTTCTCACATATGCAGTATACTCCCCAAGATTGTTCTGATTGTTGTAATCTTTTGTCAGGAAACACAGTCACAAGACGATGAACTCTCAGGCAGCAGAGAAGCTCTCAACACCAAGGTGAGTTTATTCATTAATTTATTTAATATACTTTTAAAAGATTCCCTGATAACTTTACTTTAAGAGAGAGCACTCATTGTCTGTATGTTTTAGGAAAAAGGAGGAATATTTAGTGGAATATTCAAGAAAACTCCCAAACCTGCAGAAGCTGCTCAACCTGAAGAGGTAAAAGTGACATTTTACTCTTTCAATGAAATCCAACTCTTAAAAGGTTAGGGTTAGTTATCGTTTTCAACAACATTTAGATTGTTTTGTTTTGTTTAAATTCTCATTACATCCTGATAGCTATCAATTAATCAAATGCTCTGACAAAAAATAGAATAAAATCCGGTATCTGTGGCTGTTGCGGGACTTTTATAAGCCTGTCCAATAATTAAAGGACCTAATGTAATGATTGGACGGTTTATCTGCCTGCTTGCCTGCCATGTTGGACACTTTCTCACTACATGTTGGAGCTAATGCTGCTAACTACTTTCATTTGATAAGAGTTTGCAACACGGGAGGGTTTTAGGTTGGATCATTTTTTTTATCTAGTGTACTCTTTCTAGTTTCTCAAGCAGCTTTAACTTCATATCTCTATTTTTTTCAACAATTAAAGGATGCTAGACAGTCTTTTTTTGACAAATTATAAAGCTCCGTTAACCGGTTTTGTTTCCAGGATTTCTGTTGACTTGATGAAAATTAGGTTAAAATGAACAAGTGATTAGTTGCGGCTGTAGATTCAGTATTTCCTTTAAAAGATTTCTTAACATGTAGCAAAATCTGGCAAATATAGTCCTTGATTGTCAATTATTATGAATACAGTAATGCAAAACCATGCTCAGATGTTCATTCAATATTTTCTTTAACTCTTTTTTATTATTAGTGAGAAACAAAGTCATGTAGAAATTGTGATAAATTATAATTAACAGTTAACAAAGTTTTTGCCAGAAATATTTTGTAAAAGGGTAAATAACCATTAACCTCTTCATCAGTGTGAAGAGTAAAATACTTTATGCAATTTCTTACTTCGTATTCCCAAATAACATAAAAACCTTTTCATAGGACGATTCTCCTGACAGCGATCTTTCAACCAGCACTGAGAATTTATCTGAGAACAAACAGGTCAGTGAGATCAAAGCTTTTCAACAAAACCGCAGTAAGATTTGTAAATACTTTCACTACTTCAGCAAACTTTTTTTTTTCTTGTGTATTTCATCAGGAGAAAGGTGGGGGGTTGTTCAGTGGACTCCTCAAAAAGACTCCCAAATCGTCTAGAGAAAGGGCGGAGTCACCGGTGAGTGTTACCTGAACATGCGGTGACTTTCTAAACCTGCAACACGTTTTGACGGGTTTAAATAAAACTTTAATTTCTATGTTTCAGGAACGAGAAGCTCAGAAAGAGCTGTCGACCAGCAACGACGATCTGACTGAGAACAACGCCACTAAGGTGAGATATGATGCATCAAACTTGCAGGTACAAATGTCTTCAGAGGAACCGTTCACTGACAGACACATTTTTTTTCAGGAGAAAAATATTTTTAGCAACATGTTTAAGAAGCCGCAGAAACCAGCAGAGGACACCGCAGCAGACAAGGTACTGTGATTTGATCCATTGAGTCCTTAAGTTTCCCCTTATGGAGGATGGAGTAGATATTTATAGTTACAGTTTTCTGGTTTGAATTCAGGAGCTGGAGGTGAACGCAGAAAAACGTTTATCTGGTAGCTGTGAGAATCTGTCTGACACCACCGGCCCAAAGGTACAGTCTTTATTACAGTGGCTGATCTTGTCGACATTAACTGAAAGCTGATCACAGTCATCAGATTGTACGGGATGATATTTTTCTGTCCTGCATTTAGCTCTTTTCAAATTTGCATGTAAAGAAATACTTCAGCGCTGTTAGCTGTGTTTCTGTTTATTCTCCTTCATATCACCAAAAACTGTTTTAGGAGAAAAAAGGTGGCCTGGCGGGTATCTTCAAAAGATCATCCAGCATTGACAACCTGTTTGACGAGGTCAGTGTCCTCCCTGCAGTTTAAGGCATCACTTAATGACAAATGATGCTACTTTGTTCAGAATGAGGTTTCAAAGTCACGAGTTAACTACAGAATCTACAGCTTGTTTCTGGAAACTACCACTTGATCTTTTCATGGTGTGCTGTAGTAAACCTGCCCAAAATGCATTGGTTACAGAACAATTTGAGTTACTCGTACTGTACTTGAGTATTTCCTTTTTTTTGCTACTATTCTACTTTTACTCCACTACAGTTCAGAGGGAAACGTTGTATATTTTTACTCCACTACATTTATCTGACAGCTGATGTTACTTTTCAGGTCAAGATTTTACGGGTAAAACAGATCAATTTGAAAATAATAAGCATTCTTATAAATTAAACTACATAACAGTATATATTAAGTAGTTGAAATTAGCTCTTTCTTGACAACATTAATGCTCAGAGGGAGGTCATTTGGCATAAGGAGTACTTTGAAATGTGATACTTTTAAGTACATTTTGAAGTAAGGCAGAGTATTTTGAGTAAGATTCAGAATGCAGGACTTTTACTTGTAACAAAGTATTTTGATCCTGTGGTACTCCTGAGTAAAATATCTCGATACTACTGCTGAAAGGTAGAAAACAAATTGACTGTCTGCTTTGAAACATGGTTGGATATCATGTGAGTGAATTTGTTCAGACTTTTCTCAAGCCTCCTTTTGCACTCCTCACGAGCCAATCAACAAAACGTCCAAAAATAAACTGTATTAGTGATTGAAACGCTCATTTTATTTTGGGTCTAAGACTTAACTACAACTCTTTTTGCTCGTCAGGAGAAAGGCGGTCTTTTCAGTGGACTCATTAAGAAAACACCCAAAGCATCTGGAGACGAGGCCGCTGCAGAGGTGAGTGTGTGACCAGACGCACTGTGTTCGGAGACTGATTAGAGCTCTGCAGGGAGGACATCTTTTTGTTGGCCAACCCTGGATGTTGGCATGGCATTGGTTTTCTCAACAAAAATGTACAGAACTAAAATGCTAATGTTACAACTTAACCACGGTCGCATGAGTGTTAGTATACACGAGGAGGCTTTAAAGGCGGACGAGTCGGTGCGATGACGTTTAGTCTCAATTAGCAACTGCCTTTTTTAAGACACACAAAAGCTTCTATGTAGAACAAAACGTTCAAATCTCTCAAGCTTGTGCTGACCACAGACCTTACTTCAGGCATCTAACCAAAAACCCATTAAAAAAACTCATTGACTTTGAGACGAGGGCACTGGAAGTGCAAAGAATGTAACTCATTTGCGGGGTTTAGGACTATTTTACATATTTATAGCGTCCATTTCTCTTTTTCCAGGACAAAGACGACCAGAAGGAGCTGTCGGCAAGTAATGACAATCTGTTTGAAAACAGCAACACAAAGGTACTTAGATGAGAAATGTTGGTTTTGAAATTTAAATTTGAACATGCAAGTACTGTTTTGTTTTTCACTCACTTACTCGGATTGTGTCTGTGTTTAATTCATGTTTTCAGGAGAAAAGTATTTTCAGTGGCATGTTTAAAAAGACTCCTAAACCAGCAGAGGGGACTACAGCAGAGGAGGTAATGACCCTTCCTCATTGAAGGTTACAGTATATCACACCCTTTGACTGCACTCTGTATTCATGTTTTTGTTTTCTTTTGTGTGCGTTCAGGAGTCAAATGATGATAAGAAGTTATCGGCCAGTCGTGAAAATCTCTTAGAAGAACACACATCAAAGGTACAAATGTTTGCTGATCACAATCTCAGACGGTTTTTTTTTTTTTTCTTCTGCTGTTGATTATTTCAATATTAACGTGTGAATGTTTCATATGTTTCAGGAGAAGACTGGAGGACTTGCAGGGATCTTCAAAAAGTCTCCTAAACCAGCTCATCGCTTGATCGCTGCTAAGGTAACCAAATAAACTTTAGTTTTATCGGTGGTGAGGTGTGTGATTACCGTTAAGTAGTCTGTCTACATTTTTAAGATGATCATATTTGTGGTAAAATAACCTTCAACAAGTTAAAACGAACCAGATTGCCTACAAAATGTTAATTTTCTTCTTGTTTTCCAGGATCCTCTCAATGACAGAAAGGAGTTGTCTGCCAGCTGCGACAGCCTCACAGGAAGTGCAGAGGTGAGAGCTACTCCAATGATCACTCTCTGAACACAAAGCTCAGGCTGAAAGCCCAAAACATCAAATCTAGAGAAAGGAAGGCTCTGTACCCCAACGTCCAATGGATTTAAAAAATATATATTTAAGCCAAACCAAGCTTTCCTCTTTCATTAGGACACATTTATAGCCTTTCTCTGCCAGCAAACGTTTACAGTAAATAGATTTTAAAGTAATTATCGTTTTATAACAACAACCTCTCTCAAAAGTTTCAGTGATAACGTATTTTTTGTTTTTATTCTATTTGACAGGATATTCCTTCAGCACTTGGTGAAATGTCAGCCAGTAACGACAATCTCTCTGAAGCTACAAGCACCCCAAAAGTGAGCCTTGATGTAGAGTGTATTATTCTGTTTGATTATACTTGCATATTTTGCCTTTTTGTGACTTAAAGGGATGCCTTGTTTATTTTTTAACAGGAGAAGAAAGTAGGGTTTGGTAATATGTTCAAGAAGACGCCCAAAACACAACAACAGGTACGATATTATTGGCAAAGAGGGGCGTGAAATGTAGTTTTACACACACTGGTTTGAGTCGTACAACCAGTAGTCGATGGAACAGTAGTAGTAGTAGTAGTAGTAGTAGTAGTAGTAGTAGTAGTAGTAGTAGTAGTAGTAGTAGTAGTAGTAGTAGTAGTAGTAGTAGTAGTAGTAGTAGTAGTAGTAGTAGTAGTAGTAGTAGTAGTAGTAGTAGTAGTAGTAGTAGTAGTAGTAGTAGTAGTAGTAGTAGTAGTAGTAGTAGTAGTAGTAGTAGTAGTAGTAGTAGTAGTAGTAGTAGTAGTAGTAGTAGTAGTAGTAGTAGTAGTAGTAGTCAATGAAACAAGTGTTGAAACTTTAGATGCTAATAAAAGGTAAATACAAAGAGCAAATTAGATGATCCTCATAAACTCCTGGATATTGTGTCTGTCCAGCTGTTAAGCAATACTCTCTGTCTTCATTTGCAGGACGATGAGGACATGAAGGAACCAAAAGGAGGCGGGCTGAGACGCAGGAGAACCATCAAGAAGAAAAAACGAGTGAGTTGTTGTTGTTGTTCACTTTAAAGAAACGTCCAGAGACGTGACAGGAAGTCGCAGGACGAAGAGCCGAAGTGCATTTCAACAGCAATACCTTAAGAGGATTGTCTTAATACAGTTAGAACACCTTAATGGTGACAGGAGCTGAACTTTGAGATTATTTTGTCTCTTGCTTCTCCAGTTTGAGCTCTTTGATGTTAAATGTCTTTTCTCATTAATAACAAACTCTTCTTTTCTTTCCTTAGGTTGTGTCATTCAGAATCAAGCAAACTCTTCCCAAAACACCCAAACTTAATGCAGCTTCACAGGTATGTTCTCATCTCTTCTTGTTGTTATTGTCACTTTAATGTAATTAAAGAACAAGAGCAGGCTGATTGAAAGGCTTAAAATGAACTTTACTTTATAAGTGTAATACAGTTAATTTTTGTATTAGCTTGGAGATCAGTCCAAGAGGTTATTGGTTGTTTTGGTTAATTTTTTTATACAAATATACATTTTCTTTCTCTACAAGTATGTCTTGTCCTCTTTTTAATTCATATTTCCTTCATGTGTTTGCTGGTTTTATTATTAATGAGTGTTAAAGTTCTTCTTAATGACATTATTTGTTTATTTTTCCCCCACAGAGTTCAGAAATGATGCCTATAATTGAGGAGACTTTTGAGCTGCAGGATCTGAACACAGCACAGGTCAGCATAATGACATTATAAGAAAGATCTACTTAAAAAACATTTAAGAGGCGTTTACAAATTTCTAATCCAAGATGAAAAACAACCATTAATCTTAATTAACATCTATTTAATATTGTCTTGTTTCATCAGGGGTTGTCATTTATGAACATATGACATTTGGCAACGGTTAACAAGTTCATCCTAATGCTGTGAAACTAATCTGAAAAGGGAAAATCTGTACGATGAATAGATTAACTGACTCTGAATAAAACTGGAACAAGAGTGTCTGGAGGTTCAGAAACACACTTTTTAAAAAATGAGGAAAAATGTTTAATGCATGAAAATGGAAGTAAATATAAGATGACTTGCAGCTCCACATTTTTTAAGTAAAGTATATTTAATATAGCATCTTTCGTTAAACAAGATCCCTAAAACAATTAAGAATAAGATCATAACACAGTAAAAACACTCAATAAAATATAAACAGGCCCTAAAACACACAAAATTACAAACACTAGTACTATATAGTAATTAAACATTTTTACAAGTATAGCATCATATCATGTTTATCATGCAATTAGACACACAAGTGAGAATCTGCAAATGAATTCATTAATTAATCACAGTGAATACGGGGGGGAAATGAACCCTGCTGTATGTCCACAACATAGAACCACACAGATGAACTGGTGAGTGTCAGTGTGATGCTAGCTGACAGTGAGAGTAAATACACACAGAAACCCCTTTAAACTGAATTCTGTGTCACAATGTTGTATTATTGTGTTTGTTTTCCAGGAGAGCCAAGTGGAGGTCCAGCCTGTTGAGATGGCAGCTTATCCTACTGAGGGAAACCCTCTCGGAATTGAGCATGTGCGTATTAGGACACTTTTACACATTTGGTTTAGTTCAGTTGGTCCATATATTGTGTGTAAAATGATGATTTCGGGTCAGAAAGAGCTCACGAAGAAATAACTGACTATAGGTAGTATTAGACTGAAAATCGACTGCATGTTATGAATATAAATATACTTTTTCATTGACAAAGGTCTCTGTTTTCAGGACATTGATGATGATTTGATGGAGTGGTGGAACACAGTCAAAGGTCAGTATGAAGATATGTTGTTTGTTTGGACTGTTATACCATTCCACCAAGAGAATGACCACTTATGTTCTCTCTCTCTCTCTCACACAAACAAAAAGGATGTTTCTTTTAATATGAAAGACAAAAGAAATCAGCACTAAAACCTAAAAACGAAACAGTTTTCTGTGTTTGCTCCATGTACTAGTTGTATTGTTTCTGCTTCTCCGTTTTCCAGGTTGGGCAGAGTGGAACGAGGCATCAGATTTCCAGGAGGGGGATGAGCACATGTAAGCGTAGTTTCTTTTCTTTATAACTTTTCATTCAGATTTAGCCAGAAAATATTATTTAAAAGGATTTTTAAAATGTATTTTTATGGTAGGGTTATTGTTTGATTTCTATTTCCTCAAACAGGATCTCTTTCAGATCCATAGTAGAGGATGATACAGAAGTGGTCTTTCAGTCTGATGCCATCCTACTCCCATCCATTCTGTTCCTGTTTATTCATATTAGAACTAATTATTAACATATAAAAACTGGCCCATTGTGATGATTCTCGTTGATGATTTCTGCTAACTTTTGACTTTTGCCCTCTCCCGTCCCACTCACGTTATGAATATTGAAATTGACTCCCATCTATCCGAGAATCAATTCTGTGACCGAGGATTCCCCCCAAAAAATGTCAGACTCTAATCTGTAGCAAGCAATCCACCCATTTCACTTGGGACACATGCTGCTATTTCTTAGACCTACAAGCATCTAACTTTAGACTGATCAAATGCACCATCTTGTGATTTTCAAGCCTTCACAGCTCTCTTGTGTCTCTCCAGGGCGATGGAGCAGGCAGCCGATCGTGTCTACATGGCAGCCCGTCTGTTTGTGCGTCTTTTCAACCGGCGTGGGGCGTCCTTACAGCATCGCATCCTTGAGCTTTTGGCTCTGGCCGACGCTGCGGACGAATTCCACAAAAAGACGTTGCAAGCTGCTGTGGGTGGAGGGGTGGCCAGTGTCGCAGGCAGCATAGCAACAATCACAGGGCTCATTCTGGCGCCTTTCACTTTTGGCGCCTCTATTATTGTCACGGCGGTGGGGATCGGCGTGGCGACGGCGGGCAGCATCACTTCAGCAACGGCCAATATCACCGATACGGTTCACTCCAACATGGACCGTAAGAAGCTGGAGAAGATGATCCAGGACTACCAGGAGGACATCAAAGACATCAGGGAGTGTTTGGAGTTTGTGCAGGTGAGGAAATGTTTTATTTCAGTTTCTTCTTATAATACAACATTCAGATATTGTATTAGTGAATAAGTCAGCCAATGTAGTAAAAAGAAACGTCTGTTTGAAACAGTGTCACAGTGTGAAGGTTATTTTTCATCTGGAAAATGTCAATCAAATTAAAGGGATCCCTTTGTGTATATATATATATATATATATATATATATATATATATATCCCTAAAATGTTTGTTTTTGTAAAGAAAAAAAAAGTGACATTGCACAAGATGGACAACGTTTGAGAGTTGTTGTTCTACAACATAATCTAACAAATATAAGAATGAGATCAGAATATTAGAATATACGTTATCCATAGTTTTTTTTTTTTTTTTATTAATCTTAAAATAATGGCGAGAAATTCTGGGAAAAGAGTGCCAGGAAGCAATAAAATCACGGGTCAACCTTCAACCTTAATAGTGTCCCTACAAATGCATTTGTTGGAAAAGATACCTCCTTCTGAGACAGTTCTTATACCCTCCTTTTTTGTCTCTGTGCCTCTTGTAGGCAGGTATGGACACCCTGGAGGAGTGGGACTTTGAGAAATACTCAGAGAGCGCCGCCAAGAAGGCCATGAACCACAACCTCAAGCATGTGATGAAGGAAGGCGGCCGTGCCGGAAAAGCCCTGATGGTCAACACAGATAAGCTCATCAGCACTGTGCAGATTTTAGGCGCTGCAGGCGGCGCCGCCAAAGCTGCCCAGGCCATCAGCGTCACCACAGGGGTCATGTCGGCGCTCTTCCTGGCTCTGGATATTTTCTTCCTCGCCAAAGACTCCCACAATCTCCGCAAGGGCGCCAAAACTAAGTTCGCCACCAAGATCAGGCACGTATGTAAAGAACTTCAGGACGGCCTCCTGGAGCTGAACAAGGTGAAGACGCAGCTGCAGAAGACCATGGACGGCATCGAGGTGGAGGAGTACGAGGAGATTAAGGAGGTGGAGGAGGAAGTTGATGACGAATATGAGTCTGATCCGAAGAAGCTGGCTGAACTGGATCAAGAGCTGGACCTCCTGGAGGAGAAACTGGACAAGAAGGTTGAGGAGGAGCTGAAGAAGAGTAAAGAGATGGAGAAGGAAATGTTGATGAGTAAGAGCCTGAAGGACAAAGAGGAGATGGAGGATACTAAGACAGAGGGTAAGAAGGAAAGAAAGAAGGCCAAAGGTGAATCAGAAAGCAAGATTCCTGGTGAAGAAAAAGAGCAGAAAGATGAGACTGTCAAAGCAGCCAAAGAGGAAGTTTTAAGAGACCAACCTCAGAAAGGAAAGAAGGACAAAGAAGCTGAGAACCAAATTACAGCTGGAAAAGAAAAGCATGAGAGCAAGCGAGACCAGGCAAAAGAAGACAATGGTACAAATAAAAAACACCAGGAAATTATAAACAGATCAGCCGATTCAAAACGAGAGGACCGAAGTGGAAAAACATCTTCTGAGTCTGTAAAGACGGAGAGAGAAAGTAGAAGTAAGAGCAGCAGAGAGGACGAGAGCGAAATGAAGCCAGTGGCAGAAAGTGTGAGTACGGCGAGGCACAGCAGCAGCAGCAGCAGCGACAAAGCTCGACCCCCCAGGAGTGAGCGAGGGAGCCAACATGAAACGAAAGAAACCGATAAGGAAAGAGACAGAAAGCTAAGCGACAGGACGCAGAGCTCGAGGAGGACGGAGGAGGAGGCTGGAGTGAAGGATTGGAGAGCTGAGATGGCAAAAGGTAGAGAGGAGAAGAAAGAAGGAAGAGATGCAGAGAGAGGGACGAAAAGGGAAGATCATGGAAAAGGCGACGAGAGGAAGAAGTCTCATCGAAGTCAAGAGACGGCGACGAAGAGGGAGGAGCACTCGGAAAGGGAGTGGGGGAGCAAACGGGAGGAATCTGACTCCCAGAGGAGTCACCACAGGAGTGGGACGGCTCCGCATGATGAACACAGACAGAGGGCAGAGGAGAAACGAGGGAGCGGGATTGAGAGCGCGAGGAGGAAGTTTGAGAGAGCAGAAGGTGAGGAGGAGAGGGGTAAGAGGAAAGAGGAGGTAGAGAGGAGAGGAAGTAACAGAGACAGAGATCATGAACACGGCCAACGAAGATCTCAACGTAGCTCCAAGGCGCTGCTGGAAGACGGTCTCAATATTTAGTTTGAAAGAAGTCAGAAACTGACAATGAATTGTTTTCCTGCCAAGTCAAAGTGTCTGCTGGGAAAAAAGGTCAGTGAATCTGATTGACATGCTGGCCCGTCCATCAAGATTCAGGTTTTTATGATTTACTCAGAACTAAATGTAAAGTAGAAGATGAAGCAGGAGAACTTTGTGTCAGTTGTGTGTAAACGCGTAGCTAAGTTTAGACCGTAGCCTTCACAACTAATGAGAAACGTAGATAATTATATTCAAATGCAATCATTGGATTGCTTTCAACTTCTTCAGGGGGGTATGACAGAAAAAGGTAAGGGACTGCTCGGCTAATTCATGCTGAGGGATCCGAACATGCACCCACGCACTGTAGGCTACATGTGGGCATGTTGATTATAATATATGCAAATGTTATTGCCTGTGTTGAGGTAGAAGAATTCCAAACCAATCCTTTTTTTAATCGTGAGTGAAAACGGTTCTGCTCCTTGCTGAAAAGCTTATTTATCAAAAGTTTGGGGTTTAGGTTGAAGAGAATAAATGAGATTATGTGACGAAGAGCTCTTTTTAAATAAAGTTTTTTGTTTTGTTGAAAACTGCGACAAAATTTGTCTTTTTGGATACGACCACTACAATTTTAATATTTTACACGTACATTAGGAGTTTCAAAATCTGTCTTTGTCTGTTTTGCTGCTGAAAGCTGAAGCTCTAATTGTTTTTAGAATGTTTTCTTTTTTTTTTCACAACGCATCTGTGAAGCAGATTTCCTGCTAAATCTGACCTGGATGCAAATTATATCAATTACAGTGCAGAGGCTGCTACTATTTTGTTAATGACCCTTTTTGATGTTGTGATTAACCTAAAACATTTAAATGTATATTGGTCTCTGTTACTTTCTATAGTTCTGGTGCTTCAGGGTTCAAATAGACACAAGTCCATATTGTGCTCTTCTTCTACACATACTTTGTTAATAAATATATATATATATATATATATATATATATATATATATATATATATATATATATATATATATATCTCTATGGTGCTCGTTGAACAAATAAATGATTTACTGAAATGTGATTCTGTTTCGTCTTTTTGATTCTGAACGCCACTGTTCTTATTTTCTGCTCGTCACTCGGCTATACAAAAACTATTATGAAATTAATGAGAACTTTAAACCCATTTGATTAACTGAGTAAACAATTTCACATCCACATAAAAGTATATTAACTCTTGATATTAATCATTCAAACATAATGTATCAATGCGAAGCAAAAGTAACAACAAAAAAAAGAAGGTGCTGGTTTTTTAAAAATACAGAATATTTTTTGTGGCGCTTTCGGTTATTACAGCTGATCACCACTGGAGAGGAGCAGAGAGCTGAGTTGCCAGGGGAAACATGGAAAAACTGTTGAGTAACTAAAATAATTTGACAAAATTTAAATATCCGATTTGATTTGTACAGAAAGTTGTTGCTCCTGAACTGAACATGTTTTAACTGAGAGTGTGAAAACAAGTGGGCCAGAAAGCAGAGCAGTCTAAACAGTTCAAATATGTAAATGTTTGAAACTCCAACTGGTTGTTCGCTGGTCCAGTAAATTGTCTCCCAGTGGTATTTGTAAGTACTGTACTCGGATAATAGTTTTAGGTGCTTTACTTGAGTATTACCATACTTTACACTACATTCAAGTAACAGCTTTTGTTACGTTGTATGTTAAGATTTTACATACAAATACCAACTTTATCAATTTAAATGTATTGTTTTATTACAATAGAATAGAAACAATAAGGCAATGAACTAGAACGGAAAAAATACCCAAACCCTGAAGTTGTTAACAACAATGGTAAGTTACTTTAACATGTTGCTGATAAAACTTCTGTACTTTACCATTTTGAATGCATAGTATTTTTACATTAAAGTATTGTTGCTTAATTTTTTAAAAGATCTTTCTGAATAAAGATTTGTAGAAGTAATGATTTTAATTTTTAAAAGATATTAACATATAAGATGAAATACAAATGAATGAAGCCCAATCACAAGGCTTTAAAGAGTAAAAGAATACAGAGCTGAAATAAAATCACCTTGTGTTCATCTGTCTCGGATTTTGTTTGTAATGTCTCTTGTTTGCACTATCCACTATGCTGCTGTGATCCTGTACATTTCCCCACTGCGGGACTAATAAAGGATTATCTTATCTTATCCTGCTGAATGAGCTGCTTGGATTTGTTGTTTAAGGCTACAACCATACTAAAACAATCGTTTTCGAAATGATCTCCGTCCAGACTAACACGCCTGAAAACGAATATCATGTGACTCTTCACGTACACTGGGCATGCGCGTGGGTGTCAATGTAAACAGGAAGTAGATTGGTTGCTTAGTTAAAAAAAATACGACAGAGTAATAAAGTAGTCTTTAATAATGAAAGGTCGTGTTTGATACTTAAGATCTTCTCTAAAATCTTTCTCTATAAACTCAGACAGTTCGTGGAAAGTTTTAAAAGTTTTATTTTTCAGACTTAGTTACAACTGCGGGTCTTTCTCTCTCTCTCTCTCTCTCTCTCTCACACACATATCACATTTACTTTAAAATCAACACTTACACGTAACAGTTTACTATTATGGGTCCATAAATGTGGTCAACGCACGTCTCCCACTGGTTTCCTCGTGTTGTTGTCTGTTCTCACAAGTGTAAGCTGTTAATCAAACACAACTCACTCACTGTGGGTTTACTATGGGTGTGTATGAGCTTTACTGTTACATAAACCCTCATGTCATTATGCAGTTTGGGAGACGTGTGCAGGAATTCTCATTCTGAAAAAATAACTCTAATGTTGCCAAAACAACAAAACTTTTAAAACCAAAATAGTCATGGTGGTCAGAGAACTCATGTTTTTTAAACAGAAAAATAAAAAAAGAACACCTTATGTAAAGTTTAGGGTGTGGCTCTATTTAACAAAGATAAGCAATTTTTCTATTTCTATACTCAAGTATTTGAATTACTAAACTCAAAATCCTAATCAGATTTGGTCAAATGAGTCACTGTTGGTCAGATAATGTCACATGGGGGGAAATGAGCCACTCCTGAATTATTTTCCACCTGGTCATCGTGTTTTCCGCACACTCACACCTCACTTGTTCACACGTCTCTGATGACGATAGTCGTTACAGAGAATGAGGAAGAGGCAAATGGAAAAAATGTTGTCTGAAAATGTTGAACAGAGCCTCTATTGTTTGTCTGTGTGTGTGCATGTTGTTCATCTGATTACTGTCAAGCAGCTCATGTTGTCTCAGAGACGGTTTATGTTGCATACTGTTCATATACTTATGAGCGGTTTCATAGAAGAATGGTGTACATTTCCTGAAAATAATATTCAGACACTTGGTTTTGTATGTCTTCCTACACATTTCATGTTTCAAAATAGTGTAATTTTTTTGTAAATTTTAATGAATTGGCAGTATTGTTGAATTAATTATGACTTGAGTTATTGTACTTTACTTGAGTATTTCTACTTTATGCTGCTTTATACTTCTACTCTACAACATTTTGGATGCTAATGTTCTACTTTTCACTCCACTGCATTTATTTGACAACATTGGTTCTTTGCAGATTCAGATTAATACAAAATATAAATCAACTAATAAACAATGATGTATTTATTATGGATTAAGACACCCGGCAGTATAAAAAGTATTTGAAGTTAGCTTGACCTTTTAGTTTTCTGTCAAGCGTGCAAAATGAACACTCGCCTCCGGTTCGCTTCGATTCAAATCGAGCCAAGGGCAAAACACATTTGCTTCTGGTGGCGAGGCAAATTTGCATCTTCGCATTTGCATGGAGTTCAATTTTAATGAATGTTCAGCTCCAATATCTCCTCGGCAGGCGATGGTCTGCATGCCATCAAAGTCTATAGAGGCCCATTGATTCCCATTCTATTTATAACACCGTGCATGTATACAGTACAAACTCCATTTTAATTCCAAAATGCTCAATATCACACGCTGATCCACTGGGAATGAGCTCTTAATGATGAACCAATTCTCTCCCATCACGTCTTGAACTCAGCATCACTGTTCACAGCACTCGCACACATTTTCTTCGTAAATGCTTCTCTAGTTGTAATATTGTCTTTCGTCACTTTGCTGAAACAGGCAGAGTTTTCTTAAGGTGTATATTTTGGCGAAAAAGCCCAGACCTATACTGAACAAACAGAATTACTCTAAGAGCTGATTGATGTGGAGTTATTAAACCATCCCCTGCAGTCTGTTTGATGAGGGATCATTAACATGTTCCAAACTAAACCTTCAATAGATCTCAGGCAGCAGAGAAAAAACAAATAAGTATCAGTGACGTCTATCACTGGTTTCGCAATGGATGGTTTAAACCTGTCGGACATATTTGCACTCATTAGAGCCAGGAACATTTGAATGTGGGCCAAGGAGAGGTGGAGTTGAAGCATGGTGAGACTCCGATAAGTCAAGCAAACTCTCTTCTTACGCTTTCATGTTTTTTGGATAAAATCATGCTTAAGGCATTTAGAAGAAACGTTTTCATGAAGCTGCTCGGGGACATTTGGGGACAATGAGGTCAAATCCTCATGGAGGATCGAATGACTTGTGGGGGTTGATTTTGGAATTTTAAAACTCAATGTATTGGAATTTTGCTATCTTTAACTCAACAACAAAATGAAACAAAAGTGAAGAAGATGAATTTAGACCTTCAAAATAAATTCCACTCATAACCTCAGTATTTCTAACATAACATCTTTGGCCCTGACAACAATTGAAACAGTTTAACTTGATTTTTAGGATAACAAGAAGCATATCGAGGGGTTCAAATCAAAGCAACCGGCTTGTTTTATTCCACTTATATGCACATTTTTTGTACTTCGTACCAGTAACAGAGCACAATGTGTTTCATGTGTTAGAATTGATTTATCTAAGTACAAGGATTTCAACTTTGAGGTATTGTACTTAACAGCTTTGGGAAAACAATAAAGAACAAGAAGAAGCTTCGGACAAGTTGAGTTTCCCTTTGAGATTTACTCTCGTTTCAGGAGAAGCAAAGACTGGTTCTTTCTCTCCACATTATCTTTATTGTTGAGGCCACAGTAGACCTATCGGTGCTGAAAAATCAAATGTTGACCTTTTTAACAATAGCCACTTTAAAGATTATGGTGTTTTTTTACCCACAAAAACAATGTTTCTCTTGTTTGTAAGGAAATGTCTTTTGGGGAATAAATTCTTAGTTTTCTACAGTTTCCCCCGGTTGTTGAGCAGAGATACGCCACGCTTGAAAGAACAGGTATCGACAACAGAAACTTGATCAGTCTTGAGTCTCAGGAGACAATTGAGAGTCTCACAATGGGTTAAATCTAGTTTCAGAGGCTTCTCAACTTTGACCAGAGTATAATACAGAAAGAAGTACCACATCCTTTGGTGTGTTAAAAGCCTAATCTATTGAATATTGGCAGTTTTCTTCCAAATTAACCTTTTCTAACTTTAAGCATCTGGCTTAATTACTTTTATTATTTAATTTCCTTTAACGCTCCATTGAAGGACATCAAAGTTTGTGGATTTATATGCTGTAATACTGCACCTTATACTGTTGTATTTGTGGCGTTGTCTTTTATATTCTGATGTAAACTATAAAGTAAAGTTCATATCCAGCAACTCAAGGAAACGAATCAAAATGTCCTTTACTGGAAACACCAAACAGGTAACCAATCTGACAGGAATGTTGATCACGATGTTTTGCAGAACATGATTTTGCATATGACACCTACAGTAACAGATGTGTTGTGAATTGTTTGAAAACAGCTGACTTCACTTATTACTAATCATTTTTTTATTTGAAGATATTTCAAACTGTCATTATATAAATTTGTAAGAGAATCTTTATTTGACTTTATACTGCTTTTATGATTAGACTAGAATAGTTCATAATTTGGGTACATCAAAAGATCACAGATTACATTTAAAAGTAAATAACAAATTATCTGTCAATGTATAAAGTGGATGAACAATCGATAATCCGAACTCTGAACTACAGTTAACTATAGAATCGATTCTTAACTGAGGTGTTTTGTGTGCAGCGAATGACAAATGCATTTCCCCTAAACAGTAAACAGGCTTGTTTGGTTCCTGGATTGCACACCTTCCAGGTGGGAAGTGATGTGAGAGCCACACCCTCTTCAGGATGCAGCAGAAACCCCACTCCCCTCCCCTCCCCCCTCCTCCTGCATCACCACCTGTGGGTGGTTTGCTGATTTAAATCGTTCCCGCAGCGATCGTAGGCACATACAAAAGCAGAAACTGCTGAAGGAGGAACATTCCTGCTGCTCAACACTTGACTTTCACAGCTCAGGTAAGTCTCTTAGGAAAACGTCATCTTGGTTCTCTCTATTTTTAGCTCATTTTAATTGTTTTAAAAAGTTTAGTTGAGTGGAATTGCTAGATGAAATCTATTTTGCTGTGTGATTTGAAAGACTGTTGTACAATTCAAAATACGATGATTTAAGGTTAATTTCCCCTGAAAGACAACTGGAATGCTCTGGTTTACAGATTACCAAAAATGTAAATGGTGGTTTTAATTCGAGGTGTTTAAATTTGCTAACTTTGTCTCTAAAGAAGGCAAATTGTTGGAGTTGGTTCTTTATTTATTTATTTATTTCGCGTAATTTCAGTGAACCAAATGTGTTTTCTAGGTAGAAATACAACCGTATGCTTTGTTATAATTGTGCTTGATTCAACACAATCCATTTTGAATATGCTGAGAATTAAAATTTCTCTTGGAGTAATTAAGATTTTCCAACTTAAACTGCAGTATGTTGATGATAGAAAGGCCCTCCAATAATTATTTGGGTTTTGTGTTCATTTACTGTCTTTCTTTTAAGAATGGAACGCGGATTGATCCTGTTGGTTGCAGCGCTGGTCGTTTATGTGACTCCGAGTGTCCAAGGAACGGATCATCTGTCCTTTTCCAATGCTACGGTTGGTTTTCTTTCACTTTAATCCTCCGTGTAAATCATAACACCTGCTTGACCTTTGTAATTTAAACGGATGATGTGTTTTAAGGACCACTTTCAAAATTTCTGTTTTTAAAATTAAATGCCAGCTTTGTAGGCTAATTGAGTAAACTGGAGAAAACACCAGCTATTTTTGTTAACTTTTTTTTTTTTTTAATGTAATGGCTAACTAATACACGGGTTTATGTCTGAGTCTTTAAAGCTGTTGACTGATGATCATTTCCTTTTCCTGTGTTTGGACTCTGTACTCTTTATTGAGCAATGTTTGTTGCACATGTTTTCCTAAAAACACTGGGTCCTATTTCCATCATGCAACTCTGACATTATACAACAGGCTGAGTAGTACTCATCACCATATGTGAACTCTAGTTCATGTGTAAAAATGGAGGTGTTAACTCAGCCATTCTGCTTCTTGGAGCAGCCTCTGGTTGACAATTCTACATAGTTTGCATTTTACACCAACAAATTAAAACGTGAGTCATTATAACTGCTCAAGAGGGCAGAAACAGTTTAGAAAATAACAGACTTTAGCTTTATTAACTGCACAAAATATTTTCATAGCCAGGCTGGAGAACAAGAATTTAGTCCAATGAGAGTTTTGTGTTTGTCTACCAGGTGGACATCACTCGAACAGGTTGCGGAGTCAAGAAACTATGTGTAGCGACCCCAAATGACTGTGATCCTGCTGGAAAAAGCAGCTGTCTGTTTGCGTCTGTGGTCGCCACCACCCCAATGGCTCCCAATGGCACTACGCTGTCCATCGAGCTCAGGGGAGACTCCAGTGGATACATCGCACTGGGCATCACTGCGAACGCCTCAGAGGTAACACACACACACACACACACACTATTTCAAACATCTTTTTGCTAAATTGGACACAAATTAATCTCCTGCTGCTTTTTAAGCAGTAAAATACTTAAAAATATGTGACTTCATACAGAAGTCCAAAGTACAGAGTATTGTTTCCTCTTCCCCAAAAACTTGTTGGGCAGCCATTGTCTTGTAGAGTCAGAACTTAATGATACTCTACTTGATTTACAGGTTTATAATAGATGTCAGACAAATATGATGCAGGATGCATTGTTGTGATAGCCCTGTTATGTCCCGGCTCCCAGCAAAAGCAAATAGACTTGCTTCATTATTAATACTCTTCTGGATCTAGTTAATCAGTGACATGGGACCATCTCTATGAATGCACCTGTTAAATATGACTATGTGGCATTTATTGACTTGATACAATATTTATCTAGTTGATAATGACTGCCTGAATAGTCTATCAAACAGCTGGACAATGTTTCTATTATCTCATACTGAAGGCTGTAAAGAATACAATATTGTGTCTTTCATAATTTGGGCAAAAGAAGGCTCTATTTCTCCAAACATTTAGTCTATTATGATATTTTCTGTATAAACGTATGGACTTTGAGGATCCAGCCCTTGAATTGGAACATAGTGTGACATATTTGTAATATGTTTAAAGATGGCAACAGGTGCTATATGGCTGCTGTGTTTACACAGGGAAGTAACAAACGGGTGTCTTTATTACTGGATATTGAAATTACTTTGAAACAGTAATATCATCCTCAACATGAAATGTAGCTGCTTGTATATATAATTTTTTTTAAACTGCCAACATTCAACAATGTTTCTGTAACTTTCCAAAAAAACTCTGAATATAGGGCGAAACATTATGTGGTAAAAGGTTAAACCTGGGCAGAAAAATTACAACTTTTTTGCTCCTATAGTGACTATAAATGAAAAATATTCTTCACAGAATATCTAAATGTGTTTAAGCATATTGTGCAATGACTTTGCAAAACTATGACACCGTGACATAAACATGCAACAGGGAAGCAGAAGCAAAACGTATTGTTAAATGATAATACCCAGAAACGCACAATGAAAACAAGACGGACGAGTTGGAAACTAAACTCTACTATTGCGTCACTTTATTGGTTTATGTCCAGCCTTAACAAAGACACTGATAAGGTTGATGTATTACCCTTTAATCACTATTTTATTTTCTGCAGGGTACCACCCAGCTCTTTATTTGCGCTCAAAACAACGGGTCGTTCTTCTTCAGGACAATGCAGAGGAACAACGCTGACGATGCACTCAACTCAACTGAGACGGTGAGGCCTCATATTTACTGTTGTATAGATGTTGGCATAAGGAAATGCACTTGTTACATGAAACAAGGGGTTAACAGAAAATCTAATACACATTTACATGCATGCCTACAGCTGATGATTCAGTTTCTATACTGCGTATGCTAAAAAGAAATCCAAATATTCTAAAATTTAAAAAAAAGTCTAATGAATTCACTTACTGAGCAGATACTTAAAGTTATAGTTTCAGATTGATTCAATTGTTAAAATAAACTTGACGAGAAATTGTAATTATTTGGTCACCACAATTCTCTCTAGTGGATAAGAACAATGCTTGCACAAAATATTCTCATTTTGATTATGTTATAGAGACGCATGGCTCCAAAATAGTCTGGTTCAGATCTAGAGACTGTGAAGGCCATAGCATTTAATTTTATTGCATTCGATGTTTCTTCACTCATTTCTCCAGGTTTTTACTAAACCATCTGTATGTAAACAAATGCAAAATAACATGATCAAGTGAAAGTGTATCTGGAAAGTCAGCTGGTTTCAGGTGCTGATACGAATCTGAGCTGCTTAACAGAAACCTTAGTTGCTCAGTGACGGAGCTTTTATTTCTTCAGCACACAGCCTTAGAAAAGACAAAAGACAATATATAAAATAATAAGAACAGACATTAACTTATTTATCATAGATAAGTTTCAAATACTTGTGTTGGTAGTTTCCATTTCTTTAGGATGTCTGGGGGGGGGGTCAGAAATCATGCTAAGAACTTGTAATATCCTACAGTACATCCAAATCTGTTAAATTAAAATGTGTTTTGTTTTTTCAAACTTCATTTGCTTTTTTTCTGAAACTTTGACTTATTTTACCTCTCCATAACCTACTTTATGTCACAACCTTTCTAGAGAGTAAAAGAAATCCGTTCGATGGTGAATGGAACTATGATCATGTGTGAGTTCAACATCCCAAACGTGAACGCCACCAACCTCAGAACCAGCCATGCTACCACCGCCACCATCCTCCTCGGGAGTGGACCTGTTAACGGGAGTAAGTGGACACGCAGTAACACGCTCTACATTAATATACAAGATTGGTTCACAACAGGATTTCCATGTAGAAACCTGAATTCTTAAAACTATACATATTTTAAAGTTACACAGCATTTATTTATTGTTCATGTATTTCAGCCAGAGTACACAGTATTGTAGAATACTGTATTAGTGTTGGAAAGTAACTATATACATTTACTTAAGTACTGTACTTTAGTACAATTTTGAGGTACTTGAGTCTTTATTTTCCTTTATATTTCTTATCTATTACAGTTCAGAAGGAAATATTGTACTGTTTATTCCACATTTAATGACGGCTTTAGATGCTTTACAAAGTAAGATTCACGTACAAAACCTATGAAGAGCTTCTAAAATATAGTTTGTTATATATTTAAACAGTATATACAAATGCAGCTGAAACGATTATGATTAGTCACGTGACTATTTTCCATGTAAAAATATTTCGTAGTTTCAGCTTCACACATGAGAAATTAGATTTTAATAGCAGTTTTTTTTGTGTGTATATATATATATATATATATATATATATATATTTTTGCATTAGTGGTTGTGAAGGTAATTGTAAAATTCTGAAATTGGAGAGAAATGTTAGTATAAATGTAATGTACAAACAATGATGAGATGATAACAAGTGGACCTTAAATGGAAAAATAACCTTTACTGCGTTTCTTCTTTTAGCTTAGCCCTCCTTTGTTCTCCAGATATACAGATTTCACAACTTCCTCTTTCAAACTGAAAATGTTTATTTTACTCTGACTTTAACGGCTGTCCATGAGAACGTGTGTAACCTCCCACTGCTCTGTCCACCTCATGTCAATGTTCAGCTGCTGTCGGCCCCTTCAACGTCACAGTGAACAGCGGTCCTCTGAACTTGGCCGACGCGGCCAGCAACTTCGTCAACGCAACAGCAGCACCCACCGTCAACGTAACAATGCCCACCGGCAACGTAACAATGCCCAACAGCGGTGGAGCTGTCCAGCCTCATGGTAAACAAAAGCCCGCGGTTTATGTATTTGCACTTTAGTTTTAGGTCTTCAGATACTCTGGTTCAGAGGGATGTAAAGTCCTAATAACGCTTGAGAACAATCCGCAGCAGTAACTAAATAACGAGAGATGGAGGAACCATTTAATTATGTTGGTCCTATAATATCCTAGACAGAAACGGGTACGTCATTTTAAATTAATTTGGTCGCTGTTCTGGAGCTTTCGATTGCATCAGATGTCGTCTGTCCAGTTGTCAAGGAAATTGATATATGATCAAAAGCTCCAATAATGAGTTATGAATATTAACTCTGAATGCAGTTTATAAACTCCATTTAAGTAACTGTATGCTGCTTGTGTACAGTGATTATAATTATTACAAAAACACACTTTTGTTCCCGTACCTCTGGCCATGCAGATCATATCTGTTTTATTTGTTACAAAGATATTTGTCAGTTTCTGCCTCTACCCAAAAGCAATGGAGATGAATGGAATTTCCTCTGTGTTGCTCAACATGTTACGTGTCTGAACAGGTTATCTGTATTCATTGGAGACATAAATGGACAGAGTACCAGGGACGTTGTTAATGGGAAGAGATGAAGCTGTTGAGCTTTATTAGTGTAATTTTTCAATGCATCACAAATCCATGTCCATTGATATTGTTGAGGCGTAAACCACAGCAAATGAAACAAAAGAGAAATTGATTTGTTGTCGCTGCACTGAGCCGCCATGTCGTTAATGAATCAACAGAAGAACAAACATTTAGTGATCAACTCTTTTGTCTCTTTCCTCACCAGCTGTGCTGCTCCTGCTGAGCGTCCTCTCGCTGTTGGTCATGCTGAGAGCCTGAGAGAAGGAAGTTGTGGCTTGTTGGATACAATGAAGACAGAAAAAGTGACGTTGTGTATGAAATGTTTTTACTGCACTGACATGTTTTAACTATCCATTTAACTATTATACTTTAGGCTGAAACTCATCACTTGTCTGTTAGTATATAATCATTTTCTGCAGAGGACTTTATATATATATATTTTGCGTAAACCTTTCCTACTAAACTTGATCTGCAAGCTATTTCTGCAAGTACAAATTGAAAGACTTTGGTCTGACAAGTTTGAGCGGTTTCTTGGCAGTTAACCTCAACTCCCAAACATCCTTTATGGGAAACCCAAGGCAAGAGTAGTTTTATTCTGAAATGTACTGTGACTGTAAAATATCTGTTCATGGGACAACGAAGAAGTTCCATCAAATCTAAATTAATAAAGTTGAAACTATATTTTGTTTGTTGCGTCACTTCGCTCACAAAGTTTTTCTCCACATGAATATTACACTGCCTATCATGGTACACATAACCAACCATGACTTCAGGGCTGCAACTAATTATCTCAGTTAAGACATGAATAATACAAAAACACTTTTCAAAACTAAATGGGGAATAGTTTGCTTGAGACTTTTTTTTATTTAATTTTTTTCTGTCAATTACAGCTCTACATGAAATCACCTTTAAATGACACATTTTTGTACTTTACTCATACAGATAAATGTTACAAAAGCTGCTATATATTGTGACTTCAGATTGTTCATGAGGAAAATCATGGTGACCGCTTTAATCCAAAACAATGGTCCTAAAATCAAACCATGACATCCTCGCATCATTTGTTTGGGGACTCTCAAATTTAGGGACATTCTCGGTGTGACTGACTACCTCAAACTACAGACCAGAGTTTGGTATAAAACATTTTTGCAGCTTTGGCCATTGTATTCAAAGATATTGCTAAAATCTGCAAATAAACGGAGCAACAAACTTGAGCAGTTGGGGGTCATCCAAAGTTATCAACATTTTCACAGTAGTACAAAGAGTACTACTATTTTTGTTATCGTCCTTGCCTCGCTCTCCTCCATGCACAAGCAAGGTGCTCGGAGCCCCCCCCCCCCCCCCCCCCCCCCCCGGCTCGGGCGTTCCTGCAGCGCTTTGTTGCAGCTCTTTCAGCGTCTGACAGGCTCTCGCGCGGCCGTTACATTTTTGGGAAACGGCGTGGACGTCGCAAAGAAACTCAATCCGCAGCATTAGAGTGTTTGCACGAGATGCAATCTGTAAAGGAACCAGTTTTGCAAAGTAGCTGGCAACTCTTATTTTGGAGGTCAAACTTGAAGAGTACTCCTGAAATTGTAATCTGCTCAAAGCAGAGAACCGTACGTGCAAACTGAAGTCTGGGTTGTAGTGTTTGTTTTAGAAGGTATTTGACTTTAATGACCCCACCCAGCAGAGGCTGGTGTTCAGGCTTTGTACAGTATTTGTACCTTTGTTTTCTCTTCAAATAAATGCAACTAGCCAGACAGCCTGGTGAAAACATGTACAATGCCTATACAAAGTATTCAACTCCCCTTAGATGTTTTCCCCTTTTGTTGCTTCTATACATGAAATCGGAGTCAATATCATTTATTTTTTGACAATTTGCAAAAAAAGCTTTCATGTTAAGTTTGCATAAATATTCACCCCCCCTTTAAAGTGACTCACCTAATTCAACAGAGGTCCAGCTAGTTGATGCCAGCAGTGTCACAAGTAGTGAAATGGAGATCACCTGAGTGCAGTTGATGTGTCAAGTGATTTTAGTATAAAAACACTCGTGTCTGGGAGGTCCAGTCTATTCCTGCTACAATTGCAACATGAAGACAAAAGAACACTCCAAGCAACTCTGAGAAAAGATCATTGAAAAGTATAAGTCAGGAGATGGCTACAAAAAGAATTCCAACTCACTGGACATCCCAGAGTTCAGGTAAATCCAGTGGCGGGCCGTGCATTTTATACCTGGGCCTTCACTGCTGAAATACCACCTTATAGCCTCATGAGGGCTGTAACATATACGTATTCATATTAAACCGTTCGGTACGAGGCTTACAAACCGAACAATACGTTTGAATAATACTAGTACATTTGGAAAATGCAGAAGCTTAAATTGTAGGAAATATGTTTTCTGCGCTCACTAGGAGACAACGGTCTGTCTGTGTGACCTCTGAACCGGAACAACAACAAAAAAACAGCTGGGGCTCCGCAAGTGTTCAACAGCAGCAACACGCATTCTGCTACACAATCAAGGGCCATTCAGATATTGGATGTAAAAAAACAAATGCAGTTGACTTACCAAATGCTGATCACATCCTCCTTTCTTTGTTGACAGTTTCATCCGACGGTTAAATCCCAACTCACAAATCCGTTTCTCCAATTTCAGCCATTGAGTGTTAAAAAACAAAGCTAGGTAAAAAAAATCTACACCAAGCAAAATGCAAGATATAATTTCTTCCATATATTTCAATTTTAACTCTTACGACTAAGCCTCTGCTGTAAATTTCGTTTCACAATAGTCACACGCTCACCCACTGACCAATCACAGCACACACTGCATCTCACTGCAGAGCTGCTCCTGAAAACAGCTGCACTAATGCTGACGTGCTTATAGGCCAGCTAGCAGGCCCTGACACGTCAAAGAATACGCCCCAACATGTCAAACTAAAGATCTGATTGGTTGAACACTGACAATCAACAATATTGTCCCCATTCACTTAAACTACACATGGAAGCACTTGTGAGTCTGCAGGCCTCGGGCCTCTCTTCTTACCTAGAGACACAGAGGTGAAATCTGATTGGATAAGAGCTCTACTTAAAACAAGCTGCACTGGAAGCAGAGCAACTGAGGAAGACAGTAGCTGTGCAATGAGAAAATAAGATAATGGGAAAAATATTTTTATAAATTAGAATACATGTAGTGTATTTAAGAAAAATTATTAAATTATAAAATAGCTATAACTTTGTGATTCTGTTTAGGCCAGCAGAGAAGGCTTTGCAGGCCCGCCACTGGTAAATCCATCATTAAGAAATGGAAGGAGTGTGGCACTTGTTTAAATCTGCCTAGAGCTCGCCGTCCTCACAAACCGAGTGACCGGGCAAAAAGAATGATGGGGGAGACCAACACAAAAATGTCGAGCTTTTTGGTCATCAGACTAGACGTTATGTTTGGCGAACACCAAACACTGCACATCATCTCCACCCTGAAGCATGGTGGTGGCAGCATCATGCTCTGGGGATGCTTCTCAGCAGCAGGCCCTGGAAGGCTTGTAAAGGTAAAGGGGAACATGAATGCAGAAAAATATCGCCAAATCCTGGAGGATAATCTGACTCAGTCTGCAAGAGAACTACGATTTGGGAGAAGATTTATTTTCCAGCAAGACAACGACCCCGAGCATACAGCAAAAGCTACACAGAAATGGTTCAAAGACAACAAGGTGAATGTTCTGGAGTGGCAAAGTCAAAGCCCAGATCTCAATCCAATCGAGAATGTGTGGCTGGATTTAAGAAGAGCTGTAGAAATGCAGTGTCCAGATGTGCCAGCCGGATTGAGACGTATCCACACCGACTCAGTGCTGTGATTGCAGCCAAAGGTGCATCACAGGGGGGTGAATATTTATGCCATCATTTACTTTACCTTGTTCTTAATTAACTGACATTTTGTAAAAATCTGTTTTCACTTTGATATTAAGGTTTTTTTTTTGCAAATTCTTGTCAAAAAAGCCAAATTATAGTTGTAATAAACTTTCCCTTTAAGGAGTACAATAGTACAATTCCTGTAAGCTCTTATGCAGAAGGTGCAATTTTATTTTTATTTGTCAAAAACTGAACTTTAACTTGAGTGTAAAATAGTGCATGAGTTTTCACTTAGTTTCCCCAAAAAGAAACACTGCTGTGCTGTAGTTCATGGGGGGGGGGGGGGGGAGAAGAAAAGTGCTTTCCATTTTAATATTTTATTGCAATTTATTCCTTTACTTTAGTATAAAAAAACAGACCTTAACATACAGACGCACAAGGTCAAAACAAACTCACCGATGAAGAAAAACAAACACACGGAACCTAAAACCGGCCTTTCGTAGCTGAATGTCTGTCCTCTCATTAAGACATGTCCGTCGAGCTGTTGTCTCTGAGAACATTGACAGTCTTGTGTTTCCGTCTCCTCCTGAGGGCAAGCAACGACGCAGTAAAAACACATACTGAAACCCACAGATAGTTATTCCTGGTACAGCAACACTGGACAAAAAAAAAAAAAAAAAAAAACTAATCGGCTTTACGGACAACAGAGTGTGTGTGTGCACCATGCTTGAGTGTGTGTGTTTGCTCTACAACACACGAGTTAAAACCGGAGTCCAAGTTCCTACTGGAAGCTGCGTGTACACTGCATGCGTCGGTGGAGTCCGCGCCTACGAGTCCTCTTCGCCGTTGACACTTTCGATATCGTCGTCACCTTCCACGTGCTCTCCTTCCTCCTCCTCGTCATCCTCTTCGTCCTCCCTCTCTTGACTCTTCACCTGCAGGTCGAATGAGCAAAAGATTAGTTTTCCATTTCTTGTTACGTTTAAGCCGTCTTATACTCGGGTTACAAATGTTTTAAAATAAGATTATTCCAATATACTGGTTTGCCAGCACTGGTGAACAATATAGAGTTATTATAAATTCAGTGCAAGCATTGAAAACCTGCCGTTTAAAAAACATGCTGCCATGAAATCAATCGGTAGCTTTGATGCAAAAAAAACAAAAAAACATGGCACCTCTTCCTCCTCCAGCAGGTCTCCATCGTCGTCATCGTCGTCGTCCTCCTCCTCTTCGTCAGAGTCGTTCAGCTCCTGGCACTCTCTGTCTCTCTTCATCATGTCGTCCTTCTTGCTCGTGTGCGGCGGTGAAGTCACCTCGCCCGGCTCCGTTTTTATGCCCTTAGCTTCTGCCACAAATTCAGATATCAGAGTCAGAGAAATCGTGGCTCTGTGCAACCCATCTGGTCAATGTTAGCAAGAGAAGAAATGGGTAGATAGAAGCAGGAGTCAGACACTGCCCACTAAAAACATACTGCGTTTTCCCGCCATACCCGACTTCTTGCTGTCGGCTGCCATGTGCTCCAGGCTGTCCAGCAGGTCGTCCACTTTGCTTTTGATTTGGCTCAACTCCCGCTTAATGGTCTGCAGCTCGTCCACTTTCACTGCAGAGAAAAAAAAAAAAGACCTCAGGGTAAAAACACTTAAATTACCACTGCGCAGTACCCGGATAGTTTTTGCTCGATGGCGCTCCAGACAATCTTACTTGTTTTGGACGAGGAAGTCCTCTGACCACTCTTTGAGGAAGAGGAGAAGCTGCTCTTTGTTCGCCGGCTGCTTCCTCCGCTCAGGCTGACCCGCGGGCGCTTGGACGGGATCACGGCCCGCGACAAGGGGGGAGGAGGAGGGGGAGCGGGGACACGGGACGGGTACGAGTACATCCTGGAATCAAACAGGACAAAAAAAAGATTAACAGAGTCTGGTCCAGACTTGAGTGATGCAAATTTATTCTATTCAACGAGGTAAAAACTGTGTCACCTGCTCTTAAAGAGTGAAAGAACATCGTTTTACTTTCAGCGTTCACAATGGACGATTTTCATGCATGATTCACAGCAGTGACAAAGAATTCAGGAAATACAGAAAGTGTGCCGAGTGACACACAATAGATAACCTGTCAGTTTCTTTCAACCTGAAACACTTGACTCACCTGTCGTAGTAATCTCTCTGAAAGTCATAGTCGAGTTCAAATGAGGAACTGCTGCTACAAAAGACAAACAAAGAAGGAATCCGTGTGAGCTTTTAGATTTATTGACAATACTTTTGCTTTGTTAAGCCACGCCCACTTGTGATATTTGTCCTGAGTTGGCACAGAGTACCAGCTGTAACGTTGTTAGTATGAGCATCATTGGGACTGACCTGTACATGTCTCCAGCTGAGCGTTTGGAGGTTTTTGACCGGTGTGGTTTGGGTTCTCCAGCCAGGTTGATGTCTGAGGAGAAAACAGATCGCAGAGAGTGACGCAGGGGACTTCACATCTGATCCCTCTAGCTGTCAAGCCGTTTACTAAATCTCATTATTTACCTTTAGTCCAGATTTTTTTTTTTAAATATTAAAATAAACAAGAATTGAAGCAAACATGTTGGAATGATTAACAATGCAGTCAGTTTTACCAGCACTAGAACATCTTGTATCTCCTTTTTGCTGGAGGTTTGTCCAACACAAACGTGAGTATTTGTACACTCAAAGTGCATTTGTAATTTCAAGAATTTACTTGATAATTTATATCTTTTGTGGTAAAATATCAGACACGTGATCCAAAGCAGATTTTTTTCTGTCTTGAAACATTTCTGGATCGTTAACTTCGCAGGTGGTCACAAAAAAAAAGCTAAATCTTTGATTTAAAAGGTTCACAAAAACTTCACATTTCAAAGCTGCAGCCTTGAAAGATTAACTCGTAATGACGGTGTGTAAAATGTGTTTTTATGTTGTCCATAGCTTTGGCACCAAGGAGTCGCACGGTAAAGCTTTTTCAAATTCTACAAGTATGTTTTTTCTCTTTAGACTTTTCTCTTGTGTGAGATACTCGTTAGTTTCACCTCATTGTGCCTTAATGTTTACTCACCTCAATCAGGAAAAATTAACCCTTACTATTAAACATATGCAACCTGTGACAAAGCACCTTAAATAATAGTGCTTTGTTTTAAGGGGTCACAAGCTCTCACGGTTGGGAACCATTGTCCTACCAGCTTAAGACACAAGTACAGTCATGAAAAATATCTTAAACTAAATCCTTACCTAGTACTTGCCCGACAATCATCCTCCCGTCCTCCCCGTTGACGGCAGTTCGGGCGTTTCTCTCGTTGGCGAACTGAACGAAGGCGAAGCCCTTGTGGACAGAGCAGCCCACGATCTTGCCGTATTTGGAGAAGATGGCCTCCACATCTGCCTTGGTGACCAGCAGGGTGTTCAGGTTGCCGATGAAGACCCGCGAGTTGAGGGAGCGTTGGTCGTTCTTGTTGGTGATGTTGCTGGCCATCAGGCTGGCGGTGGTGGGTGAACGACTAAGCAGGAAGACACACAAGCCCCAGATTTAGTGGCAGAATGAGTAACATTCACCCCTCTGGACCATTTGTTTTGCTGGGTGATGACCATGAAATGGGACAACAGCGTAAACGATCAGCAGACTTTCCAGGGAAATTAAAACCTTTAAATAAAAAAAAAAAAAAGAGAACAGTGCTGACGACAAAAGGAGAAAACCGCACGACCGACGTGATTGGTTGATGACAGAGATGTGTCCAAACCCGTCCTAAATGTGATGCCTTGAAATCACTCTTTGCATTAAGTGTAGTTGCATAATATTATTCTCTTCTTATTCAATGATAAACAGTGTGCCAAACAGTCTAAAAATAACCCAGCGTAATGGGAAATCAATGTCTCATTTGAGTGAAAGAAACAGGACCTGGTTTTGACACTATGACAGAACTTATTGCAGGATTTGGGGCTTTTCAAAATTAGATTTTCAGCGTCACGTACCAGCGAGTCTAATTCTCTTAAGCTGTGGAGTAGGCCTGATGGGTTCAGGGTCTTTTTTATTATTCATTTATTTAAAATATTGTCAAGTCTATTAGTGCTTTATACAGTACTACATTATGGTTGATGGTGAAGCAGAAACAATTATCGTTCATTTCACTCAGCAGGAGCAGCTATTTGATAATGTAGCTGTAATGTCCGGTTTAGACCACTAGGGGGCACCATTTCAGCTGTAACACGATACAATCTGATATCTGTGTATATCCCACAGAACAAAAAGATCTCAGTGGGTCGCTGGAAATATTAAGATCGCCAAATAAATTTGAATAACTTCTTCTAGTCTTATTTACCATTTATATCTACAGTAACATGTGAGCCACATGGATGTTCATTATATTCTGATAATTGTTGCCTTTTTCTAACATTACATTTGTTTATCGGACGAGAGAAAACTAAAATAAACGACTGAGAGCCTGTTAACTTCGCCTAAATGCATTTATTTGGTCTTATTTTTTAAGTATTTAACACGCGTCTATGTTTTAGATAACATACATTCGAAGGATATACGTATAATGCTATGAAAGGGCTGTAAAAATGGTCAGGAGCACTAATTAACTCATCTCACGATTTAATTATAGGTTTATTGTGATTTGGTTTGTCATGTATAGAGATTGGGTACCCAGACACATTTTGGGAAACCCCTTTCTAAAAGACTAAAGGGAGGATGCCAGTCCTGAGTGAAATTAAAAACAGTAAACATGTAAAACAGTAGTGGCATCGACAATAACAACCCCCCCCCCCCCCCCCCGGCTCACAGGGGGTCCAACATTCATCACTCACTCCATAGCGTCTGTGTGCAGGGCTGCTGTCGACACTGGGGCTGGGATCAGTTTGGGCTAGCGTCCACCTTTCGCCCCTCGTGATTTTATACTGAGGCGACAGAAAACACACCTCAGTCAAGCCGAGCAGGGTTATCTTGCACCAAGTCTTACCTGGCTGGAGTGTATACAGGAGTTAAGTGACGAGAGAAAAACACTAACACGGCTCTTAAGAAAATGCCATTATAATTGGCCACTTTGGGACTATAACCTGATCCCAAAGCCTGTTTAAGTGCAATCTAATTATTAAACATAAGCAGCTAGAAGTGAGACAATACTGTACACATCCAAGTTTAAGAGAAACAAATCTAAACCCGACTAAACCATTACAATCATATCACCAACCGGACAGAAAGGTGTACTGGGTAGACCCTAGCAGGTCTACATGTGCTAGTTTGTGTTGCCTTTATGAAACCGATGTAGGAGTTTGTACTTTATAATGAGGGTGACGCCCTTTTAGAGTTATGTTAGCAGAGGATCAACTTGCGTAAATATACTTTAAAATATATCACAGGTGTCAAATTCAATAATAAACTGTGGTGACTTGAGGTACGACAATAAACAACCTCGTTAACTTTAATGGAGTTCTTGCCAATTTATAGTCTAAACATGGGTCGTCCCATTTATGTCGTACCCCTTAAACATTGAGGAATTATACCAGTTTCATTATATTTAACAGGATAGGTATTGTTGATTTCTAAAATATGTGCAAGCTTAAATTTAAACTAGATGGAGAATATGACACGGTAAATATAAGTACAATCTTTAACACAATATCAATACTAGAAAGGAGTTTCAACATTAAGGGACATGGAAAGTAGAAGATATTCAGTCAGACTTTAAAGGAAAATGCAGATCAGTAATATTAGATGCATCATCACTTAATGCATGATCTTATAGGAGCACCGTGTGTTTTGGGTTTATTCGTAAGTTCCGCTTAATGTAAACACTATTTAATGTATTGGCTTCTGTCTCTAATGTAAAGACTACACGGGGCTCATGTGTGTGTGTACCTGCGGCCTAGGAGTAAATGTGAAGGCGTTGATAAACAAACAGCCATAATACTCATTCAGATCAATAAACGTTTAATTAATATGTGTATTTGTAACGTTGTGTCAAACAACAATGGGGCCACAGACAGTTCAAAAAACACTTCCACCAAGGAAGTACAAAAACACAGGAAAAATCTACTCCACAAAAAAATAAAAATAAAAATCTGGAGCTCATCAAAAAGTAGCTAAAACCATCCACAACACCGAGAGCGCCCCCATCAGGCTGGAGTGTGAAACACGGGCCTTGTGTTAGCATTGGGAGCTCAAACACGGCTAGCTAACGTTAGCCAAAACCACCAACAGCAAAGCATCACACAAAAATACAGAGCAATCAAGATCAGTCATCTTGTTTGCAAAAAAACAAAACCTGCGGAGTTCTTGATAAATGCGTGGTCGATAATCTGTAATCAATCAGGGTGAAGCTGCAACTATAAAAACAACAATGGACGCTCTGACGCGGTTAGCTTAGCTGGTGGGCTGGATGCAAAGCGTGCCAAAATTCACAATAAAACGCTACAAAAACAAAGCTACACAAACTTGCGAAAATAGACGACAATGTAGCTAAAATGCATCCAAACTGTCGTTTCAAAACAATAAAAAAGAGCACAATCAGCGCTTGTGTTTTCAAAAAGGAGGATGAGCGTCTCAGAGTTAGCTACGCTAAGCTAGCCAGCTAGCACATTACGTTCTGTCCACTTGCAAAATGGAAAAAAAAGCATCGTCGAGAAAAATCCAAAAAGAAAAGGAAAAAAGGAAGGAAAAATGAAAAAAAAAATGTCTGGGGACAAAATACTCACCACGACCGTTACGAGTAAAATGTCTTGCTTTCGGTAAAATCGGTCAAACGTGTTACTTTAGGTCGTCCTTTAATGTTACCCCCCTTTGAACAGCGAGCTAGGTTTCTTCTAACCACCGAGCTAGCTTACGTCACCGGCGATGGCGCAGGACTGAACAGGGGGAGCTGGTTTTGGGTTACAGAGCAGTCCGGAAGGGCGGTAGCGGTAACTAAGCTTTCGCTACAATACGTAGGGCTTTATGCTACCTACCTGCGCTTTCTAAACCGGTGTGACCCGGTCCTTAAAACGTACTCACTCTGGTGTCTTGGAAGAGCAGTCCCTCCCAGCTAAAGCTTATTCGTCTTGATTGTTTTTAAATGAGGTTTTAACTTTGTTTTATTGTTTTTTTTTTTTAACAATTGTAATGTATGCTCAAAACGCTTCTTCTGTCATGGTTTTAGTTTTCTTGGCATGAATAAAAATCAATAATAAATGATGATGCGAATGATTACGAGCATTATGGCACCTGTATCTCTCTTATAATAATAATATAATAACTTTATTTATATAGCACCTTTAAAAACAGAGTTTACAAAGTGCTTTGACAGACAAAGCAGCAAAAGCAAGGCAATAAGACATTTAGGACCTTTAAATAACGTGTGCCACATAGAACGTATTATAATGCAATTATTTTAAAGAGATTCATCCCAATATTCCAAACTGTTTTTGTAATTGTTGTGGAGAACTCATGCATGAGTGATCTTTATAAAATAACCTTATCTGACTATAGTAATAGAGTCACATTTGTAGCTATGATTATGACTCATTTCTCCACCACCTAAATAACCTGTATCTTTGCTGAAAGTCTTTTAATACAGGTTTGACTCCAGATATGAAGGATAATAAACTATGGATTACAAAAAAGAAAGAAAAAAACCTGTTGACATGAAATAATTGGGTTAAATCAGTGGGGTAAAAGTGGTAAATTGGTCCATTCTTTTGTCCAATTCATGTTAAAAAATGTTACCTTTTTATATCCACAATTTATTTGTAAGATTTAAATATTGTACTTTTGAAAACAAAGAACATAAAGCAACAGATCACTGATGTATTACCACAGACAATCAGGAGGTGGCGCTGCTTCTATAAAAATAAATGAATGGGGACACTGGAGATATTTAGATAAACTCCACATTTACCAAACAAGAACTGACCATCATATTTCTTATTTCATCAACTCACCATGAACTACAAGAACACATCAAAGTCAGAATAAAGGATTATGACCCTCCTAGATTATACTCATACTGATTATTCTTGTATTTCCTAAGTGAAGTGTAATTTTGGTTTGACTACAGCATGTGGGACAGCAAATGACCTGAATGTACTGTCTCAGGTTCCTCATCTAAAGATAGATAAGAAGTTTCATATTGGAGTTTAGCAAGATGCTCATGCTACACCCACACTGGTGTTTTTAGGTAGGACAATTTACACTTTCATCATAATCTCACTTAATCCCATTCATAGCTGTGTCAAATTTCAACCTGAGCAGGCGTCTAATCAGCCAGAACAATTGAACACACCTGTGTGGGAGTGCCAGTGTTGTTAAATGAGTGGTCGTCTTATCTCACACAAACCTCTCTTTGTTTTTGATTTGTCAAAAAAAAAAAAAAAAAATCTTAAAACACATAGCCAATGTAAAACATTTAGCAAACTTTGCAACATTAGTGGTAAATGCAGCAGAGAAACTACTCGAATACACACACAAGAAATAATGAGTAAATAAGCAACAGCTGTGCCAGCAGGTGGTCAAAGAGAGTCAGGTGATCAACACAGGCGGGGAAACTCGCTGAGGACATCTAGTGTACAGGTATTGTACAACACACCTTTTTCACTGCACACCATTTTTGCTGTACTGTAAAGACCTTTTTAAACGTGACAGCATAAACATTCAAAATGCTCCCTTTGTATTTCCTGTTGCGATGTTTGCTAATGCAGTAGCAGACAGGAAGTAAACTTGGTAGAAAGCTGTTGCATTAGCAAAAGAATGCCAATGAAAAGGTCTGCAAGGAATGAAATGGTGCGTCAAGTGTCCCAATAGGCCAGCATCCATAACACCAACCAGGACACTGGAACCTTACAGCACATCTTACTGTAATACAGTCAGTATTTATGTTTTATTACACCTGTGCTGTTCTTGGTATGACAGTTGTCTCTAACCTTTTAGGCTTGTGACGATTAAAATGAAGCAATATCCGCTCTTGACCCCTCATCACAATGTGAATGTCTTTGAGTTGTGAGCATTTCATCAAATAGAGAAAGTTAGACTATTCAGAGGTATTTAAAGGCCCTTTCTTTTCTCATTTCACAGCTTGTTAATCACACTGTGACCCCTCAGATTTACCCTGAGTTTAGCAGCCACGGTGTTATGATGAAGTCAAAATGTATGTACATTTATATTGGACAAAACATTTTTTAAACTAAAAACACTAGATGAATCCCATGGAGAATATGGGACTCAAAATCGCCTGATTTGCATCATCACCATGTTATTTCCAGTTAAATGTTTAGAGTTGATTAAATTAGATTTCGCTTTAATTAACTTCTGTTCATAATGATATGATGGATGATATTCTTACTGTACCAAAGCCTTTTTTATGGTAGACGTTTTGAGAATCCACAGTAAGAAAAGCACAGGTGTAAAGAATGAATGCAGGCTGCATTTCATTTAGCTGCTCCAGTTATAGGGTCCTGGTGTTGTATATGTTGGCTCACTGTCACACTGTCACACTTTCATGGTTTACTGGGACACTTGAATAGAACGGCGTCTTTGTTAATGTTATTAGCAACACCTGTGGTTTTTCCTTAAAAGTCTAAATGTCTGCTGGGAAAAAAAATAGCCGACCAATATGTCTGAAAGAGTTTATTGCACCTGAGGAGGAAGAGAGTCAGAAAGAGAAAACGATGTCAAGCAAAAGAGACCAAAGCCAGCTGTTTTCTGTATCTAGTTAGGAGATACAATAGCCCAACTTTTCGTGGAGAATGTGTTCTTTTGTGAATTGTTTTCTCCCATCTGGTTCTGTTTTTTGAGCGGCGTCCCAGAGGACTTGTTTACAGCTCTGTGCATCATCTCGGGAATCAGAAATACAGCTCTGACTTGCAGTTTCACCGTGTAATAAGATACACAGATAAAAGGTTTCGGTGCCTCATTTGTGTATTTATGTCAATCTTTGCAGTGCGAGGAAGGGCCAGATGTTTGACAGGCTGTCACGCAGTACGTCCAAGTTCTGATGTGATTGGTACAAATGTGGGAGGGACAGGGAGTTTGCTTCACCTTGGGAATTTGACGAGGGTAATATTTAGCATTCATTTTTTACCACAGTGTACATTATGCAGAGCTGACAGAGATTCCACAGCCAAATAACGAGGACATGGTCAGTACAAGGCACCACAAACACACTGTGTACACAATTATAGGGATACCACTGGAAATAATAATTACAATACATTATATTATTGGTTTGGCAGATGCATTTGTCTAAAGCGACTTTCAATCTTTTTGCATGCATTTTGAGAAATTTGAGTTTCAGTGTCTTGCTCAATATCAACAATCGTAATCATCCAGACGACACATAAATGTACCTTTCTCTGTTACCAAACGACTACAGGCCCATACATTCTCTCTGCAAGGGAATTAAACAACAAATGATTGTGTGGACAAAAAGTGCCTGGACTCTCTGCAGCAAAAGGTAGACAAAACTAAGATAATAATTGTCTTTTGCACAGACGAAGAAGGCAGGCTGAAAGTTAGCGCTCTGAAAATCAAAAGCAAGTCAAAAAACAGCCTCATTCAATTACAAAGTGTACATTCAACAATTTTAGACACATAGCGAGAATCAGGGGATTCTTTTCCAGGCAGAAACTTATCGATATGATCCTTTCCAGCAGGTTAGATTACTATAACAGCCTTTGTCTCTGAATGAAGACAGAGAAAACACGTCCCATCAGTTCTCAGGTTTCTTTCAGTTTGTCAGAGAATAGAGCCTGCTTGTCTGTAAATCTCTCAATGGACTGGCAAATACATCTGTGACTGTCTTTTACCAAATGAACCATTTCGGCCTCTCAGGTCATCAGGTAAAGAGCTGTCAAATGTTCCCAGTTTGCAAACTAAACAAACTTCCAGAAGACATCAGACCTACAAAAGCTTTTACCACCTTTAGATTAAGGTTAAACACGTCTGTTCTGCGCTGCCTGTGACTGAACCGTAAACACACATCATGATACATTATGAGCTCTGTTTATGTCAACACATGCAGGGATAAACGGGAAATGACTGTGGTGCCATTAAAAAGGTATCAGGTATCACTGTAGATCATCCATAATGGGTTTCTATAAGCATGTTTGTAGGAAGTTATCGCTCAGTGAGGACCTTAATAGTTTTGGGGATTATTACTTGCCAGGTTGTGATACTTCTCTCTAAAGGGTCACTTTTTTTTTTAAACTTTTACTCCTTCTATTAAGACATGACATTTGCATAAAGGTTGTAAGTTACAATAATAGGTGATAAACAATTCAATTTGCAGTTATAAATGTTATTAAGAGTCAAGAGTGCAACATGCTAATAAGCCAGCAGCAAAAGTTAGCCAGTCATCTGTGTTATTAAATGTTCATGAGTCCTTAATGAAAGGATTAAATTATAATCTGTGATTGTGAATAATGAATTGTTAATAAACTGATTTTGATCCAGATGCGCTGCAACTGCATTCCCAAAGCTCAGAGTTTTGGGAATCAAAGGAGATAACAAGACAAAGCATGTGTGACACAGAAGGAGGATAAACATCAGCCAAGATCTGGCAACCCAAAAATTGTTCTTAGTTTACAGTGGTGGAAAGTAAGTCTACTTTTTCTAAAATGTAAGCACAAGATCTGAGTGTTAATGGCTTATAACTGATATGTCAAAGTAAATAGTATTAAATTATGATTAGCCATTAGTAAATGGTTGAAAAATTATTTAAGTCAAAAAATGTTTTTATCTTGGTGTGGCTACAACTTAGGCTATAAACCCTTGTTATTAAAAATCGTATTGGAAATTGGTACCAATAGTTTTATCGGAATATTATTAGAAAATATCACAGCAAAGCCACGAATGATAGTAATGTTAAAAAGTAGGGATGATGTCACCATGAAGTTATGTATTTATGTAGTTCGGTAATTTAATTAGTCCAGAAACTTTCAGTAAGTGAATCAAATTAACTGCATCACATCCTCTGTTTATTAAGACTTAAAAAAAAAAAGTTTGCCTGTGCGTGCGTGTGCGCGCGCAGCAAAGCAGATGCAGGCATGTCCTGTGAGCTCGCGGTGCAGAGAGCGCTGCTGTGACAGTGGGAAGCACAATCCGCGTGCAGCCAGCGCGAGGCAAAGACCTACTAACAAGCTGTGAACTACAACTGGACGCAAAACGGTAAGAACAGCCCTCAATGAAGACGTTACCTCATGATCTATGTTGTGTTTTAACAGTTTGTAGCGAACGTTTTAATGCAGATTCTGTGTTTTTACTATTCAGTTAGATCACTTAAAAAATCTGCCTTTTCTCTTCTGACAATGATCATGATGCAAAACCACGAGAAGTATTAAGAAGTAGACATCACTGTAAATGTTGGCAGCTGTCTGTAAACACTCACTCCAGCTGACACATGAACCATTGTTTGGTGGATTTGCAACAGCTCTACAACTACTAACATGTCAAGAATTTATGATAAATGAAGAAAAACGTTCCTAAATAGAAGAAAACAGTTCCACGCTGTTGTTTAGAAATGTTTCTATCAGGTCTAATTGTACCTCTGTGGGTTACACAATAACTTGTTTTGATTGTGCAACAAGGATTTGAAGAAGGCAATTAATAGATATGCTATACGAGTGAACTCTTACCCAAATGTGATATTTTTTCCCTCTTTTTACTTATGGGACTCTTCCTTTCCACTCCTCTGCAGTGCACTGATTTATGTAATGTTACTGGAATGAAAAATGCTGCGCAGGGGGTGGAAATCTGGTTTTCTGGAAGCCAAACAGATGAGGAGGCTTGTTTTAATCATTAGTCTCATGGTATCACTGACATGGAGCTTGTGCTGGGGAATCATGGTTTATGCTGAGGCCTCTGCCAGCGCTCCCATAGCACAGAGGTGTGTGCAGCACCGAGTCACAGATAATTACATCATTTACCTCATTTAATCTTATATATGTGGCAATTACAGGGGTGATGAACAAGATTTGTACTCTTCCGCAAAGCTCAAACTGGCGTATATGCCTTTGGGAGGTTGATCAAGTTGTTGATCAATACCCAGAGATTATTTCACCAGATGCTCAGATTGTTTGTTCAAGTGCTTAGATGGAGCATGGTGCTATATGAGCGAGAGACAAGAGCGAGCCAAGATTAGTTTCGGCCCCAAACATATTTGTTTGCCCTGGCAGTGTATGTTTGGCTTAATTTCACACCAGGGAGAGAAAATAACAAAAGCATTTTTAAATTTGAGTGGATGCTGACTTTTCAAAATGTAAACAACGGTTTCGAAATGTTTAATCAGATTACAAGTGAAAGTATGAACGCCAAAACAGAATCCACTCATTCTGCAAGAGAGTTGTGAGGTTATACATTACTTATCATCAGACTCAGGCTGGTTGAGGGGCAGGGGCGAAAATAAAAGGGCACCAGCTGCATGTATTGGAGCACCAGCGTGTAGAAGGTTTTCTAGCATGCAGAGCAGCCCTTATGGCACTGCATTGTGTCTTCTAATGGTAAGGCCACCCCAGAGAGACACAGCATCACATTCTCTCTAATGGAAGGGCACCCTTTAGGGCACTTAATCATATTTTATCTGCTGAAAAGGCACCTTAGAGGGCACTTTATCATATTTTATCTGCTGAAAAGACACCTTACAGGGCACTTTATCATGTTTTCTCCACAGGAAAGGCAGCATTTAAGGCACTTTATTAATTTTTTCTACTGGGAAGGCATCCTAGGGGCCACTTTGACACAATACATTTGAGTAAAACATCTAAATATTAAAACAAAGGTGTTTTTATACGTTTGAGTTCAAAAAAAGTTGCCATATCAACAGCAAAAATGCAAACAGTTGGAAAAAGTACAAACACCACTTCTTCACTTTCTTGCTTTATTTATATAGGATTATTGTCTTTCTTGCTGGGAGTTAGAGGAGAAGCTCTACACAACCATCATATCTATAAATATGAAGCTACAGCAGACAGGTAGCTTAGCTTAGCATAAAGGCTGGAAACAGGGGGAATAAACTAGCCTGGCTCCGTCTGAAGCAGCTTAAGCTTTCTAAATAACCCGTATCTTGTTTAATCTGAACCCAAAATGTAAAAATGACAATGTGTGATGTCATAAGGGAAGTTAAAGGAAGCACATAACTCCCTGTAAAACCACAAACTGTCGTTTTTATTATATATTAGAAAGTAACTAAGACCATTTACTGAAGTACTGTACTTAAGCACATTTTTTAGGTACATCTTTACTTGAATATTTCCATTTTCTGATACTTTATACTTCGACTCCACTTCATCTCAGAGGTAAATATTGTGCTCTTTTACTCAACTACGTTACTTTTACATAAAAGAAAACATACGTTATGCTTTAATGATATGATTCAGTACTTTATACTACTAATCTACCCAGTGGTAAATAATACATGAAGTTGTTAATAGTAAAAACTAAATAATATAGTCTGACTATAATATAACATTTTGAAAGGAGCCATTCATCATAATGAGTAATTTTACTTTTGATACTTTAAGTATGTTTTGCTGATAATACGTCTGTACCTTTACTGAAGTAACATTTTGAATTTAGGACTTTTGCTTGTAATTGAATATTTTTGGCATATCTCTACTTTTACTAAAGGATCTGAGTATTTTTTACAAAGAACAAAGAAGATACAAATGTATAATATACAATCTTTAAAGGTGTTGGTAAAAAAAACAAAAAAAAACACAAATGGCAGTAAATTAAAAACACAACATGAAGAAGAAACAAATTAAGCTCTGAGGGAAAAGTTGGAGTTACTGGATCTGTTTTGATGTAATCTTGTTCCACCCTCTTCTTACTACTTGCATAAAACCAGCCGATGAAAGCACCTGTTGAGACACAATTTCCTTTGTTTACTTTTAGTAAATTTGATTAAGATTTGAGCAATATTTGGATGGACGCAACGTATTACTGCAATTCCCTCTGGAGGCCAATAGAGGTCATTTTAAGTCACAGCGTTCTTACTAATACCACTTTAATACTCATGTTTACAAAGATGACCGAATGTATTTAATTAAGGGTTCAAAGTCCCCGAGTGACTCCGATCATATGGGATTTATTAGTGGAAGGCAAGAAACAAATTAGCTTTTTCTTACATAAATATTTGTGACCATGAAAAAGCCTGGAGTCTGTATTTGTCACATCCGATCTCGTGCTAGTTTGGACTGCTGTTTTATGACAGCGCTGCCTGTGTTCGTGGTGATGAAATGGTTCGTCACTTGTTTTTCTCAGCTGCCCGGTCCCTGCATACCTTTCAGGGACATTAACAGTGATTGCCCTACAAGCAGAGCTCATTGTGGTTTGGTTCAGAAATATTATTCCTGGCTGAGAGGTGCGTGCTCTTTTGCAACACCCAGGGGTGACACAGCTGGGTAATACGACCCGCTGCAAGTATCAGAGGTAACTGTTTCAACATTGTTTCTGGTGTTTATTAACTGCAGGCCAATGTCTTTTTAAAGTCATGTTTAATTTGGTAAATTATTTCAAGTCCCAGAACTTTTCTTCTTAGCACAGGCCAGTGAATTAATGGGATTATAAAGGGTTACAGTTAATACATGGAGGTAGTTCATCTCTACATGATGATTATGAACAGATTCTTGCTTGTGGTTATTCTCACAATACTTGAATAGAAAACAAATGTATTGTACAGATGTGCGTGTGTTTGTGTTTGTTTGTATCTGGTCTCTTTGGTTTAGATGTGATTACGTATATAGCTGCAGGGAAAGCCTTCTTGGTTGAATGATTTGTTGGACAGTGGTGTGTTCAGATCCTTTAATTAAAGTAGCAATACCACGGTACAAAATGATTACATTACAAGTTAAAACCCTGCATTTAAAAGCAGCCTTTAAGTAAAAGCAGCGAAATAGTGTGAAATGCAAACATAGCCATTATGCTCCGCAAAAGTTACATAGTGTCATTTTAACTTCAAATCAACAACCATCACATAAATACATTGTAGAAAAAAGGACAATATTTTTGTATGTGGGTATGCAGTATAATAATATACGTCCCATGTATTGCAAAATAGGCTAGAGGATATTTTGGATATTTCTGCTGGCAGCAGAAAAAAAGTGTGGTTTTAGTGGTACTGAATTAATGCATGACATAAAAACCCTCGGTTACTGCCGTTATTTGTCATTAGGCTGTTCTGATATAATGGTGTTTTAGCTTGGCTCTAGTGACCGGTCATAGTGCCCAGAGTGTGGGAAAACAACAATGCGCATGCCCAAAGCTTGAGTATTTAGGAAAACGTAACTGCGGTCCCCATTAAAAATGTGGATTAATCTTCTACAACACACATTTTAAAGACTGCCTTTTAAAGATGAATTTAAGATTAAACATCTCGGTGCCATTTACGTTTATGTGTTAATTAATGCAAATATACCGACTTTCATTCAGCCAATCAAAGAGCTGTGTACTGTGAATCACATTGCTGTCAAAGCCCTGTAGCTACAGTCTTTTTTTAAATATTTTTATTTAATTTTAAAGCAGTTTCTGGCTGCATGGGGACAGCGGAACAAGCTGAAAACACTAAATCTCTTTTTAGCTCTACGTTTGAAAATATATCTAGTGTCTTTACCAGCTAGTCGCCAACTGTGTCTGTCTGCTGTTTGGTGCTGGGCAGGTACAGACAGGTAGTGTACAGACAGGTAGTGTACAGTGGGTTTATTGTTGTTGCTGAAAACATGCTGCCTGCTGCTGCTGAATACTGGGTTGATGATGAGAGCGGTGAGAGTGAACCAAAACAGTAAAGTTGTGGGCTGCACATCTATAAATCTGAATATAGACCAAACCGTTCATCAGAGTTGGTGATAATTCCACATCACACATGTGAATTACATTTTAATATAACCTCAAGATACTAAGACAGTTTGACAACCTCTTCATCCTACGTTATGAAGTAGCTTGTATTGTTTTTTGTTCTCGAAAAGTTTACAGTTTGGAGATGAAGACACACTGTTTTTATAAAAGATAACACAATGAAGCTAATTAGTTTATTTCCCACAGGGTCTTCAGCGGGAGGTCAGAGTTTCAGCAGCATAACAGCAAGAGAGCAGAGAGTTTCATTAATCATCAGTGCAGCAGCAGCAGACTATATTACAGCATACATATTGGTAATTAAACTCAACAACCAAGAGGAATAGTCTTATCAAATGAAAACATCATTATGTCAAATTAAAAGTGTATGTCTTACACAGCATGTAGCAACACAATGTACTGTTTCTGCATGAATTGGTGTTTGGCCGTGTACATTTAAGAGAGAACCATGTAGAGGGATTTGTTGCACTAAAGTTTAAATATTATTACTGGGAGCCACCGAAAACTAACATACAAGGATAACAAACAGAGCAGTTAAATGAAAGAGATCTGTCAAGATTAATGACGCCTCGCAGAATCGGCGCAGCAGACGTACACATAGCTTTCCTCGTTTCATCCGCTCCCAGAGGAAATACGAATTTACATTTCAAAGTTTTAGTACCAAAAAAAAAGAAATCAAAGAGCAGTCTTTCAAAAGATTCAGAGGCCCAGCTGGAAGCACAGGGAGAAATGTTAAATAGGAACAAAAATGTGAGACTGAAACTTGTTGGTCAGAGTGCCATTGTTTTGGCAGGAGTACATGTTGTAAAGTTACGATCCTTACCTGGAACATGTGTATGTTTACAGTAATAATTCATCTTTTAGTAATTTAATAAGCGTTTTTTTTTTTCTTACCACACACTCTCAGCTTCATTCCTTCCCCTCTATTCCCAAATGTATTTGCAATATGACTCCAAAACTTGTATTGTCCTTTTGTTTGAAAGCTATTGTTATCTGCTAGCAGTGGTCTGGCACAAAAACCAGGGCCTCGTATGCAGCCTCAGAAGCCCCCTCCCCCTTTTGTATACATCCACTGTCCCGCCTGTACAATCAGTAGTGTTTGTAACACCATTTGATAACGTTTTTTTTTTCTCAACACACTGTACTTATGTAGACACAGTCTTTTAGGTCTTCATTACACCAAAGCTGTCGGAACAGCTTGGCTGAATAGCTTCAGAAAACTCCTTTCAGTGTGAACTGCTAATGATCTTCAGTAACATGAGCAGATTGTGATAGAAGACCTGCAGTGGATTCCCTCCCTGTGGCTGTTTCCTTAAACTGAAGACAGTGCTGCTTCATTTATCAGCAGGCCAACTATGATAATATTAGCTAGATAGCCATGTTACATTATCTTTGTCTTACCTTTCAGAGCGATGAGGGGCTATGAAAAATATTGTTTTCGAATACATAAAATATTAAATTATTTATTCAGCCAACAGCAATGTATCGTGCTAATAATGTAAAACTTTAATAACAGTCTTTTAGGTACTTGGATCCCCTCACTACTACACTCCTGTCTGCTAGTTGTTTAAAATGAATTCTCCCATGACATCATATGGAGGAGTGCAGCATGAAGAGCTGGAAAGTATTGCTTGATATAGCCATGCCTGATATATTGGCAAAAATACAGATGTTTCACTAAACGTAGCTAAAAAAAAACCTGCTAGATGCAAAACATAATCTATTTTCATACGGTTTCACAGACCAAATACCACCCAAAATTAGTTTTGAAAGACACGTTGGAGTCAGTAAGTACCCACCACACCAGACCCAGTCCATCGCAGAAGAGTTTTAACAGACGTCTTGTGATGTTGCTCCTATTTCAAGACGCTGGCAGGCCGGGGAGTCCAAGTCTAGTCTGTAGGCTTTTGCTGCTGCTGGCCCTGCTGTATCTGGTTCAAGGGCTTCTGCTCACACCGTCTTGTGGTTTGGACCGAACCACTGTCATTTCACAGGAATTTCCTGCCATCTGCGCTCAGTCAAAGTTTCTCACAGATCCACACCTGCTTGTAAATGTTTAGGTCTGCCAGGAGGAGAGCACGGAGGGATAGGTGAGCACTGATGGAGGAAGAGGGAGAGATCCACGCCCGCATTTTGGCTCGAGTTTAAAAATAGTGGAACTGAAACTTATACTTGTTTGTGAAAGAAAATCGGATTTTAGTTGAAGACAGAAATGTTGCTGATGCTGAGGCAGAAAGATGAGAGACCCTATGGTACACCAATCTAAGAAAACAACTGAAACATATAAGTTATTTCCTGCACTATTCACGACATACCGGTGGTGGAGGAAGTTTTCAGATCCTTTGCATGAGTAGAAGTAGCAATAATACAACAATGTGAAAATGCTCGTCTGTACGTCTTACATAACATTTTGTAAAATTGATTTATTTGCTTTCTTGCTAAGAATTAGATGATAGCATTGGACACCACTCATGTCTGAAAACGGAGAGAAACAACTATCCTAACTTTGTCCTAAAGGTAACAAAATCCATTAACTGTCACCGATAGCGTCGGCCTGTTATGCGTTATGTACATAACTTGATTCTGACAGACTGTAGCTGTGATTATAACTATATATAGCCATTGGACGAAGTAGCTTTGGCCGTTGCAGTCGCTGTGATTGTGGCTGTAGTCATGGCTGTGCTTGGGTTGTTATGATTATGACACAATAGTTTACAATGTGTGTCACACTACTACATGCATGGTTTGTGTGCAGTGAACTGACAAGGATGTGCTGTATTGAAGCTACTGTATTCCTGAGCTCCTGTGGTGTATTTGAGGCACATCTGTCACATCTGATAAAAGCACTGTGTGGCTTTATTGTCTGATGTTTATAGGAGCAGTAAAGCACAGTCACAATACAGCTACTGTGGCCATATCTGTACCACCATAGATACAACCACAGTCCAGGAGTAACGACCAATAAATGCATGATGTAGAGTGTTGCATCATCTGTCTTGTCCTCTGCAGAGCGTTTCCCTAAACTGGTCCTGTGTTATAACTGGACTGGACCAACACACTAACGGTTCCTTTCAGGGGAAATGCTAAATTCCAACCATCAGCCTCGTTGGGCTCCGTAGTACTTAAATATTAAACGGAAAAATTAAAAAATAACATCGCTCATTATGCGGAAAATGGTTCCTGTTTTATTATTATTATAAAAAAGATATCATTGGGTTATTATTTCTGATGCATTAATGTCTATGCAGCCTTAACCACTTTATATACTTTTTTTTATAGCTTTCATTCATTTATAGCAATGCATCATATTTTATAAGATCGTCATATGTTTTTTATGGAAAATGTCAATCATGAACACATCTAAAAACTATAGCTGTCAAAAGAATTAAGAATAAGATGGACAATATTTCCCTCTGAAACTAGTTTATAGAAAAAGGAAAATGCATTTCTGTGCAAATTGAAGATAGAACATCCAGTAAAAATAAACAATGAAAAAAAAGCCCTCTGCTATTACCTCGGAGAGATTTCACATTTCTAAAAGCACTATTTGGAGAATTCACTGTCTCACCATAGAAAAGCCCCAGGATCACAGGGTCACTGTGTCTAAAGTTAACAATTCAAGCCTCTTGCTAAGACGACATGCATCAATTGTGATCCAATAACATTCTTATTTTGTGCAACATGAGACTGTTATTCACCTGCTCCCACTGAGTTTACTTTGACCCAAACTGCCTCTCCAAATCAGGGAAGTGCCAACGATTTGTCTCTGGCTACAAAACAAAGTAGCCTGCAGTATTATGGAAATAGGAGTGTTAACACACATTGATACAAATGAGCACATTTATCAAAATAACGGAATTATTTTCTTTACCAGCGAAGACACTGTGAGAGTTTAACAGTCTTTGGCTCAGTGTGGCCACGTTGATCACGTGCATGACTTGATGTCAAACCGGGTCGCAGGCAGCTCATAGGATGGATATAGGATGTGTGCATGTAAGGAAATGTAAAAGTAAAAATGCTCATTCTCCCTTTGTTTTCATGAGTGTGTGATGATTACATTCAAATTAATTGGATTTGGTGCAAAAAAAGTCCTTGTCACAAAGTGCGGTGTGACCAGACCGTAGAATTAGAGTAGGAGACCGGATAGGAGACTGTGTCCTTCTCCTATCAGCAGGTCGTCCTTCAATCAGAGGATCGGCGGTTCGATCCCCGGCTCCGCTAGTCCATGTCGATGTGTCCTTGGGCGAGACACTTAACCCCAAATTGCTCCCGTAGCCAACTGCCATCAGTGTATGACTGGGTGTGAATGGGTGAATGACATGTAGTGTTAAAGTGCTTTGAGTGGTTGTAGGACTAGAAAATCGCTGTACAAGTACCATTTACCACATTCCCATTCAAATTACCAGTGCATGATGTGATCGTGTAACTGTTTGTAGCCGGCTAACTTCCGTACATACCTCGGTAAAAACCAACCGGTGTGCTCACTCATGCCGGCGTGATGTGTAAAAACAAAACTGACTGAGATTACCAGCACTGTTAATGATATATACACTGTATGGATCTGGATCTTGTATCAGTGATCCATGGAAACTGGAAAATGAATAATGATCCAAAACTGATTTGTGAATGTGACATTCTGACACACTGCTCTATTTATGTGGATTGTCTTAATACCAACTTGTCTCCTTGTTCTCCGGGTAACCGTTGAGGTTATTTGCCATGTCTCTCCTGTCGGATATTGATTTGTGGCTTATTGTTCAGAAGAAAAAAAAAAGCGTTTTTCCTTTGCTTCCAGCTGCAGTATCAATATAACCAGGCATGGAAGAGTGATCCCCTCCTCTGTTACGGTCCTGTGGTGGTTTTACATTCCTCGCTTCATTTTGAAGCTGTGTTTCCACAGTCATCAGTGGTTTTGTCACCTGGACAAAATGTAGACATGACATAGCGCCATTGGCATCGGCATTGCATTTTGTCACGGTATTGACTGCAGCTTCTGATCACTCACTTGGACGTTGCAGGGATTTCTTGTGCTTTCTGGAAAAATGGTCATCAGCACCTTTTTCTGCAGACTTGGCTGCAGGAATGAGACTGGCACACCGAGCCGTCATGTTCAGAAAGGAGGAGGCAACTTGCAGCCATGTGTCACTCCTCTGTGACGTTAATGTCTCCAGACTCCTGGCACACCTGGACATGACCTTACTGTCCACGGGTGTTTGAGCCCCTGCTCGGGGGGTCAACATGAAGGAAATGGTCTTTCAAGCTTTCTTGTTCATAGAGCCTTTTTTTCATGAAAGGGAACCTCACAGGTCATTCAGTCTTCATGCTGAAATCTGTCACCAGTTGAAAAGTTTCTGATCCCACACCCCTGTCGGCAGGACGATATAGTTTGTTGTTTATATTAAATCTGTTTTACGATGTGATAATGCTACGGTTAAGGTTTGGTTGGATTTAGGCACAAAAACAACTTACGGTTTGGGAACAATGGCAGTCATGGTTAAAAGAAACCAACGCTGACCAGGAAACCGGAAGCAAACGTCAACGTTAACTACCTCGACCTCCTTCCTCTATGGACTTTGTCCTTCTTCATCAACATCGGTCTATTTCCTCCTTTGCTTCCGATTGGCAAGAGTCTTAATTGTTTTTGGCCATTTGCTGAAACGACTGATGCCGTTATTTTTCTTGGGAGGACGGTCTCTTATGTCTGAAATACGCTGATTAACGAGGTGCTAGAACTTTACAATTCTACAGTTATTTTTATGTTCTTGGATGACATCTAAAAGTTGTGCTGCTCAGAAAACATTAGCCAGTGGTAAGAGTTGAGGAAATTATGGATTTAGCCTCAAGTTCCATTAACTATAAGTCATTACAATCACTATTAATATTAATAGCACTTGTCATCTCCAAATAGATTTCCTTTGGTTTCAGATACATGACCTTCCACGTATAGCCTCTTAGAAACAGTTTTATTTTACAGTTTTTGACTAAAGTAGTTATGTTGATCTTAGTAATGTGTCATTTCTTGGTATGCCACTGACAACAGCTTGGAATACATTCTTGAGTCAGTTCCCAGCATAATTTGCATGAATCACTTTGTACTCGGTTCAGTTTTTTGGGGGGAAGAAAAGGTGTCGTTCACCTCTAATCCAACAGTCTGCGTCTTTGTGCAGCTCTGCGGCTTTCAGTGTCAGGTCAGCAGCTTCAGGTTGGGCCTCTTCCCTCAGTATAAATAAATGTCTCAGGAGGCTCCACCTCATGATCCTCTTGTTTAGGTTGCTCAGCTGAAGCTGTTTGACAGCTCGCATTGCTGGGAACTTTTTACGGTGGCCGAAGACGTAACAAAAACAGAACACTTTGCTTAGATGTTATGCATATTACATACGACGTACAGTCTGTTTTTAGAGGAACAAACTCCTCTGCATATCCTATAATAGTCAGACCTAAATTGCCCCCGCCCCCCCCCCCCCCTAGTTTGAACAGAAAATCCAGCTGTTCATCCCACAGCGGGCAGGATTGTGCTCCCAACTCAGCTATGTGTTTGATCTGAATAGATGACATTTATACATGTTTTGCACTACTTCCTTGACTGCGAAGCTTTCCGTTTGAGTCGTGTAACATAAGTAAGATGTATATGTTTGTTTCTGTGTCTTCTGATGGAGATAAGCTGCACTAGGTGGGGATCAAAATGTGCAGGGATTTTGTACCAAGTTGATGTAAAAAAAAGATGTTCCTGTAGTGGTGGATGAGTGAGAACACCAGCATAACTATTAGAGCCATTTAATGCGAGTTATTGTCGTATGAGGAGAGGTAGGAAAGCATTGCTTTTTGCAGCCTGAAATTTATTATGTGATTAATACCGTCTGGGACACAGCTACAGGTCCAACACTGGCACTATGACTAATGTGTGTCGATGATTGTATTTTGTTTTTATTGTAGTGTTTTCTACAAAAAAAACTACTCTCTTGTTTAATTTCCACCTGCACAGTGTTTACCTGTAGAAAACTGTCGTCTTTCTTTAAGTTTCCAAGGTGTGAATGTGTGTAAGTGTAAGAATGTGAAGCAGGCGGCTGTGCTGGCTCAATTTCCTCTGAATAAATAAAGGAAAATGACCAGAAAGTAGAGTACATTTGTATTTATTAACACACTCCTAGCCCACAAAATTGGTTTCACAGGATTAAACTATCAAAATGAACGCCTTGAGGCACAAATTATTTAGAGAAGTGTAAACTCTCCCCCTCCGGCCAACTTTCTCTGCTACTGGGATACCAATAGCTCATGTCGTTTATAAAAACACAAGCGGCAGTTGTGAAACTAGTTACGTAATTCACAGGTTTTCTTTAATGGTCAGCCAGCCACATTTATGAGAGTTTGTTCTCTTGCAAACATATTGTCCTAACCTGAAATATACTGCACCTGTGGGTATTTCTACCTACAAATTATGTATGCTCTTTTAAAACCAGCTTAGATTTACAACACCTATTTTCCCTCTCAAACACATAAAATCTCATATGATTTATATAGAAATGTGGAAACACATGATGCTCGTTCCATATGTCCCTGTGATCCTAGTAGTGATATGATAGTAACTCCCCGCTTTAAAATAAATGACCAAACTAACTGTGCATGCACTCATGCATACATACAAAGACATGTCTGATTACTGTACGTACATTAAAGACTGATGGGTGAAGAATGGATTGCAGCAGTGGATAGCACCATGAATTGCGCATCGCTTGCAACCGCTAACTGCCCTGTCTCAAGCTCCAATTCACAAAAGATGTTTTCTGCTGATGATATAAACACGGCAATAAAGTTTTGCAGCTGAGTGCAATTTGCCCTTTTGGTGATGAAAGACAGTTTTCAGACTGCGAGCTACCGAGGTGCAGAGGCGTTGTTATTTTGTTGTTTTTTTTGGGCCATTTGGGGGCAGCGAAACAAACTACTAACATATTTGTTACTGCGAGCGACACCTTTCACATTATACATATTAATTTCATCCATTGCTAATATCAAAATATTGATTGGTACAGCTTTAAAAGCTGGTGGTAGCAGGAGTGACCAGCTGTTCTGTGGTCAGACTGACAATAATTTTCCATAAAACGTTCTCTTGTGAACTGGCAAACATTTGGTCTTAGTTAGGAGAAGTTAAAAAACAATGATGAAAGAATAAAAATAGCTGGTTTTCCCTGATATGTTCACATGCATCTGATAAACTGATAGTTCTCTGCTTTGCACAAAGAATGAGATGCTGCATATGTGCATAAGACAAAGCGCCAGATTCTTAAATTCATAGCAACAGACACATTTGCGGCTTTTGATTGAGGACCCCGTGTTAACAAGTCTGTAACTGCAAATCCACTCCGATGCCTCTGTAACACCATTGAAGATTATTTAGGAAGGATTAGGAAACTGGATTTTGTTTCCTCTGTGTATTCACATCTCTCACGTCAATAAGGATCTTTTTCCCATGTTTCGCTGAAACCAAAAAGCACAAAAAAAAGTTTGTAATTCCAGAACCAAAGTGCTTATTGTTGAGACAAGTACACATTTGCTTGTCCTAAAATGCCACAGCTGTGTTTAGCTAACCTCAGCAAGTGAGTCTTTAAAAGACACCACATGAGATGAGCCTGCTATTTTATATAGTTTGCTGGCTCGCTGAGGCTTTGTGGGACACTTTTCTTAGTTTTACTGTCTGACTCGTCTTTCTGGATTAGCACCAGAGTTCTTTGTGTACAGACAATGCTAAAATAAAATCCCCTTTTTGCTATATTTGCGTCCTGGTTTGATGCTAAAAAAAGCTCCACTAAGAGATTACTTATCAGATGTATTGTTGTGAATCTAGTGTTTTGTTTGCATCTGAAATCCCACGGTTTGCCCTCAAAACTCTTAATATTGGTTTTAGCACTCCAAGCCAACAGGTAGGTTGCAATTATCATGCTTCAAATATACCCAACCACTTCTGCTGCACAGGACTCATTAATCCTGTTCAACTTGTTGACACATCGCAACCTCTGATTAAGATTCAACCACAGTTCCCATGGTTGCTCTACATGACTCTGGTGTGTTTGTGTGTGTGTGTGTGTGTGTGTGTATGGGGGGGGGGGGGGGGGGGGGGATTTACGGGAAGAGTCATAAAACTGTAAACCAGACGATACCAGGAAACTTTGGGCATGAACCTACACTTAGTGACTCCTTCGTCAGCTAATATAACTACAAGAAGTGAACTTACTCATCATCTTAGCTGTGTCGGTTTCTGGCTCGTAAAATAAAGATCCCATTGAATCTTTCCGATGACTAATTGCACGTGGCGGGGATCCTGTTGAAAATGATGATCTTCAATATCTGGCAGATGGCAGAAAACAGTGGAAATCAAGTAATTTTTTTAATAAACACTCAAGGACTCTTGCACAGTAGAGCTACTGTATGTGTGACAGGGGTGGGGGAGCTTCTGTTTGACCTGCTATTTTCCAGCTTCCCTGTCCTGCAGGACTAGCTAGCACCGAGATGTGGTCCATTACTCGTCTTCTGTTAACAAGCGTCTGGACCAGGTTCCAGGCAATCGGCTGCCACACAACGACTGGCTGTTTGCTGCAAGGGTGGCCTTAATGCCCGCTGTAATGAATCAGCTCCGACTGTTACAGCAGCTGAAAGGAAACCAAATATACACTCGCTTGCAGCGTCGCACTTGGAGCTGTTTGATCGAAGCCTGCTGACAAGAAGGTCGGACACGCTGTTTGTTTTTGGTTTTACTTCATCTGGGACCGTCTCTGCTGGTCACCTTGGTCCATTTGTTGTTAATGACTGAACGCAGAGGTGCCAATGGCTGGAAATGAGGGAATCACTTTCAGAGTGTGACACATTTTGGGTCTTGGGTTTCAACCCTTAGAATGGCATGGCAAGTAGTCACGGCAGCTGAGTCATAGCTTTACAACATCGTCAATCAAAACAATCAGTAGTTGCAGCCCTACTGTTGGTGGAGGTGATTTTAAGTATTTTATTTACTGGTTGGGTATAGTTGAATACATCTTGTGTATAAAACATATGATGAATTTAAAAAACATGATGCACTGTTATCTTGTTTCGTCATGTTTTCCCACGTGGTTTCATTTTAATAACTGTTTGTATTTTACCTCCCCAGAAAAGTAAAGATAATAAAGAAGTCCAAAAGATGAATACAGAATTGTGTATGAGAACTTTGTTTATCTTGACACCTAGGTTGGGAACCGCTGGACTGAACTCCACCTTGAATAGCTACAACAGCCACAGGAGCCATTTTTAAGTACACTTTGTTGATAATACTTAGGAGCTTTCACTTCAGTAGGATTTTGACCGCAGGACTGTAATTGGTAAATTTACTTAAGTAAAGGATCTAGTTACTTCTTCACCCGCTGGTTCTCAAAGCTGTAATGTGACGTGTTTCAGAAAGTGTTTTTGTATCTGATTGTTTGTCTTTTTAAGATGACTCATCTGGGTTTGGTTTGTGTCTCCCACAGTGCAGCTCGACAGATGACGACTGACCACGCAGCAGTTTGGAACAAATGACAGGAGATTACACATGCTGAATGAGACGATGCCAACCGCTGGAGATGAACCTAATCTGATTACATTTGAGAACTCAAAAAACGCTGTCGATGGCTTTACCTCCAATGGATTCCTAAAGTTTCAGCATCACTGATTCTACTGAAAGGGTCTCTTGGTGGAAGTCAGCGAGAGGAGGGGGGCCAAGATGTGGCCCCCTGACCTCGGGCCTCCAGACGTCCAGCTGACTCTTCCTGGTTTTGGAAGTGTGTTTGAGGATGCCGAGGACCCTCAGGCGCCGCCGTCTTCTGGTGGCTTCTGTCAGCCCTCGATACACTCAGGCGGTCTGGGCGTGTGCTGTCTTCCAAGGACTTCCCTGTCCCTGTCCTCGCTGGGCCGTGATCTCACCTCCCTGCTCAGCTGTATGACAGCTGGGTCTCACATAGAAAAGACTGTGGAGGACTTTGCCATCACAGCGCACACGGATCCTAAAAGCAACACTCAGAGGTTCAGTTGTTACCCCCAGCCCTCCCTCCCTTTATCCTATATGCTCACCAGCTGTGCCACATCTCCTCCTTTCGGCTCCCCACCTTCCTCTCTTTCCTCTTCCGCCTCCTCGTCGTCTTTATTTTTTGCATCTTCCTTGCCTCTGTCTGATGCACCTGGCGGCAACAAAACTCCTCATCTTCAAAGAAAGATGCAGGAAGAGTATCACTCGATAAAACAGGAGCCTGCGGATGATTTCTCGCCTTGTAAGAGGGAACCGTTTCAAGTGAACAACCAGCAGGTGGAGCTGTTCCATGCGGGCCAGCCCATCCAAGGTCAGGACGGCACCCCACATCATTTCCCGAGTTTCAATGGACCCGTAAGCCAGGACCCCAACGTGGACCAGCAGGACCAGCCATGTCACTGGATCGACTGCAGTGCCACTTACGGCAGTCAGGAGGAGCTGGTGAGGCACATCGAGAAGGTGCACATCGACCAGCGCAAAGGGGAAGAGTTCTCCTGTTTCTGGGCCGGCTGCGTGCGACGCCACAAACCCTTCAACGCCCGCTACAAGCTGCTCATCCACATGAGGGTCCACTCTGGAGAGAAACCCAATAAGTGCATGGTGAGTCGGGTTGCTTTTGTCTGGTCGATCACGATAAACAGATTTTTATAATTTTTTATGAGAAGACAAACATAACGTTCTAATTTGAATCACATAAAAACAAGTCATGCTTGTTTAGTACAAGGACAGCTTTCTACTGCTGCCCATTGAACAGCTTCAATGGGCATGCGGTTACTTAAAAGAAGAAAAAAAATCCCCATTCATATATTTCCAACACAGTCAAAATGTCATGTTTGTGTGAGAAAGAAACATTAAATATTTAGCAATGATGTTCAACAGTCAGGAAACCCTCAATGCCACATACTCACAATACCTAATTAATTTTGAGAGGTGCAACTAAACCCATTTTCAATGACTTGAAAGCTTCCCTGACCACGAGATGCAGTCGAGCCAATACACACCAACGCACATGCAAATTGCAAGCATGGGAGTGGCATCACACGCATTTCTGAAATGGATTGAGCTGTAAAAGGTCTCAATCCAACAACAGAACAGAAATTATGTTTTCAAAAACAGTAAAAGTATTAAAAAAGTATATATAAAAGTCACACACACACATTTTGTTAAAATAAGTTTAATGTCTCTACAAAGAATGAGAACTCTACAACGGACATTTAATTTGAGGTATTCAGCAAAATGCAGGATATGTAAGTTTGTAAATGACAAACTGAGAGCTGAAAGAAACTGTAGATTACATTTTGTTTTAGTCCTTGACACATGCTTGGGTACACATTCCAGGTGATGACCAATGTGAGCTCCTCTTACATCTTCTTAAAATCTATTTACAAATTCCAGACTTTTTTTTCGATTGTCCATAACCCATTCATTTATTTCATCCGTGATTTATCCAAAAATGTAGGAAATCCAACTGGCAACCTCAGGTTCAGGTTACTTTTATTTGTACCCGTAGGTAGACTTGGTTTGCAATAGACAGCGAGGCATCCATCTCGACAGACATTACAATGAACACAGACAACAACCTCTGCAGCTTAGCGCCACCAACACTGCTGCAACCATTTTCAGTCAGTCAAAACAAATCTCATCCTGTCCCGACTTTATGTTGCCTTCAGATGGGTTTAAGCGGGTTTGACAGGCATTAACCTGCTTACAGTGCGTCTCGACTCCCAGACTGTGCGTGCTGCCGTTGATCGAGAGTCTGTTAGACAGAGATGATCAAACGGTTTCCTCCCCTCACGACAGGTTTCCCTTACTCATGCATGCCAGAGGAAGAAACGTGGCAGTGTTGAATGAATGGAGGTTGTGTCTGTTGCACTGAGCATCCAAAAACCTGCCAATTACCATGTGGTTATTCTGACAAATGCAAATAATTGATAGTTACTAAGTAGTGATGTAATAAACTGATAAATCACTCATTCCTGTCGGGAACCATGTTCCCACAGAGAAAGCTCTTTCCCGCCTTTTTGAAGTTTCTCGTCCTTCTGAAACATGCACATAAAGTTGTAATCCTTCCGTCCCAGTTGATTTGGTTTAACGTGGGATCACAGGTAACTGCAAGTCCCAGAATTCTCAATTGCGAAGCAGAAACATATATTGGAAGAACAGCTGATTTATCGTTTTTTTTCAGTGCAACAAAACAAACTCACATGGTCAGTAATAGTTTGTTCTTGAGCAACCACAATGTGGTTTATTGTAGAGTTGCAACCACTAGTCAAATCATAAATGAGTTGATTGACAGAAAATGAATCGACAACTATTTTGATAATTGACAGACACATATTGAAGTTTCATTTTATTTATGAAGCAAATATGTCAAATATTCTCCAGTTGCAGCTTCTCAAACGTGACAGTTTGCAGCTTTTCTCATTCATACGTGACAGTGCCGACCATAAATATGATCAATAATTGGGTTTGAATGCATGAAAATCTTATGGATCATAATTTTAAGTAGCATGTGGTATTTTAGTTTGTGAAGTTTGTTCCCACAGAGGAAACTCTTTAAACATTTCCTGCCTTTCCATCTGTCTGAGCAGCTTGTTTTGTGAAACGTGCAGGCTGTTTATAGGGGTGATGGACTATAAATCTTATAATGACAAAGATGAAGACAAAACCAGACCGGGTTCGGTTCATGAGGAGACAGAAACTGTGAGGTTTCTGCATTGACCATCGCAACAGTGGCCTTTGAGCCCAAGCACAGAGTCCGTCATCAGTGTTTTTGTGAAACACGACTTTTGCAGCTTGAACACGTTCCGCTCCAAATCCCAGAGAAGTGAGTAACTCTCTCCGTTATTCCCCAGCGACTCCTTCGCTGTCATCAACCTGAGACTTCGATTAATAATTAATTCAGAAATCTTCACTCAGAATTAGCTCATTGAAGGACCTAATCTGCTGCCAGCTTGTAAATATATTACTGTGGAGAGTCGCCTGCACACAGATTAATAAAGTTAAAATCAACATCAACACACACAAAAAAAGTCAGTCACACTTCACTAACGTGAATAACGTCATTTTATTTTCATTAAGCGCTCAGGCCAAAACATGTAAATTAAGTCATTCCTAGTGCAGCAATGGAAAAATGAACCTCTCATATGAATGTAGTCAGTGTGTTTCAATGAATTCAGCCTCATTTAGCAGCTCGTTATGTCAAGTCTCAGATCAGACAGGTGTTACTCAGGCTGTAAACACGAGCTGCCAAAGCGTTTTTAAATCCGGTATAGAGTAATCAGTCACAGTTAATGGTAATGAAGTGACATTCACGTGTGGATACATTTAAAGGGTACGTTTTGTGATATTACTGTTAACAAATCCCATTTAAAGACCAAAACCAACAATGATCTTACTAACTAGGATTATCTAAGTCAAACATGATGGAGATCTTATTGCTCTGTGCCATAGAGCTCCATTGTTGACTTTATTACAATGAACATGGGCACTAAAGTTAATTATGAGTCAGTCCCTCATACATCACCAAGACATGTCCTCCAAAGACAGATGACGGCATCAATCTGTTAAGTGTCCCACAACAACATGTGTTTACGTTCAAGTGACAAAACCCTCTAGCAGCCATAACAATTATTATAATGGGGGCAAAGAAGGAAGTCAGATGACGTTGTCTATGATCGCCAAAGAGGAGGAATGTCGGGGTGGATGGATCGGTCAACAAAATGTTTGCCTTTTACACGAGAGGCTGCTGTTTGTTTCCTGTTTCCAATCAACAGTCCTTGTTTCGTTTTTTAAAGCGTGACCAGATCGTCCCCTAACTAACCGTAGCCATTATTGTCACCATGACTAGGAAGCTCCCATAAAACTTAAAGAAGTCATTTTAACCCAAACAATGGTCTTTCAATGAACCTGCCTAGATCTCAACAAACCTGAACCAGAATGTTGTCGTATCATGAAACTGATTCATTGATCCGCAGCTGAAAATGGTCCCCAACAAATGCAATATTTTCTCCTGTTTTAAGTAGCATTAGACTAAAGACTACAGTGCCCACATGTTTAAGGAAATTACTGAATCTTTAAATAAATATAAAAAGGAAACTATGTATTTGTGAGCCGTTTAAAACCCAAAACAAAAAGTGTGTTGTCAGTAGGAGCCAATTGGCTGGAAGCTCAGACAGGAAGTCAGAACGTACTGACAAATGGACGAACACATTGTTGATTTGGTCTTTTCCTGCTGTTGAATATTACATACATTCAATAATCAAATATTTTAATGTATTAAAATGTTAAACATGAAAAGGAGGAAGGAATAAGATAAAGCTGAACCTCTTTAAACGTCAGACAGAGTTGAGATTAATGTACGGTTTCCTTGATTCTCCTCGAATTTGTTTTCATCTCACAATTTTATTGTAGAAATAAAGGAAACGTCATTATTTTTGATAACATTGTCTTTAAAAAACACAAAGGAAATTACAAACTGTCACAAAACTTAGATAAAACTGTGCTCGTATTTCTACTCTCTCAAAGACTTCAGAAATCTGTTTCTATTTTGGAGCCATGTATATAAGGGTGGGGTGACATTTGTTTGATTTTTTAAAAAACTAATGTTTTTACTACCATAGCCATGGGGTAATGAAGGAGCATTAAATCTTTTCTTCTTTCAAAAAACACAAACTGAAGTGTTTAAGTTTGACAGTTCACGTAACGTGTCCAACTTTTATCTATTTCATTCACTGGTCTGTTTTTTTATGGGTTGCCTTTAATTTCTGTTTTTGTTTTTTCGTTGTTTGTCAAGACGATGTCAAGCCTTGGATTAATTTTACCATGATGTAGTGCTTTTTATACACAGACTTATTAAAGTAAACGAGGCGACTGACATTTACAGACTCATTAGCGAGACCTAATAAAACCCCTGGAATGATTATTGGGTAGAAAAAACGTTTCCATATTTTCCTCCGGATTAGTTTAAAAAGGATGAAACGCTTTAATTCTTGTATTTTGGTTTTAGTATCAGAACCAGGATCTCATTGCAAAACAGTATTAATCCTTTTCAGAGACAAATCTGAACTTAATCATTGTAATACCTCTAAAGTACATTTTTTAAATGTCATGTTGTTCTTTAGTAAACACACTATTTTGCGTAAATGACAAGTGAAAACATTGAAAACATTCTAAATGTGTTGATTTTACCACATAAAGTGAATTCAGAAAGTTTCGAATCGTTGACATTTTTTGAAAATTCTCTCCTGTTATCGTCCGAATGTTCTCGCTAACGCAGTGTTGGTGCTCCAGGAGGTTTAGATCAAAACATGAGAAATATATCCATTCAAACTTTGACTTGCATGCCAGAAATGAACACATTTGTAATTTTAAGTCTGTTGAGATTGAATGTGACACAGTTTCTGTAAAGCTTTATTTGACGGAGTGCAGTGTGCAGCCTGCTGACTCTGATATTTACTTCTTGTTTGGCTCCAATCCAACAGAAACGTTTTTACCACAGTCTGGTGTCTGTGTGTGTGTAGGTGTGTGTGTGTGTGTGTGTTTGTGTAGTTCTGTTCCAAATTGCTTCTTGGAAAAAAGCCCATTACCTGAAGTTTATGATTCAATAACCCAAAACGTATGAATTTATAGTGTGATATATCACCACTTTGCTAGTTATTTATGTTGGATCAGACTTCAACATCACTCATCTGGGATGTGGGGAAGTGATTTTTATGATGTGCTAGTTACCGGCCAACCTACTTTTAAAAGGTGCAGATGGGATTTGTCTATGATTTGTATAAGAGGATAAAAGTTAAAAAATGTAATTGAATTCCGTTTTATTACCGGAATCAAGTTTAATCAAGGATTTATATGAATGTAAAATACTTAAAAGGCCCAATGAAGTTCAAACTGCCTTGCGTTTTGCCCCTATTCATCATTATAGATAAAATATGCATCAAACGTAGTTCTGAATACGCAGTAAAATGTGCCAAATGTTGCGTGAGCATCCCTATGGAGGCCCAGTATTCATGTTAAATGATGTTTTGACCATCATTAGGTTTGATTCTACTGGGCCCCATGACACCATTCTTTACCCCTGATCTAACATTAAAGCTGCCTTTAACTCTTACTGTTAACCAAAATTACCTCTTTTTTATAACATTATATTATATGTCACTCTCCTCAACTGGTAGTTGTGTCAGGTTGCAGTGAGACTGTTTGTTTGTGTTTTCCTTGTCAGTTTGAGGGCTGCTCCAAGGCGTTCTCACGTCTGGAGAACCTGAAGATCCACCTGAGGAGCCACACAGGAGAGAAACCGTACATCTGCCAGCATCCCGGCTGCCTCAAGGCCTTCAGCAACTCCAGCGACCGGGCCAAACACCAGCGCACACATCTGGACACGGTCAGTAACACGCTGCCACCCACCACACGTCTTAAAGATTACACACTTCATTTAAAAAGCTCCTTATTCTAGCACGCAAGTGTATTTAAAATATGAAACCAGTGAACAGAGTTTTCTATCAGTTAATGTTCCATCTACTGAGAGACAGATTAAATGTGTGTCTTGTTCGCCTCGTTAAGACCGCTGTAATAAATGTATCTATTAAATGACATCTTCAGTGCATAAAGAAAATACAATCAATTAAATAAACCATGAAACGCTGCATAGGAGCCAATTTCAATTCGTTTTTTTTCCTTTATATTTGCTTTGTGGCGAGTTGAAAAAGAGTTTAGAAAGCTCAGTTAAACAGCAACATTTCAAGTTACAGCAACTGAATACAGCTTCATTACAAAAGGTCAAGTGGTACGAGCAGAATTTGAAAAACAAATCTTGGGATCTACACGAATCCAAAAGGTACCATTAAAACCATAAATGATGACACTGATGGGAGAATGCAGCAGGGGCTTCAGGGAAGCGGGGCGACGAGTGATAAATGAAGGATTCTGTGGCAAAAGAAGTTATGAAATCCACCACTGATGCAACTTGAGAGAAAACAGAAAACACTCTTCTTGCTCCAAATCCAAACTTGTAAATTAAACTAGCCATGGCTCCCTGTCGTGCACCAGGTGCCAAAAAATATCATGCAAGTATTGTGGCTATTTCCTATTTGGTTCTTTTACGTCCAGCGGTGGAAAGTAAGGATATTTATTCAAGTACTGTGTTCTAGGTTTTAGGTTCTTGTATTTCTATTTTATAGTGCTTTATATTTCTACTTCACTGCATTTCAGAGACAAATATTGTACTTTATACATTTTTTGACAGCTGTAGTAATGAGTTCCTTTTAAAGATTTAGTGTCAGCGGTTGAGTTGCATTGTGGGTAATGTAGGTGCCAGGTTTTGACAAGAATCGGGTGGAATAAAAAAAGACTTCTCTGGTTCGGCTGCATCTATTTCCATTCTTAGGAGTGCACTGCTTAATCAGAGTTATCTGTTAAGAAAAGGATCTTCCATCTCATCAAGTCATTCAGGACATTCATGTAAAAGACATCTATGTCTGAGCCTTTACTTTAACATATAAATGAAGCAATGTAATATATAAAACCTCAATCTTCTGTATGCTTTATATACACAGACTCCTTCATGATACAGTATTTGTTTGTAATCAGGGGTTCACTTTAATTTAAAGGGCCACTGCTCCCCTCTTTCCTCCTCTGTCTGCCTACAGCACACAACATTCTTTGGGATCGTGAAACTACATACCTGCTGTGGATTTATTCTATAAACCACAGTTATTTTTACTCCTGCTGACAAGCGGCGAGGACTTAGCAGTAAACCAGCAAATCAGATCTCTTATTACACGGGTGAGATGGAGCTGTACGTTGCACTCCAGTGTTATTACAACAAGAGGAGAAAGTTATTTTCTCCTTTTTGTGGTTTCACGCTGGCTAATAGCGGCTTCGCAGTTGCGTCACAAATCAAGGATCAGACACATCTGGCGCCATCACTGAGCCCCAGATGTGTCCCAGAACTGTCTGAATGTAAATAATTGCTGAATATAGTATAACCAGCCAAAAAAAAGACTGGTGTCAATACAAGTTATTTAGGTTCGACTGAATATCTTGTATTGTGTTACTAATGTTATAAATAATAGTGTGTTACGAAATATTCTCATGCATGCGTGTCTCAACTACAATTTACAGCTCACTTAACCTGAAACCTCAAACCGGTTTCTGCACCATTTGTTACCTTGAGCGTTTTAGAGACTGTATTGGTTTTCTAGATAAAGATCAATCGGAGGCGAGATGACAAACAGCAAATGAAACACAGAATTTTGTTGTTTTCTATTTGACTTTCACTGCTTTGTCACTTTGGTTAAAGCAATTCAGTCGTAACATCTTGAATTGCAGCAATACACGCAAAAGCTTTGTTTCAGCACACTGACATGTGTATTCAGCAATTTATGTCCTAGTTTTAAGCAGCGGACAACCACTATGCAAACACTCATTACGCATACAAAGGCAGTGGGGTTTAACACTTCATTATCCTTTTCGCCTCCCAGGGAATATTGTTCAGAAACGGTTTCATAAGAGCAAGATATCGCTCAATTTCTTTGGCAGCATTTAATGCCAGGCAAAAATCTGTAACGAATTAGGCTCCTGGAAACGGCCTTATGTACTCATCCAAACGTACAACTTTGAGAATGTAAAATATAGGCGACTCAACCAAAAGACAGAAACTTACTGCTTTCACGTTAAATCTTGCAAATACATTGATACGCAAGAACTTTTTCCAATAATAGTTCTGTTTACAATACAACCATATTTCAAAGCATCTTTCTTGCTGTTTGTTCTAATGTCTTCATGCCTCTGCGCTGGCGACAGCCATGGCCCAAAGGCATTATGTTTTCAGTCTGTCCGTCCGTTCCATCCTTGTGAACGCGATGTCTTCCAATTTGGCACAAACGTCCACCTGGACCTCGAAGGTGAACCGAAACCAAAACTGCAACTTGTACTGCTCGGCAGAGGCGTACAACCGTAATAGTTTTTAAATCACTTTTGAACCTTTGCTATGAAAGGTTTACTCCATCGAGGAACTACCTGCTGAAATAAATCATCTTTCATTTATGATTCTCTAAAGTTTAGTTTATCAATGAATAAGGAGATGTATGGCTGAGCAGGAGGACATATATGTGAGCTGTTCCTCTGTAACTCTTCTCTCTCTTCCTCTCTTAAAGCCGGCAGACGGACGGTAAATATCCCCCATTTTTCAGTTGAGGAGTGCGTTGTGTTAAATGTTGACACAATCCTCATGTCCTTTGTCTCTCTGTCAGTACATATGTCATGTAAAGGAACCACATGTATCCTAAGTGTTTGTGTGTATCATACACAGGACTACTGTTCAGTCTCACATCTATGAACCATCTGGATATGACTCATTTTAACTTTTAGCTATTATTTGTAAACACAATTATACTTTGTGTTTTGACATCATATCCATAAACCATATCATGTGGTGAATGCTGTGACCTGGTTTACAAAGTCCTGTATTTGCACGAGTGGTTAAAGTATAAAGTATAGAGTAGAGGGTTCGGTCGGTACCATTTTGTCCAGTAGTGGAAAGAAACTAAATACTTTTTCTCAAGTACTTTTTAACTCCTCTGTATTTATTTGACAGTTATAGTTACTAGTTACAAAAACAAAACATATGGTCAGTTTAAGAAATACACTTTGTGAAAGATGAAACCAGTAGTTTGCCCCCCCCCCCCACCACTTTTCAGATAGTTCCATTTAAATAATTATTTAAACCCCAAAGAGATGATCAAAGATTAGGGAAAGTTGTTCCTGACATTAGTGAAGCAGAACTTTATTTATTTTATTTTTGTTTTCTGCCCCAATAATCATCTTATTTTTATATTTATTATGACACAGTACTGGAGGGGGCAACAAAGCATTTTGATACTTATTGTTTTTTACTTAAGTAAGATTTTAAATGAAGGACTTTTACTTGTAATGGAATACTTATACATCGCGGTATTGGTACTTTTGCTTAAGTAAGAGATCTGAGTACTTCTTCCATCACAAATGAACACTTAAAAATACATATAATGTTGTGTATTTCAGGGTCTACTTTGTTGTTTGGTGTATTCACAGAAATGTTTTGGACATGTTTGTTATTTGTCAGATTGTGTTTTTGGAACATGAAAACACACTTTAGAGTACTCTGAAGTATTGCTTTCTCATAGTTTTCTCTCTTTCTTTCTTTCTTTTTCTTTTCTTCTTCACTCCTCTTCAACTCTTCTTGTCGTGGTTCGTTCACAGAAGCCGTACGCCTGTCAGATCCCAGGATGCACCAAACGTTACACCGATCCCAGCTCGTTACGAAAGCACGTCAAAGCTCATTCAGCCAAAGGCCTTCAGGAGAGGGAGGTCAAGGTAACAACTGCAACTATGTTCTTACATGTCGGACATTTAGCTGATAAAGATAGATTAGGTTGGATTATATTATATTAGGTGTGGTGGAAGGGCTATGAATAAAAGGGTTTATATAAACTGTTTTATTTTATTCTGAAGTACTTTGTATTACTTTTTGTGGCATTCATCAAGCTTTTATTGGACATAGGAGAACGATATACAGCTAAGGCACACCGCTGGACTCAAACCAGTGGCTTTGCGGTTACATGGTCAGCTAGCTACCACAAAGCCCTCATAAACTATTTCTCTATAACTTGACGGTCATGTCATCTTTCTCCTTGACCTCAAATGCACAAAAATGATATTAACTTTCATTGGAATTTGATTTTGTATTAAAATACGGTCCATGTCTGTCTAGTGGTTAACCCTAATCTTTACTAATCTTGGTTTCTGTGCAGTTTTGAAATGATGCAAATACTGTTTCAGAAGGTTTTCTGTCATGATAAGAATAACATTCAACTTAAAAGCCACAATTCATGACTATTTATGAAAATGATCAAATTCAAAGATATATAGTATATATAAGTATATTTAAAAAGATAAATGGGTATAAAATATAGTCAACTTCAGTATCAATTTCCCAAACTCTGATATTATAGGTGCAGAAGCAGTGTTACTAATAATAATTTGTTAATAATTAGATAAGTTAAGATAGAGCTAAATAGAGCTTTATTTATCCTGCTTTGCTTTACAAAGAATGAAAAAGTGCAAATATGCAATATCCATAAGCATATCTCAAATCTAAGATATACACAATGCCAAAAGTATAAACAATGTTAGCGGTAAGAATCATAAGAAGCTCATATCTCAAGTTGCTTCTTGTGCACTCAGAAGTGATAATTAGAGCTGTAAATACAACTTTCAGATATCACAGATCATGTTTGAACGCACAGCAGTGAGGAAGAGAGGAAGAATGACGAAGACAGATCCTGATTGTGTGTCGACTAGAGCTAAAGTAAAGGAAGTGAAGATAAGGAGGAAACCATCAACGCTCAACAGAGGGAAGAAGAACAGTATTTACGCCTCTTAGGTTCGTCTGATAATAGTCAACATAGCCGCAACAAAATTATTGAAACATTATGGAGGTTTGTTCCACCTTTGGAGAATTACGTTTAATGTTAAGGTCGGAGTGAAATGGTTCCGTCCTTTCGCAGGAACCTCAGGGTTCCTCAGTGGTTCTAGGTAGCACCCTGTCTGTGCGTGTAGAACCCTTGTTTCTGAGAGAAAGGGATGGAGAGCAGCAGGAGGAGAGAGTCAGCATGTTTATGATTCAGTAGGATGAAAAACAAAGTATTACACACGCTCCCTGGAAGTCCGAATAGGGAGCCTATTGTTCGGCATTATCTGGGCCTTGTTTGTTTTCTATGGACCGTCAGTGACACTGGGGCTTTGTGTGTATTCCCATGGCTTGTTTGGTTTAAACAGAAACACGTGTGCTTCTAAGTTGTGACATGGCTGACACGCCCTGCGCTGCAGTAAACCCTGTGGGGCTAAAGAGGACTTTGAAATATTAAACATGCACTTCATAAAGTCCTCACGGTTATACATGTTCCCCGAGCTGATGCGTCACAGCTATTGAAGTTTGAATCTTCATAAACACTGGTTTGGGCGCACATTTTTCGTAGATTATTCATACCCCTTTTGTGGTTCCTGGGTGTCCTTCGCGAGCTTCTCAGCGGGTCCCGGAGCTGTCCATAATGTGTTTTGGAAAGTCCTGGGGGATCCCCTGTTAACGCTGGATAATAAAGTAAATTGTCCTGCCTTAACTTTGTTAGAATATTTTGGAATAAGATTGCCTAACAAGATTTCTGGATATCGAGGAGCTGGATCGCAAGACGAAACACGAACCAAGCATCTGGTTCAAGCATAATTTCTCTGAAAAATTAACAGTAGAAAAGTGCCTGCAGAAATCTCACTGTGTTTTCAATTGTTCTACTGTATATAATCAAAAGAGAAGTAGATCATATCAAAGTTTGGCTCCATGGGAGCTGTGTTGCCCAACAGCAAAACACAATTGGAAGACAACTACACTATAAGCTGCAGCTTTAAGATGATTACTCCCATCCCTACATGCAGGCAGGCATCCGCACATGTCCACCAACGTGAAAACATGACGCTAAATGCACCAAAATATACCATTTATCATTTACCAGTGTATGTTAAATTGTGTTTGGTCTGACAGGTGCAGGTGCACACAATGCAGGAATCGGACGTTTTGAGCGATTGTCTGGCGAGGCAGCATCTCCACCAAGGAAACGGCTCACCTTTACCCAGCTTAGAGGAATACACAGGTAAGCACAGATGAAACGGTAGCAAAATCAAATGGATACCTGCGTTTACCTCTGTGGAAATGAGCGAAAACAAAGAAAAGGGTAATTGCCCAAACACCTGGGCCGTTAAGCGGTCTCTTTCATTTTCTCCCATGGCCTCATTTGCTCCTTTTCCTCTCCCTCCTCTCCCCATTCCTTCGATGATAGCTCATCATGCCAGTGTTTACCTTGTCCAATTACCGGGCACTGACTGCGGGCGAGTTGGCCCTCTCCCCGCTCGTCCCTCAGCTTCTCCAAACCTGGTTTTCCAGCCAAGCTCTTTTTTCTTTCCCTTTCAATGGCTGAACCGGGATCAAGAAGCTGTCAGGTACACTGAGGCTCAGTTGGCAAAAGAGAGGGGAGAGTGTCCAGGAGAGCTGTCCATGTCTATTACTTCAGACTACTTGCAGCTTTACCCAGAAGACTTTGAGGGGAAGAGCCTCAAACGGCAACACTAACAGCTATGTTTATTCAGGGTGAAACAAGCATGTCAGTGTTTAATTCTGAAAAGGTCCCAAGAGGACTTACTCCTTATCAGAAATGGCTAAATGTTACTCTCCGACTGTTGTGTATGTACCTGTGTATGTACATTGCTGTGTGTGTGCTGGATTTATGGTGACATATGCTATCATCATCAGCTGCCCTTAAACTCAAAGCCAAGTGTTGAAAGCCCTGCTGGTGGTATTTGTGTTAATACTTTAAATGCACGTTGTCATAAAATGACGTTTTCAATATTTAACACCGACCTCCTGTAGGTTTTAAACGTGTCCCTGAAGAGTCTCTGTCTTGATTCTTTGCAGGGAGCGAGAAATGTCCATAGAAACGTGTCAAACTACTCTCACGGCATTATCCACGACACCTCTGTGTGTTTAACATCATTGTATTTTTGACAAAATGAAGCTAAACTTTTTATAGACTAATAATTGATAAATGAATCACTTTAAAAAAGTGAGAATGAAGTAATCATTAGCTGTAGCCTTAGCTTTCTTGCGTTGTTAGCAAACAACATGAACTCTCCGTGTATTTAGCCAAGTTTCACAAGTTTCTATGGATGTTCTATGGATGTTCTGGTACGTTTTTTTTGCAACTGCTGTTAATAATAAGTAAATCTAAGTCAACCTTAGCTGCCAAAACCTCTGAAAAGGAGCAGCCGTAAATCTAGATGTTCAGAATGATTTTTTTTTTTTAAATAAATCTCTCTCTCTCCTCCAGGTGTGTATTCAAACTGCAGCTCCGTCCACAACAGGGCAACTTCTGAGTTTCTCCCTCCATCAGCAGACCCCTGCTCCAGGTATCGAGGCCTGGAGGGAAACTTTGACGCCAACAGCCCCATAGCTTCACTGACAAGCGCAGGAGGCATGAGAGAGGGGTGAGTGTGAGATCAATGCACGCAGATTTAAGTAGTTAGATGCGTTGCAGCCCCAAAGTCAATTATTTATTTATTAAATAAACGGTGAACACATGGGCTTCTTCAGCAATGCTGTTGTTATAAACATTTGCTTCTTGAAACGTTTTACCACTGGCAAGTGGAGGTTACTTGCCTTGCTCATGGGCAGCTCAACAGTAGATGTCGAAGCAGAAGCAGTTTATTTTTTTCCATGTTGAAGTCCTGTGTTTTTTATTGCTTCGTAGAGTGAAGTCACCGTTAAGACAAACGACCTTTCATATCATCAGATGCAGCTGGTAAACAATGAAAGTCAAAAAATATATTTTTATGTTCTCACTATTTTGAAATGATATTGCTTTTATGTCTTTAAAAGAGGATATTTTACTACTGCTGTGGTAATGATCTTCAGAGGCACCCTTAAATGGTCAGTTCATCCAAATCACACAAAAACAATCCCCACAGTTTCCCTCTTACCCCTGCTCGTGCCTGGCAAAGAGTTGAGTTATCTGCTGCAGAGACTTCTGCTGCCAATCCGATACAATGGAGCTGAAAGAGATTTCATTTGCATTTGGCAGTTTTCATCCGGAGCTATTTTCTACGAAAGATAAAAATAGGGAAAACTGCCCACAGTTTTCTTCTTCTCTGTGTATTTTTCGGATGTTCGCCCCCAAAATCTTTATCCATTTATTTGACAAATCTGGTCCGTACGAAAGCATTTTAAAACTGCTTAACCCTTCCTCCCTTCGCTATGTCACAGCTCGGATACATGCACGCCATCAAATGTCGGGATGTGACTTTTCTTCGCCTCTCGTGTCCGTGAAGCAGCACAAGCCCAGAAACGGGGAGATTGATGTGAGCTTGTGCATTCTTGAATAAACCAGAGACATTATCACCAGAGATGGAGTTATGGCTTTGTGGTTGCACTGATTGGGTAGTCGCAGGCCACAGAACTTATGCGTACTGTAAACTGAGACAAATTTTGTCTAGCCCATGTATAAAAGTAGACTAAAATGATACAGCTGAGGGCCTCCAGGCCAGCAGTTCCTGAACAATATGGCCTCAAATCATTGGTCATTGAAGAATTGCCCGTAAAACTAACTTTTATTGGCACAACGGTAACAACAAAGGCAGTCTATTCAATAAAAAGAGTGTTGATAAGGGCCAGAATAACATTTTTGTGATTTAATAAGTGATATAAAATCTTCACATAAAATGCACATAGTTTCCCATGAAATGCTCCAGTACTTCCTAGAATCATTGTTTTTGAATCGGCTTAAGGTCTCGGAAGAGGAGTTAAAAGGAGAGTTAAGACGGTTTGTTCTCTTTGAACAAAACATTCAAACCTATACGCTTGAAGGTTTATTATTGACCGGGGAAGCAGCAGTTTGAGAAAAGATTCTTAGCGCAAAGTTCACTTACTGGAAAGCGTGATTTATTTTATTTCTTTTAACTTTTCATCCAGTTTTTGAAACTTTCAGCCATGAACTTCATGCCCTGGAATATTTGCCAGAAAGTGAACCTTGAGTGAAAATGTTTTGTTATTTAAAAAAGTGCTGTTATTATGTTAGTATTAGTATAGAATATCATCATCATTATACCAGGACTTGATTATTATTTTGTTGGTTTAGGATGATGTTGAAGATTCTGTGCTTTTTCAAATGGATATAAAATGCATTTGAATCAGGAGAGACAAGTCAGATAAGAAAAGATAATTGTGAACAAATCATATGTGATGATAAAGTCTTCAGAGTCTTTGGCGATTGGACTCTACAGGGAGATTTGTAATCGAGGGGCGTCTGCCCTGAGCAGCAACAACATCAATCCCCCCGAGGAGTCCAGACTCTGGTGGTGATGGTGCTGATTAATCAGCAAAGATTGGACGGAGGTGGGGAGGTGGAGGGTTGTGTAACAGCATCATTGGGATAGAAGAGACCAGCTGATCTAGACAGCTGATATCATGATCGACAGCCACGAACAATAACAGCAAGGAAATAATGAGCGAGCATGCGTGAGGAGTCGCAGATGTATGAGAAATAAACTATGGGCTTAAGCATGCAAGAGTATAGTCTTCCTGACTGAACTTACGCTAGAGCTTCATAAAGATGATTAAAAAAAACATATTAATTGAAAACGTTTAAAGAATCTCACCTGGATTTATTAGCTTTCAAAATAACTAAAGAAGCAAATTGCAAATACAAATATTGTACCTACATGTGTCCCCCCAGTGTTTATTTTAGAAACAAAACTGCATTCAATTTTAGCTGAATGTGAGACGACCTCTAACAGGCCATGAAAAACCTAAAAAGTGATGGATCCTTGAAAGTTCATTAAAATACATTATAATAAACAGTATAAATACTGAACTTTTTCAAGATGCTTCAACTCTGTTAGCTTTAGCAGGATTTCACTCTGATGTTTCGGCTTGAAAAGATCCTGTTTTGGGGTAAAACTAACCAATTTAAAGTTGTTGGAGTTCACCAAACAAAGCCATATTTTAGTCAACCTGTAAATCCTTCAATTTGTTGCTCAGCTTTGGGTGTCTGTTTGTGTTTGAAGGACATACAACTGTACTCGCCTTAATGCAGCATCTCTCAGCCTCCATCTCCTTAAAGTTTGCAGCCAGAGCTTCCATGACGCGCTGCACAATCTGTCCATTGACGTCTCTTTATAGACACTGAGGATGTCATAGAATCCCTCTGGTGACCGCAGAGTACGACGACCTGCCAAAGCCAATACCAGACAAGCACTTGTTTTTTCCCCCCAAATGACTTAGCGAGACATTAAACACGTGAAAGTAAATTATCTGTGCTTCACGGCATCGGGCTCTGACCTCATAGCCAGGCGCGTGTTTACTCTGGCTGAGACGAGCCATTTCGACTTCTTTTAATTATCTAATACTTGAGGGATTCAGAGGCCCCGCGCTAAAGGCTTGTCCATCAGCGAGTATTTGTGATGTGCAGCGTCGGTGTGTTTTGCGGTCGGGGAGAGCTGGATTGGCTTTTTGGAGCAGCGTCTCCATCAGATACAGACACACTAACCGGGATGGCTCTCAAACAGAAACACTATTATACAATTTGAAGGAAAGAGGAGTAATGAAGTTTACTTTCCAGGAGCCCCGTCTGACATCGGATCCAAATAGCCAGTTTAACTGAAATGTTTTGACATGTCCACACATTTTTGTATTTACCGTATCTCTAACGTGCAATAAGTGTGCTCTAGTGTCTCTAAGTACTTGATTGGTAGCGCTTAGATCACATTATATCTCCATCTGTGTTACATACATTCAACACGATCCTCTGTAATCCGGTAAATCTGTGTCACGGCATCTTTCCTCTGCCAAACCTGAAAACGGATCAGTTTAGCGTGCACAAGCTGGCACCTTCTATTAGACCGACTCATCTCCACCTCTGATCCACTCCAACTGTGCTGCCAAGCGTTGCATACAACACAAAGCGCATATAAACATATGAGCTTAAATTCTGCCAGCAGGATTCTTCTCATTCCAGATCCAAGGAGGGCAGCTGGCTGCAGTTAGTCGGAAAGAAAAGAAAAATGATGAAGGGCTTTAGCCGGTAAAATATGATCAGAGGAACAGTTTCCTGAGGTCGTGATGACAGTCGCTCCCTCAGGCGTGGGCTCTCTGTTAAGCTCATGCGTCTGAGACGTTTTTGGGTACACCGGCCACAAAACGACAGCATTGACCCAGCGGGGCCGCGCACGGCACGGCTCAGACATCCCAGCTATGTTGTTGCAGTGTCGCAAGAATGTAAGCCGTGGAACAGCCGCGGTTGTTTAGAGTTAAGGTCAGCTCCGATGGTTCTGGGGCCACCGAAGGGGGAATCCAGAGAAGTGTTGAATTCTTGGGGCTCGCAGTCATCGCGGCACATTTATTTCAACAGTCGTACTATATCAAAGCCCACTTTGTTTACATAATCCTATACAAAGCCTGGTCTTTATTACATTGGAAAGCCGCAGCCATCTGTAAGTTATATCAGTTTGGGTTTGAAAAAGTCCTTCTGATTAGTTTTGGCTTTTACTGTGTTCCTCCACCGAACACGGAGGCTGTTCATTTAAACGTAATGGCATTTGACATGGGAAATGGGTGATAAAGAGACCTGGGGATGATAAATGATAGATATGTAAAGAAATCTCCAAACATTTCCTTTTTTTATAGCCGGTCAGATGAAAATATAGATGGCGCTTTGGGCCAGCAGCCATCGGTATCTCTGACAAGGCCTGGCTTGTTTATGGAGCCCACTAAAACCCTTCCAGCACAAACCAAGGCCATTTGGCTCTCTGGGGACCAATACGGTCCAGTACATCATCCAGGAGGGTTCTCAGGCCCGAGAGCCAACAGGGGGGGGGGGTTCAAATACCATATTGGGGGGGATTTCAGCTACATATCTCCTTGGAGAGATATTCGCTCTTTCTTCTTGTCGACTTGGCTCCACTGACTCATTCGTTTCCATGTTGAGTCAGAGTGTTTGTGCACAGTCAGCACATTCTTGGAGCGTAGCGATGGATACAAAGACCGCCTACATTACCCCCCTCGAGGTGGAAACGCTTCCTTGTATAAACTACACTGTTTGTACAAGAGTTTTAAGTATTTACGTGATAACACAGCTGCTGCCACACTGTCAGATTCAATGGCATGAATGCTTGTTCTGGGTTTGATTTGATCCGAGATGTTTGTGTCAAACTTCAATCAAACCTAGTTTTAAACACGTCAAACATGTCAAACCTGTTCGTTTAGATTGAGTCCTGCTATAAGACTAATAATTCCCTTCTAAAGTTCTTTATCTAATTCACTCAAACGAGTCAAAAAGTGAGTCCAGGGCTGCAATGGTGATTGTTCTTTCATGTTTGAAGCAACAGAATCTATGATTGAAACACAAATGAATCAAGTTTCAATGTTCATCATGGTTGTATATATCATGTTTCACACTCACATAAATGTTCATTGTTGGGGTACTTAGTAACTCAGCTACCTGGTGTCGTGTTGCCAACAGAAACGGACCATCGTCGTCGTTCATGTCCGCTAACGTCAGCGCAGTGAGCTCCTCGTCAGACAGAGTGGACGTCCAGCTGCAGGGCTACCACAAAACCTACAACCACCAACAGGTGTTCTCCCAGCAGCAAGGTACGGACAGCGTCTCCAGAACATGTGTCGGCATCAGCGGCCTCAACGCATCGGTAGGACAAATCGTTGTTTTTTTTGTGCTTCTGTTCTTTTGAAGTTCTCTCTGTGTTTCTCTAAGGATGTCTGTACGGAGAGGGAAAGGTGGCTCAACCAGTCAGCGATGGAGGCTTCGAACCCGCCAGTTACTTCACAACCTCCTCCGCCTCTCACTCTACAGGTAAGACAGCAGAGCAAAGGCGTCCGTATGCTCCAATCGGAGTGCTTCTTCGCTGTGATTGGCCAGATGGGTGGTGGTGAGAGAGTAAGCCGGGTTTGATCGTCTCTCTCCGGGTGTTTTTCATCCACCTGTCATTGTGCTCATTCTCTTAAAAGAACAACCTCAGAAGAAATGATGAACATTCAGGAAAGAAACTGTAAAACACTGTAAAAACTGTTTTTACACTTGGCTGATGGTGTGGTTGATGAAAAGCAAAAGGCGAGGAAGAACAATGGAAACATACTTGGAACCAACTCCTAAAATTCACATAACAGTAGTGGATGGAAACATTCCACATTTTCGTTTTCAGATTTTCTGAAAGTGATGATAAAATATGCGCTACATTTGGAGGGAAACTTGACTCGGCTTCATCTGTCACTTTCAATGTGAACAACTGAGTGCAACATGAACGCCTTTAAGGAGAAACTTGCCTCCACTTACCTCCTTCCCGCCTCTTTATTACGACACTGGCAACACATCATACAGACTTATTATTTGCTAGCAGGATAGACTTTGTTTCTGTTACCGTGGTCTTTTTAACTCACATCTCATTGTACATTGTCTTAACCGGACTGGCAGTCTGTATGTAGTTCTGGTCTGCTGGTGAATTCCTCTTATCTGCTCACTTTGCTTTAAGTAGATTTGGTGTTATTGGCAACACAAGGTAAAGTAGCTAACTAGCTAGCTAATTAAAGGTTAATTCTTAAAATGATTCTTGGATTTTTTTTTTTTTGCTCTGACAAAATATACATCCGTTTTCTGTTTTCCTCCCCTCAGGGTTCGACTTGTTGCAGGAGCTGCAGGGTCAGGCGGGCGGCGGTTACTCCATGTCTCCCTGCTCAGACGACAGCTTCCTCTTCCAGGCAGGAGGCGTCGACCGCTGCCTCAACCAGATCTACTCCATCTACCTGGACTCATGATGGGCCACCCGGAAAACCAACAAATCGGAATCAGCAATCACTTTGTTTCCCTGAAGACAAAACGCATCAGACAATCACAACAACGGTATACTGTTAATTCAAGGCTGAAGTTGGCTGAATTATTGGTGTTCTTGACAGAAAATATGTCAGCGGAAGCTTTAACGGTACAAAAAAAAAGAAGCAGAATTGACTAGAGGCAGAGCTGCGGGGCTAAGAGGAAATCTGGTAAAATTGTAAATGTGAATAGCGGTGACTTTCTTTTATTCAGAGATGACCACAGCCTTTGTGATCTGGATTGAATGAGCTATGTGCTTTTATGATCTGTTGAAAGGTAGCTGGCTCTCTGGCCCTGACACTGATATCTAGTGGGGTTAATTCTGCCTCCAGGAAATGTTAAAACAATGTTATTTGACAGAAAGGGATCTTATAATGTAGTGGTTCCCAACCTAAGGTCCATAAATACATCTGTTCGGGTGGAATTATGATCAAGAAGAAACCAAAGAACAAAACAACACAGTTCTGCTTATTCAATCTTGTGAAGGGCTCTCGTTGCATTGGTGGAATATGGTCTCACAAAAGTATGAAATGTAAGTCTCCTTTCAAAATCCAAGGCACACTGTAAGGTTTGAGCAGAAATGATAATGCCTTTATTTCTCCATGTGTCTTCATCATGTTCATGTTGGTCACAATGCTTTGGTCATTTGAAATACATGTAAAATTAAGGCATTTTGTCTTTGTGCCTTGGATTATTTTGAAGGAGACTTACGTTTGATACTTTTTTGAGACCGTATTCCACCTGTGCAGTGAGTCTTTCACAAGATTGAATAAGCAGAGTACACCTGAAGGATCCAAAGAGCACCTGCATGCGATCACCACAAAGACCCAGCAGCACCTCCACTCCATTGTTCTGTTTCAGAAATCATACTGAACTTTAGATATTGTTTTGTTTTTCGGTCTAACACTTATTGGTTCAACTCTATTCAACTTATAGATAAATGTAATCGTAAGGGGGGGGGTGTAAGTAGGTTAAATTGAAGGTGTTACGAGACACAAAAGGTTGGGAACCATTACGTTTTTATGGGTGATGCTTGCTCATTAGCATTCTGCTGCACAAGAGGGAAGTGCAGGAGAGTGGAGCGTACAGTAAACTGTAGCAGTGCTGCCACCAAGTGTCTGAATGACTGTATATAAATATTCTATACTTACAGTCTGTGTTATGGATCAGTGTGGATGACTCCAGGGACTTAAAACTGACACACAAACCAACAAAAACTGCACTAAAATGTATCGTCTGTGATTTGTCTTTCATGGACTGAGAGGTGCCAACAAATACGTTTCAATATGTGTAATCTTAACAACAATCAAGACAGTAACATAATCTCCTTTTTTTATTATTGTCTCTTCTGTTCCTTTACATGTTTGTTGTATCAGTGTTATATTCAGTGAAAGGGAGGTGTGCATTGTTTACAGTAAGTTCTCTGCACTCTTTTCTGTCTCATCACACTTTGAGAAAATGAACAACCAGAAAAAATGTTTACACTGATTTTGTAGCAATTCAGAGATTTTCTTATTATTGTCATTGAACAGTGTATATAGACTGTAAAAAAACTGTCTTTTATATCTAAATAATAAATCTGTTTGTATATGTTTGTTAGTTTTCGTCTTCAACTAACACTTACGTTCATTATCAATTAATCTCCCTTTTATTTTCCTGATTAACAGTGAGAAATGCCAATTATAATTTGACATCTTCAAATTTCTTGTTTTAATAGAATAGCAAAAAAAAAAAGTTTACTATCTTACATTAAAAAGAAAAGTAACACATCCTCACATTTGAGGAACTTAAATCAGTTCATGTTTTTGGCATTGTTATGTGAAAAGTGACTGAAACAATTAATAGATCATCAAAAATAATTATCTGTCAATTAACTTATTGATTATTCATTCTATCTTTTCAGTGTTGTTTATTAAAGGTGTGTAAATCTGTTTAGAGAATGTTTTGAGCTAGTTGAGTGCTGGTTAATACTGTTAATCTGTTGGTCATGCAAAAAACAAAACAGTTGTACAGTAGAGGTACAGCTGAAGTCAAAATATGCAAATGATGAATAGGCTTATGGTGAGAACAATGAAAGGAGAAAGTGAATTTAGCAAGTCCATTAGACAGCTGATGAGGCAACGAGTGAAAGAAAATGTGGAATTAAGTGAATTTATTAAAATGATTAAATATTTACTTATTTATAAGCAACTGATTAATTCAATTGAACTTGTCACCAATTAAATAAATGAATGTATCAGTGGTGGAAAGTAACTCAAGTACTGTACTTCAGTACAGTTTTGAATTACTTGTACTTTGCTTGAATATTTCCATTTCATGCTGCTTCATACTACCCTACTACATTTAGTTACTTTGCAGATTCGGATTAATAATACAAATTATAATCAACTAATGATGTTGTACTATTGTGGCTTATTCTAGCAATTCACAAGCAGTTAGTATATCATTTGTAAAAAAAAAATAATAGCTCCATTCACATTTTGATGTACACATTAATGCATCAATAATGATATCAAACCATAAAATATATGTTATTCTGAAATGAGCCCTTCTGCATAATGGGTACTTTATAATAATGGGTACACAGTATATTGATGCTTTTTTACTTGCAACAGTTTGGTGACAAAGTGAGTTCAGCCACCAGGGGGCGCTCTGCCACCACAGCGCTGCAGCAGCTCGGTTCAACTTTGTGCTGAACTCAAATCTGTCATCTTAAGCCGCAGATAAACACACTTTAACTGAACAGTGTGTATGGACAAACATGATTAACACCCTTTCCTACACACACACACACACACGCCTACACAAACACACACACACACACACACCGCCTGCAAGCTGTATTTCCACATTCCGCTCGGAGGGAGACACACCCTCAGATCCGGAGGAGGAGAGCTTCAGCCGGGACAGTTGATGGGATGCAGAGAGGAGAAAGACGCCGCTGCCGTCGCTCCGCGTGACGTTTAACCTCAATCGAAGTTTCATCTCTCGTGAGCTTCTGACGGAGAGCAGCAGCAGCAGACATGACAGTCACAGGTAAGACAACACGTTTTGTTTCTCAACCAGGTGCAAATAACACAGATACACGCCTCAAAACATGACTGCACGTTCATGCTTTGAGGTGTTTATCGGTACGTTTTTGCATATTTGTAGGAGATTTAATCAACCACACAGGGTGCAGTTGGGATATAAATTGAAATGATGATGTCATGGTGTGTTTTGTGCAAAGCTGCAAACAGATAATGAGCAATACTGAGGTCAGGGGTCCAAGTCCTCCCCAAAGCAACCACACCCCTCCTCAGAAAGTTTGACCAGACTCCAAAAAAGTGCAGACATTTATCTCATTAATTGTATTTCAACGTTTTCAACATTTTATTGATTCAGTCAACTACATGCTGCTTAAAAGACCTCTCCACACTGTCAAAATACTGAATCCTGAATATAATGTTACCTTTAATTACTACATTTAAAACCTATTAACTCTAAAAATAAGAGAATCAGCCTTTAAAACACCACAACTTTCAATTTTTGGTGACTAGAATCCCCAAATATCCTTCTGCGTCCTCAGTGGTGCTGCAGCCCCGGTTTTAACATATACGTATAGTTTATGATAAGGAGCTGTATGAAAGGAGAATGGAGACCGTTATTTCAGAGGAAGCTCTGCTGCCAGAGAGGATGTAGCAACTCACATTGTTGGAAAGTGAGATCACCCATGTTCTCCAGATTTAAGGCCTCGCTCCTCTCGCCGTGGGCTCTCTTCAAACCCTGAGAGGAGATGACAATCCCTCTGTTTGGACGAAGAGGCGTCACGTCTCAAAATCCAAAGATCAACTCTTCTGTCAATATTTAGAGTGAGAGAGCTTGACTCGTGACTTGTGTTATCGGGCTCAGATGGGAGTTATCTTAACTGGTGAATGCATGGAACTAGAAACACATACAGAAGTCTGACTTCATCCAAACTTTGCTCGTACAAAAAGTCGACCGAAGCATCCAAATGTAAGCAAATTATTATCTACGTTCAAAACACACAAACCTTTCCTTTTTCCTCCTCGGAGCTTTGAATATGTTGTGTGTTGATGGCTATCAGCAGGACAAAAAGCTTTTTACAGAGCTGTGCTCCATGCAAATAATGACAGAGCTATAAGATATGAGATGCTGGGCACTAACAGGAGGCTCAGTTCACATGCTAACAATTTGAGAATAAGTTTGAGATTAAAAAAAGCAAACACAAGTTTTGCCACTATATCTGGAAACAATCTTTATTGTTTTTAATCACACATTCAACTACATTAATCTCCTTCAAAGTGTTCAGTGATTTTTAAAGGAGCTTCACCAAACAAGGCCTCACTGCAGAACAAAAACAGCATTTCTTTCTCTATTTTCTGGAAGATTTATGAACAAATCACTGCTTTATAATTAACATAAATAAACCAAACTGAACAAGGGAAAACCCATATATTTATATCAAAAAATCCTCGCAGCTCTACTGAGCTTTTTAGCCGCAGGCAGCTGTTGTTGATGAGAAATCTCCACAAAACTGACTGTATGCTGCTCAGCATCAAACGGACAAAATTAGAGACTATAGCTGGTGAACAAAGAGGAGCATTTAGCAGTTTAAAAGACATATATTTCCATTAAGAGTTGGTATGAGACCAAAAACCAGAGCTAAAAGGAGAGTGAATATTGGACGTACATTCATCCGGTGGACATAAACACACGTCTGCTCGTGAGCTTCGATTAAACCTTCAAATAGGAACCTGGTTTTTATCACAGATTATCTGTCTCATTGGAATCAAAATATTCTTTACCAAAAGTATAAAGTAAAAGTACCTTAAAATTGTACTTAACTACAATACTTGAGTGAAGGTACTTACTTTCCACCACTGGGTATTTGCTGAATAATCACATGTTAGATTATTATTTAACACACTGCCACAAGGCAGTTTAAATAAATCTGTGTAACACGACCTTCTACATCTCATCCTCCCATGTACTCGGTCAAACACGTTGGATACATTACATCATCCTCTTTTCCTTTGACGCACACTTCCTGCGTTTGTTATATTTTCTCCATTCGTACATTAGTCGTTTGTTCCAGCTGACATATTTAAACATCTTATTTCATCCAATATCGAAAAAAAGGAATGAATGACTAAGAAAACAAGCAAACTTTCCCATTTGAGAGGCTGGAACCAGTGCATTTCTGCTTTAAAACATAGCTAATTGATTATCAAAATAGTGGCTGATTAATTTTCTCTCAACCAGTTGTTTTAGCTGCAGTTGTTTCTGTTTGTTAGTTGGGATGAGATTAGCTGGAATTAGAAGTCACTGAATATGAGTTCTGATTTCTCTGAGTTCATTTTCATCAGCAGGTGAAGTGAGCTTTGTTTGAGGCTAAGAGGTCTTCGTGGTCTCAGCTGGTCCTGCATGAATTGTCCCTGTCGTCTGGGGAGTTCGCACATTCCTGCCTCCTAACAGTGCAGCAGCCCTCCGCTCTACTGTGGTGCGTGAGGAAGTCTGATGTCACGACCGAACACACTCTCTCTCTCTCTCTCTCTCCCTGCCTGCTTCACATGTAAAACACAGGCCTCGTTAACGCCGACCGCATGAGCTTTTATGTTCAGGCAGCGTCACCGAGTACATAGGAGTTTTAGGAAGTGACCGGCAATTAGTTTATTTTTATGTATCCAATAGCAGGGTTTCCCAAAGGTTGTCATGTCCACGGTCTCTCAGCGAGACACACGGTAGGAATGATTACAGTGGAATTAAGCAGTTTCACATTATTTTAGGGACCTTCTCGAACCTCGTTAAGGTCATTTATGCTGTTTTCTACCGTGCAGATGTGTTTTGATGTCTTGCATGTTTGTTCCTTTTAATTGTACCGTTAACCTGCCCGCTGCACTGTACTTTGTTGGACATGCCCAACCTCATCCAAGTTTAAATTCATGCTTCTATAAAATACATATTTCCTTTTTACCATAGTGAACAACATGCATGAGTGGAGAGATGAAAGACATACATTTCTGTTCATAATACAAAATAAAGTGCCATCAGTATTTTAAACTGAGAAAAACAAATGTTCCTTTGTTTCAAACTTTTATGCTTTGTTTAAAGTATTTTAATAGCTTTTATTTTGTAACTGCTTCTGCGCTTTTTACTTTGATGTTGGTGAGCTCACCAACAATGAAATCGTATTTTATTCCATTGTGATACCTGTATTTAAAATCCTATCAATGCATTTGAAAGTGAGCGGGTTGTTTTGAATTGTTCTCGGTTGGTTTTGGATACGGTTCACAGATTCTGGCTTTAACTCAACCAAGTTCAGGTTTATCTCATACTGAAGCATTTCAAAGTGCTTTACTGAGTGATGAGACAATAACACATAAACAAATAAATACAGTCAGACAACAGACATGAATACAGAAACACAGACACGCCAATGGTAAAGGAAAAAAAGTTAAACCAGACAAAAATGTTTATTCTTCAAGGAGATAAACTGATTGAATGAATGGAGTCTGACTGTTTTACACCAGATTTGAGAGGCTTTACAGTCCGAGTAAACCAGACAACCTGCTTGTTGAACTACTTTAGGCTCCAGCTTTACCTTCAGGTAATATTTGTACAACTTTCATCTGTCAATTAACGGCACAGCCCTCGCGTGACAGTCATGGCAGCATCTGTTTCCTCTCCAACAGCCAAACACTGGACTCCTGATCCCTAGTGAACCGTGTCACCATGCCAACTCCCACGATCCTCACAGCAACCAGGAGTCCTCTGAGAAGTTGCTAGGTTTACAACTGTGAGTCCACATAAAGAGGATCCCCTCCAGTGTTGAGAGAGAGAGAGAGAGAGAGAGAGAGAGAGAGAGAGAGAGAGACCAGGAGGCAGGTAGGGCTAGAGAGGCATGGGGCACTGTGGTAGCAATATGGCACAATGAAGTACACTCTGTGTTTTACTGTTTTGTTTTGTTTCAGAGATGGTTTGCCAGTGTGGTGCCCTGCTGATTGTCACCTTACTGGTGAAGATGGGACTTGTGGGTGGATGTGCGTGTCCAGCAGCCACCATTTTGTCCCAGTTTCCCTCCGAGGTTCCTGCTGACGTCTGTTGCTTAAACTACTCTGGCTCCGCTTTCAGCCATGTGCGCTGGTCTGTGTTTACAAATGAGACAAACATAGACACACTGGATCTCTCCTTCTGTAATATCAGTTCTGTTCACATGAGTGGCAAAGGCGTGTCTACACTGCAGAAGGTTTACTTAAGTCATAACAGACTAACAGCGTTGCCAAGGGACTTTCTGGCCAGCCAGCCCAGCCTGACGGAGGTGGATCTGAGCGGGAACCTGCTTCAGGAGCTTCCTGATGGCTTTCTTCAGGACTCGGACAGCCTCCAGAAGCTGTATCTGCAGGGGAACCAGCTACGCTTCCTCCCAGGCTCTCTGCTGCAGAAGCCCAGTCTGCAAACTCTGGAGCTGGATGTAAACACCTGGGACTGCTCCTGTTTGTTGCTGGAAGGCCTGGAGGAAGGCAGGAAGGTCAACAGGACCACTAAGCTGCCGGATCTGGGGAACTTGACCTGCGCCTCTCCCCGGCACCTGGCCGGCAGGACTGTGTTGTCGGTGAAGCTTAGCGACGTGTGCCGCCCAGCTGGCCTCACCGCACTCTTCATCGTGCTCCCTCTCCTCATCCTGTCCGCCTTGGTGCTCTGCTGGTGCTGCGGGAGGAAGAAGAAAGAAGCACCTGTGAGCACCTCGAAAAAGAGGGCTACCAGCTCCAGCTGCAACGGCCAGAAGCATCGCAGCAAGCAGAAAGCTGCAGCCACTGAGCCGAAAAAAGCTGGAAACTGTGGCAACGAGGGGATCCTGAAGAACCAGCTGCTGCTGCGCCCAGCATCCACCCTCCTGGGCAGCACCAGGGACATCTATGAAGAGGTGGAGATTAAGCTGGACTCGGTGGAGTCTCTTCCCCGAGCATCCTCGCGCTGTTCCGGCTCCACGGAGGAGAAGCAGGGCCCCCAGGAGCCCGACGCGGCCGGCAAGACGGACCTGGACTCGGTCAGCGTGACCGAGGTGATGAAGGACTCAGCTGACAGAGAGAAGGCGTACCTGACCCAGTCAACTGAATACTACAGCCTGGTGCCGGGCATCGAACTGGAGGACTCGGACCAGGGCGAGTATGAGAACGTCAGCCTCTCGTGACTCCATGTGAGAGGAATAGTTCAACACGTTTTCATTTTCTTAATGAGAATTATATGAGAAGATCTGAACCGCTCACATGTTTGTATGTTAAAAGCCCTTAAAACCAAGACAGTTTCTTTCTTTCTTTTTCTTTATACATTGACATCTCCACAGTGGCTGAACAGATTTTTACCATTCAAACTACATTTGTTTGCAATTTGAACTGTGTAGATGTCTCTTACAATGTTAGTTTATATCAAGAACATAGGACCCTGAGAACACAGGGATGACCCCAGAATGAGGATAGCTCTTTCTCTCTCCTTCCAGTCTTTATGCTAAGCTAGGCTAAAAGTAATCTTGGCTCCAGCTCTGTACTTAACTCACAAACCGAGTTGCATCAAATCTTCTCATCTAATACTCTTAATCAAAATGTCAAGTGAATCCTTATAATGCACTAAAGAGAGACACTGTGTGTGTGTGTGTGTGTGTGTTACAGTAAAAGTTATCTATTGACACAGAGAGAGTGGTCCGACCACCGCGGTATCACAATGTAAGAGGAAGTGATTTAATCCGGAGCTGTTCCTGTGGGACCCGAGGAACGCAGCGACGGTTTGAAAGGGAGGCCCACTTTTTTTTTCACTCTGGAAAAAACTAAGACATGTATTGTATTTAATGTTGCACTCCATGCTAATGTACACTTCATTTTGTCTTCACGTCTTAAACAAAGAACAGGGCTTGTTTTTAAATGCTTCCTCGTTCGAGTGAGTTTTTGTAAACTTTCCTTGACCTCACCCAAGTGTAATTATCATATGCATTCCTGTTTGACTTGTTACACATATTGTACTGCATACAGGATGTTCTGGGTCCGTCACAACCAGAAATGTAGGTGCTGCACAATGACTAATCCCATTGTAATGCTTACGGTTCATTCATTGTGAAGTGTGGAATGTAAAGCTTCGGTGAGAAGTCTAAATGTATAAATGTCGTTGTCAAGCAAGGATGAAAGGCTTGTTTCACGTCACATACTGAAATGTGCATATGTGTTGGAAAATATCAGGGCAGTCAGATGCAAAATGCAGATGATTTAAGATCAAAATCTCTGTAGAGCATTTCTGTGCAGTGGTGATACACGACATAATGACACTGGAGACACAAAAGACAAACGCTGAACATCAGGGTTGTACGGCAGGATGTTATCTAAGATGTGGAAAACAGACGGATGTCTCACGCCAATGCTAATTGGTTTGTGAGACAGAAACAGAAACAGAGAGAGAGGGATAGTGGGTGCAGCTATAAGAGAGTGGAGGTGTATTTTCCAGAAGTTTTTTTTTAATGTATTTTCCGTCAAAGCTTTATTCATCATCATTGTGAAGTTTACTGACAGATGCCCTTACGTCAAAAGACAAAAACAGACAATTGAGTGAATATTGCATTTTGTACACAGAGAAATAACACAACATAGCTTTTGTTCACTGAGGTCGTGTCCTCTGTATTTTTGTCTTTGTTTAATTTTAGGCAAAAAATGTTTTGGCAGCCTGTTGGTGACTTTATTTATTTGTTCTAGTTCGCCTGGCAGTCCGCACATGAGCAGTTAACAGGGATAACTTTGGCAAATGTAAGGATTTATGGTTGCTAAGCTATGATTAAGCTCTTTTTAGACTCAATATATTTTAATTTGACTACTTCTAGGCCAGCAAATACTACATAAATACCAAGTTCATCATTTGGATGGAGGTAGGAATGGATTTCATTCTGCTTTTTTGCCTTCATGTTGGGAAATATAATTTACAGAAAGTATATTTGATGACTAAATAAAATGTGAAAAATCCAAATTTAAAGGGTTTCTGGTCAAAACGTACTGAGCGTGATGAGTCCCATCACCTCAGTATTTCTAAAATCCTGGTTACGGCCGTGATTGTGATTAAGTTTGAAGGGAAATTATATAAATCCTTATGGAGTGTTTGATGGTAAAACTTATATAATAATAATAATCTTTCTCTGTTAAAACAAAATGGGTATACTGGTAAGAAAAGCACTGATTGTCATCAATATGTTTATACTTGCAGATATTGATTGTTTTTTGTAAGCAAAATTCATATTGTTTCAAGAAAAATAAATGCTATTTTCAAGATTTCTGCCTCAGGACTGTGAATGATGACGATGACAAACAATCACAAGAGAGGAAAGAAAATACAAACTGTGTCATTAGCTTGCAGCATTTTTTGAGAGCGTGCTCCGGATCTTTTCATTCAGGCTCTTCTCCGTGGCCCCTCAGCTCTTTCTGCCCCGACAATGACCCAGGTCGGCCCCAGCTACCTGGAATCCCACTCCGATCTGATTTCACTCACCGTGGGAAGTTGTAATTACCGCATTGGGTTACTCAATACAATCAGTCTGTCCTGTTCTCAGAGTTCTGAGCCCACGACCAGTAGATCCAGTAGCTGAGGCAGAAAACGGTTGTTGGAGTATCCATGGATGCTAATCTGGGAGTTTATTTCAGCTATAGATCAAGATCACAGAGCAACCATTGAGTCGAGATTTAATCAAGATGGAGACACAAACATAGAAGTGGGAAGTGCTTGTGAACTAATTAAAATGATATATATAGGTTGTAATTAGTGATGCATTAATTTGAGATCAGTTATAAATAATGTATATGCTGGGCTTAATCTCAAATAATACATCATGATTTATTGGTCGATTATTATTTTGTAAAAAGTATCTGAATCTCTGTGGAGTAGCATGACATGGAATACTTAAATAAAGTAAAATATAAGTACCTCAGAATTGTATTTGTGTATAGAACTTGATTAAAACTACTTAGTTACAGGGAATTTATGTAATGTTCTTCAGACAACTGAATTAAAATGTATACGTGACAGATAAACAAGAGAAATCTTAGAACAAATGTGCCAAATAAACAGCTGATCTGTAGTTTTAAAGATAAGAGGTATCATAAATGAAAATATTAATATGACATTTAATATATCAGATGTTCTTTTACTGTTTTCTGTCAATAAAAGAGCCATTAGGAGTCTTTGTTTATGAGATAAATACAGACAGTGAGGCCTCAGGGCTGAGGCTGAGAGCTGCACATCACAAGAGCGCCATCTACTGACAGGAAACAAAACTACCATTTATCAGCCACACATTTAGAGTACTTTTATTGAGATGAAGGCATTATTCTATTGGTAATAAATACAACAAGTTAAAGATACAGATGCTCATGAGTCTGCTGCAGCTGAAGAATCAGGAAGTCCGCAGTGGTCACTGGTCCAGGCTCTGATGGAGGATAGATGGGCTCATAAATATATTGTCACAGGTGAACAAACAGAGTCAGAAGATAAAAAAAGACTGATTTACAACAGGCTGCTGTAACGATGTGAAAAACAAACAAGCGAGCAGAACACAGCAGCCAATGACAGAAGGCTGAGAGATGTGTGGGATGGACCCACCTGACACTTAAATACCACAAAATGCCCACTAAACCTCCACAAAACATCTTTACAGTTAGGCACTGTCATTTACATAGCACTATGGGCATCAAGGGCGTAGGTTTGCATAAGGTCCATAGGGACTAGTCACGACCAAAGTTTGAGAAAGACACAATTGTCCCCACCAATATTTTGTTAATTTGAATTGCCTGTTAGAAAAAAATATTTTGCACAATATATTTGCAAACTCATTCGTATTATTATTAGTGCTGGGCGGTCCGTGTACGCTTTTAGTCATCTGTTTTATTCGATAAAACGAAAATACGGAAATACCATGGTATTCTCGTTTTTCGTTTCAAACCAAAAAAACGGGAAAACGGAAATGGGCGGTCGTATTTCCGTTTTTGGTTCTGAATTCAAAAACGGAAAAACCACAGAACCAAAGTCAAATAACGAGCCGTATTTCGTTTATGCAAATCCCTTTTAGTTTTTTCCTCTAAAACGAGACGCAGAGCAGGTAACCCGGAAACAAGAATATTTCAAAATAAAAGTGAAGGCAATATAATGACTGTATGCAAGAAATTAATAAATAAATAACTGGGCCGATGGGAGTGTGTTAGCAACAGTAGTTGACTACATGCAGTTTAATATTCATTTATCTATAACCTCCTGGTCCATATACAGTAGAAAACTAATCGTTCTCAATTCATTGGTTACGAGTTCCACGCGTAACGGATTCCACACGTAACGGGTTCCACGCGTAACGGGTTCCACGCGTAACGGGTTCCACGCGTAACGGGTTCCACACGTAACGGGTTCCACGCGTAACGGGTTCCACGGATTACATGCGCAACGGGTTCCATACGTAACGGGTTCCACACGTAACGGGTTCCACACGTAACGGGTTCCACAGATTCCATGCGTAACGGGTTCCACGTGTAACGGGTTCCACGCGTAACGGGTTCCGTGCGTCACGGATTCCATATGTAACGAGTTCCACGCGTAACGGGTTCCACGCGTAACGGGTTCCACACGTAACGGGTTCCACGCGTAACGGGTTCCACACGTAACGAGTTCCACGCGTAACGGGTTCCACGCGTAACGGATTCCACGTGTAACGGGTTCTACGGGTTCCGTATGTAATGGGTTCCATGCGTAACGGGTTCCATGCGTAACGGATTCCATACGTAACGTGTTCCACACGTAACGGGTTCTATGCGTAACGGGTTCCACGCGTAACGTGTTCCACGCGTAACGGGTTCCACGTGTAACGGGTTCCACGTGTAACGGGTTCTACGGGTTCCGTGCGTAACGGGTTCCGTGCGTAACGGGTTCCGTGCGTAACGGGTTCCGTGCGTAACGGGTTCCATGCGTAACGGGTTCTGTGCGTAACGGGTTCCGTGCGTAACTGGTTCCATGCGTAATGGGTTCTGTGCGTAACGGGTTCCTTGCGTCACGGATTCCACACGTAACGGGTTCCACACGTAACGGGTTCCACACGTAACGGGTTCCACACGTAACGGGTTCCACGGATTACATGCGCAACGGGTTCCATACGTAACGGGTTCCACACGTAACGGGTTCCACACGTAACGGGTTCCACAGATTCCATGCGTAACGGGTTCCACGTGTAACGGGTTCCGTGCGTCACGGGTTCCGTGCGTCACGGATTCCATATGTAACGAGTTCCACGCGTAACGGGTTCCACGCGTAACGGGTTCCACGCGTAACGGGTTCCACGCGTAACAGGTTCCACGCGTAACGGGTTCCACACGTAACGAGTTCCACGCGTAACGGGTTCCACGCGTAACGGATTCCACGTGTAACGGGTTCTACGGGTTCCATGCGTAATGGGTTCTGTGCGTAACGGGTTCCGTGCGTCACGGATTCCACACGTAACGGGTTCCACACGTAACGGGTTCCACACGTAACGGGTTCCACACGTAACGGGTTCCACGGATTACATGCGCAACGGGTTCCATACGTAACGGGTTCCACACGTAACGGGTTCCACACGTAACGGGTTCCACAGATTCCATGCGTAACGGGTTCCACGTGTAACGGGTTCCGTGCGTCACGGGTTCCGTGCGTCACGGATTCCATATGTAACGAGTTCCACGCGTAACGGGTTCCACGCGTAACGGGTTCCACGCGTAACAGGTTCCACGCGCAACGGGTTCCACACGTAACGAGTTCCACGCGTAACGGGTTCCACGCGTAACGGATTCCACGTGTAACGGGTTCTACGGGTTCCGTGCGTAACGGGTTCCATGCGTAACGGGTTCCATGCGTAACGGATTCCATACGTAACGTGTTCCACACGTAACGGGTTCTGTGCGTAACGGGTTCCACGGATTACATGCGCAACGGGTTCCATACGTAACGCGTTCCACACGTAACGGGTTCCACACGTAACGGGTTCCACAGATTCCACACGTAACGGGTTCCACAGATTCCATGCGTAACGGGTTCCACGTGTAACGGGTTCCGTGCGTAACGGGTTCCGTGCGTAACGGGTTCGATGCGTAACGGGTTCTGTGCGTAACGGGTTCCATGCGTCACGGATTCCACACGTAACGAGTTCCACGCGTAACGGGTTCCACGCGTAACGGGTTCCACGCGTAACGGGTTCCACGTGTAACGGGTTCTACGGGTTCCGTGCGTAACGGGTTCCATGCGTAACGGGTTCCATGCGTAACGGATTCCATACGTAACGTGTTCCACACGTAACGGGTTCTGTGCGTAACGGGTTCCACGCGTAACGTGTTCCACGCGTAACGGATTCCACGTGTAACGGGTTCTACGGGTTCCGTGCGTAACGGGTTCCGTGCGTAACGGGTTCCATGCGTAACGGGTTCTGTGCGTAACGGGTTCCGTGCGTAACGGGTTCCATGCGTAATGGGTTCTGTGCGTAACGGGTTCCGTGCGTCACGGATTCCACACGTAACGGGTTCCACACGTAACGGGTTCCACACGTAACGGGTTCCACACGTAACGGGTTCCACGGATTCCATGCGTAACGGGTTCCATACGTAACGGGTTCCGTGCGTCACGGATTCCATATGTAACGAGTTCCACGCGTAACGGGTTCCACGCGGAACGGGTTCCACGCGGAACGGGTTCCACGCGTAACGGGTTCCACGCGTAACGAGTTCCACGCGTAACGGGTTCCACGCGTAACGGATTCCACGTGTAACGGGTTCTACGGGTTCCATGCGTAACGGATTCCATACGTAACGGGTTCCACACATAACGGGTTCTGTGCGTAACGGGTTCCACGCGTAACGAGTTCCACGCGTAACGGGTTCCACGTGTAACGGGTTCTACGGGTTCCGTGCGTAACGGGTTCCGTGCGTAACGGGTTCGATGCGTAACGGGTTCTGTGCGTAACGGGTTCCATGCGTCACGGATTCCACACGTAACGAGTTCCACGCGTAACGGGTTCCACGCGTAACGGGTTCCACGCGTAACGGGTTCCACGCGTAACGGGTTCCACGCGTAACGGGTTCCACGCGTAACGGGTTCCACGGATTCCATGCGTAACGGATTCCACACGTAACGGGTTCTATGTTCCACGCGTTCCACAGGTTCCACGCGTAACGGGTTCCACGCGTAACAGGTTCCACGGGTTCCATGCGTAACGGATTCCACACGTAACGGGTTCTATGTTCCACGGGTTCCACAGGTTCCACGTGTAACGGGTTCCACGCGTAACGGGTTCCACGCGTAACGGGTTCCGTGCGTCACGGATTCCATATGTAACGAGTTCCACGCGTAACGGGTTCCACGCGTAACGGGTTCCACGCGTAACGAGTTCCACGCGTAACGGGTTCCACGCGTAACGGATTCCACGTGTAACGGGTTCTACGGGTTCCATGCGTAACGGGTTCCATGCGTAACGGGTTCCATGCGTAACGGATTCCATACGTAACGGGTTCCACACGTAACGGGTTCCACACGTAACGGGTTCTGTGCGTAACGGGTTCTGTGCGTAACGGGTTCCACACGTAACGGGTTCCACGTGTAACGGGTTCTACGCGTAACGGGTTCTACGGGTTCCGTGCGTAACGGGTTCCATGCGTAACGGGTTCCATGCGTAACGGATTCCATACGTAACGGGTTCCACACGTAACGGGTTCTGTGCGTAACGGGTTCCGCGCGTAACGGGTTCCACGCGTAACGGATTCCGTGCGTCACGGATTCCATATGTAACGAGTTCCACGCGTAACGGGTTCCACGCGTAACGGGTTCCACGCGTAACGGGTTCCACGCGTAACGAGTTCCACGCGTAACGGGTTCCACGCGTAACGGATTCCACGCGTAACGGATTCCACGTGTAACAGGTTCTACGGGTTCCGTGCGTAACGGGTTCCACGCGTAACGGGTTCCACGCGTAACGGATTCCACGCGTAACGGATTCCACGTGTAACAGGTTCTACGGGTTCCGTGCGTAACGGGTTCCATGCGTAACGGGTTCCATGCGTAACGGATTCCATACGTAACGGGTTCCACACGTAACGGGTTCTGTGCGTAACAGGTTCCACGCGTAACGGGTTCCACGCGTAACGGGTTCCATGGGTTCCGTGCGTAACGGGTTCCGTGCGTAACGGGTTTGATGCGTAACGGGTTCTGTGCGTAACGGGTTCCGTGCGTCACGGATTCCACACGTAACGAGTTCCACGCGTAACGGGTTCCACGCGTAACGGGTTCCACGCGTAACGGGTTCCACGCGTTACGGGTTCCACGGATTCCATGCGTAACGGATTCCACACGTAACGGGTTCTATGTTCCACGGGTTCCACAGGTTCCACGCGTAACGGGTTCCACGCGTAACAGGTTCCACGGGTTCCACGCATAATGGGTTCCGTGCGTAACGGTTTTGTGCAACTTTAGATGCTGTCCACAATTGATATACCGATACATAGATGTGGAAAAACAGTGTGATTCTAAATCACGTTTCCAGTTGTAGATTTAAAGCTCCTCTATCTCTTGTATTATCAACACAAATATATGGACGTCATCACTCACAGTACACACTCGTTTGCACTGTGGGAACTTCGAATAACCAGAGATTTAGAATGCCTCAGCACATGGTACTGATACTGATAATAATGTGTAACTAGGGGTGTCACGATACCAAAAATTCAGTAGTCGGTGCCAATACCAGTAAAATAACACGATTCTCGATGCCAATTTTGATACCACGGTAAAAAAAAAGGATTTTCTAAGATTCCATGTACTTGGACTTGAAACATGAACTTCTTTATTAAAATATTTGAAAAATAGCAAAATGTCATAAGACATACAAAACATGTGCAATAGAGCATAGCACAACATAATAAAGTGCAATTAATGGTCATAGTGCAACAACTAGTGTTTTCAGACACATTCCATACTTCCAGGCATCTTTTCAAAAGGTACTGTGCAAAAACAACAACAGTGCATTAATCTATAGCCACATAGGAAGTGCTATCTTAAGATGGAATTGACTTTTTATTAATATGATTTATCCTCATTTAAGTTTCATTCTCTTTGATGATTTCTTTCCTTATATTGAGCTAAGAGTGTTTTGATCTCAGATATCGATATATTCTTTACATGTAATCTCATATATTTAGTGTAAATTTAATGATGATAGCCTTAATGTGTTTTTCTATCATGTATCAATATGTAGTCATATGTGCTTCTATGTTACTGAATATACTGTATATTGGCATTTTAGCAGAACGTTTTTTATTTAATTATTTATTATTTATACTGTTTTGTATTTAAACTAAGGTTTTCTCATATGGGGGGGGGTGGCAGTGTCCCTACCAATGCTGAGACCAAACCTACGCCCTTGATGGGCATAGTACAGACGTTATTGCCATTTACACTAACTTGAGGTATTTCTAAAATTGCAGTTATTTACTGTCAACACATTGGTGCTACTGTGGGTTATAAGACCTCGATGTGGTGCCCATATAAGGATTTGATTTTAATTATTCATCATGTTTATGTATTTCTTGTGTGTGTTGTATGCAACTATTCATTACATTTAAAATATCTATTAATGACTAATCAGAATTTACTTTAAATAGCAAGTGATGAACAGGAATTATTAAACATTTTGGTCATTATTTGGTGCAAAAAAAACAAAATTTCCACGGCTCCGATTGGACAGTTTGCTCACAGCTTTCTGACCTCCCGAACACTTTCCATGTGGATTCAAATGAGCTGAAATTTTTGAGCTGACACTTTTCTCCTGCATTCTGGTGACGTTTAAAGAGTGAAAATACTAGTTATTTTACTTTCAATTTCCAGGGAAAGAATACATACTAATTTGCCCCTCTGGCTTGAACTTATAATAAAATCATATTCATCAGTTTTCATTCATTCATTTGCACCTGCTTGAATATTTCTTTCTCTTCTGTCACTCACTTGTCATGTGTTTTTGTTTTTTTGGCCTGTTGTTGCTTACATCTACCACTAGATGGCGCCATATTTCAATGCCAGGCCTCTAAGCATGACGTAATAGTTTATGCGACATTTTTCCCTCAACAGAAACGTCAATTTTCGGAGACTCGCTGCTCGGTGGGTGTTTTGGAAGAAGGTAACATCATGGCGTCGGGAACAGGGGAGCAGTCCACCGGACACGATGCAGAATTGGACGAATTATTGGACAGTGAGTGTTGACATTGAGTCTTTTAAGGCAACGCTTTCTTTACCCAAGCGATGACGGTTTATTCTGGCGTTACAAACGGCTGAGACTCGACCCCCCCCCCCCCTCTCTCTATGGGGTTACCCGGATCGACCGACATTAGCTGGGTCATTCCCTCTGTGCAGCATGAATAACTTACTCGTATGTTCTTTAAAATGTGTCGGAATATTTAAAACAAATGTCGTAAATTATACATTAAGGTGTCCTTTATCACACACACGAAGAATAATGCACAATACAAATACTTTAACGTGTTCCTCTGTCAGTTCAATCGATCAGTGGTTAACAGAAGGTTAGAGAGGCGCTCAGATAGCTGCAGGTTTATTTATTTATTTTTTAATGGCTTTGCTTGTGAACTTGTAAATTGAGACGCGTTTGTTTACGTGTAATTACGGTAATATCGGTAGCTCTTAACATAGCGAATGACTTGTGATTATTTGGTTGTTGTTTTCCACTCTGGCTGATGTTTGCACATGTGTTTTTATTTAATATGGAACTTAGCCCTTTTTAAATAATTCATGCATGTTATACCTCTGGTCTAGAATAGTTTAAAAGATTAGTAAAACAATAGAAATAATGTGTTTTATTCTATTTTATTTATGTGAGTAACACTCCCCCCCCCAAATCCAAAAACTAGAATGGAAAAACTCAAATGTATAATACCTCTTTAGTGACTAATTAAATTACCTTTTTATAGAAAACATTGTAATACTTATAACAGTAAACCTGTGTTTAAGTTTTCAGTAATAATCATTAGTTATTAGTGTATAGTAGTAGGCTATATTTAGTAAATAGTAACTTACAGTACTGTACTATAACACACAGTTACAGTACAGTACACCTCTGACAGTAGAGCTGTGATGGTAGTGTATCTGCCGTCCGCCTCTCTTTACTTGCTTTTGTGTACTCGTGCACGTGTTGAATCCCTTTCTGGTTCAGTTTACAAAACTAATGTGTAATTAGCAGTTTATTTGGTACATTTAGCTCATATAATACTGTCTAATACAACAGACCTGCAACAACCCTCACCTTATACGAACGCTGTTATGTTCAGTCTGTGTTGAAACTTTATCTCATTTTAGAGATTGTAGTTGATGGTGCTGATTAATTATATTGCATTATAAACATTATACCTATAATGTTTAACATATAACTCAGTTATACCACTGAGGACCAACTAAATATTAGTACAACACAGTGGAGCACCACAAACAAGGCAACACGTTATTGCAGGACTGTTACGGATATATTTAGTGTAAATTTAATGATGATAGCCTTAATGTGTTTTTCTATCATGTATCAATATGTAGTCATATGTGCTTCTATGTTACTGAATATACTGTATATTGGCATTTTAGCAGAACGTTTTTTATTTAATTAACACGTTATTGCAGGACTGTTATTAGTTTTAGATAAGTTCACCTAATAAACTTGAACTGGCTGCACATTTCAAGTTCTAATATCAGTATATACTCATTTTAATATCAGTTAACATATTACATCAAACTCAGAGCTGTAGTTTGATCTTAATTCATAATATTAAAGATGAGAGTTGTGGTTTCATCGCTGGAAAAGAGCTTAAAACATCCATTAGATTGGTCCAAAGAAGACACATTATGCATCATTACCTGTGAGGACAATACGAGATAAAAAAGCTTCTGGACACGATCGAATCTTTAGGAATTCACTGCACGAGAATGAGTAAAGGAATAAGTAGATAAATGCTGAATCCTAACCTTTGTGTTGTCTCTAAAAGACCACTGGCATGGTTCTAACGTTATCCTTTTCTTTAAGGTGCGCTGGATGACTTTGACAAAACACCGGCCCCTCCAGCCCCTGAACCTGCCGCTGCTTCCTCCTCAGCCACCAGCGGTGCAGAGAAGGTCTGTTGTTGGTGATTCTTTTTGTAACGATGTCGCTGTTTTAGGATTCACATCTTGTTAAGCTCTGAAAGATACAGATGGAAGTATTTGTCCACAACATGCCCAGTGGCTCTGGGTGGTTTTCTTAGTTTTATAACTTGTTGCCCTTTGCTGCTGTCAAGTGTTACATTCAGCAGGTTGGTGGTTGCACAACCTGTAAAGATTACAAAGGAAAAAAGGACTTTCTCAGTTGCAACAACTGTTTTTGGGGCAGTAACTGTGGCCAAGGAGCCAACATTGGAACAAAAATGTTCTAGTAGATACTGATTATTACAGTCAAAGATGGTCAAGAGGTAATTTGTATGAAAAAGAATAAAAAACAATTTTTAAATATGAACTGGTTTTCTCAGAAGTGTGAAGAAGGAGCTTGACATGCTTTTTGTTTGCCTGTGTAGCCACCTCTGCTTGAAGACAGCAAGCTCTTTGAGACTCTCTTTGACGGGGACATGGCGACTCAAGCCAAGGAGGAGTGGGAGAAGGCCATGACTGAGCTGGCCCACGAGGAGCCAGAACTACTGCAGCACTTCAATAAACTGTCGGAGGCGGCAGGCAAAGTTGGTACGGTCTACATATTTGCTTACTTGCGGTTTTGGATTATGTTCGTCTGCTTACTGTTTAGTTCCTGTTGCCTAAATGTTGTGTGTGTTCTGTTCAGGTACTGACACGGCCTCCCAGCAAGAATTCACTTCCTGTCTTAAAGACACCCTGCGTGGCCTGGCTAAGAATGCAGATAACCTGCAGGTGGGTAAATCAGATTTTAAGAGTGTTAAGAGTGATGCAAACATGGAAGAGTTTACCGACTGTTGGTGTTGTTCTCTGACAGACCTCGGGACTAGCTGGAGACGACCTCGTCAAGGCTCTAGAAGGCCTGGGATTGGAAGAGGGAGGCGAAGGAGGCGGTGATGACGGAAACATCCTCCCCATCATGCAGTCCATCATGCAGAATCTCCTCTCCAAGGAAGTGCTTTATCCGTCTCTCAAAGAGATCACTGCTAAGGTCTGCGTTGGTTTCACCGGCAATATCACTGTAGTCTGTAGTTCCGTTCCTAAGACTCACTCATGAATGTCCCTCCACCGCACAGTACCCGGAATGGCTGGAAGCCAACAAGCCGAGCCTTAGCCCGGAGGACTACCAGCGCTATGAGCAGCAGGCCAAAATCATGGGAGAGATCTGTAAGGGCTTTGAGAACGAGGAGCAGGGGGCAGGAGATAAAGACGGCATGTTCGAGAGCATCATGGAGCTGATGCAAAAGGTAAACACGCTCTGCATTTGACTTCTTCGTTGTTGAAATGTTAATTGTTAATGAAGTTGAGGAAAATAAAGGAATCAATCTCTTTTCTAGGTTTGTTACGATGTCTTTTGTTTCGTACTTCTTGAATATTTGGATTATGAATCAGCATTCAGCCATTGCTGCGACAAGTGCTTACATGATGCAGCTACTATACATGAATAAGCTAGTGCTGCAAGTGGAAACTCGCATTACCTTGGCAGCTTAACAACTGTTGTATTGTTTACTTTACAGTGAGTAGAGTTTAGTTGGTTAAGAATAAAACTCATCACAGATTATAATGCTTTTACTTGCAGCTTCAAGACCTGGGCCAGCCACCTAAAGAGCTCGCAGGTGACGCGGTGAGTTTAAACTGCTCTCTGTCTCTCGGATGAAAAGGGAAATGTGCTAGTGCTAGTGCTAGTGCTAGTGCTAGCAACTGCCTCTGTGTGTGCAGGCCAAGGAGGGCCTATTTTAGTGTGAGCTTTATTAGTTACTGGGGAAAAAAATCATTTCAACTTGGAACGTGTCAATAACTTTTATATTGCCATTTCTTTATGTCCCTTTTATAAAAGCATACCACGGCCTGTCCTGAGATATTGCTTAATCAAATTGCAATATTAGTATTTATGTGATTTCTTTTCCATGTTCTGGAAATATATTTCTGCTTTTGGATTAAACAACCGGGCGTGAATTTCTATTTTCAGCTAATGAAACAAATGAAATACTTTACAAACAAAGGTACTTCATCACATTGATGCAAAAAGTATAAATTACAGGCGTAGCTACCACTGCAGTAATGATAAGGAAATCGTATATATTGTCATTTCACCCAACCCTGACTTAGACATGACGGCATTCTCCCTCTGTCTTCTTCCCCTCCAGCCTCCAGGCTTCAACTTCGACATGGAGTCCCTCAATCTCCCCGGAGGCCCCGGGGCTGGAGCGGCCGAGCAGTGCTCCATCATGTGATCAGGTAGCGGTGCGACCCATCAGAAGCACCGGAGCCAATGGGTCCCTCTGTGTGCGTCAGCGACAGGCAAGGGAGTGAAGGAGTGTGAAGCAAAGGTCAGGCAGGAGAGTGACCGGACCGCTCGACACCGTTCTCCCTCAAGTAGAAGGTGTGTGGATGCAGAAACAACGGGAGGAGGCACGAAAACCAACGGGAACCACACACACACACACCAAACACACTCTCTCCTGTCTAAAAATCACTGAACACACAGCTGAGAACATTTCAACATCTCTGCATTAGTTTGTCAGCGTTTGCCGCAGCTTCTTCACAGTTTAGTTTTAACAGCATTTCTTTAAAAAAGAAAAATGCCACTGCCCTTCTTTATGTTGTTTTTACAAAAACTGTTTAGCTTCATGGTCAAATCTATCAAACCACCTCACGGGTATTAACAGTGCCTTTGAAATATGACTTTAAGTTATTGTTTTAGGTCTTTAGATTTTGCTATCATTCAGCTCAGCACTTAAGATTATAGTTTTAAAGTGGTGTGAATTCTGCAATATCATACACCAAGTAAGTGATAATTCTTTGGTGCTTCATTAAGAACACACCTATGTCTCTGTACAGGCTGTAGAGGATGTAACTTAACGAGTTAATTACTTATTAACATGTAAGGAAACTGGAGAAAAAAAGAGTACATTGTACATTTGTTAATTATTTAAATGATTAAAAATACTAGAGGGGTTTAAACACCTCGTGAGATGTTCCCAGCGCCAACTAATTTAAGAAGACCCCCCCCCCCCTGAGTGTTATCGCTCGTTCCCAGGTGTTGATTTGAAACGATTGAGATGATGATTCCTGTATGCCTTTGCTGTGGTGAGTGTAGAGTTACTGTGAAGAGTGCTCCCCTTGTGATCCCCGGTGTTTTTAATGTGCAGAGTGATGATTTCTCTGGTATGGGGTCCCTGCTAGGAAAGAAAAACTCTTGAGGGATATTCAGGAGTGTTTACCACCGTGTGCTTTTGTCCTGCATCCTCCATTGAAAGTACATCGTGTTCTTTCCAGAGTTGTGTCACACGAGGAGAGAAACATGTCCGTCGTTCATACAGATGCACTGTTGGGTGGAACATCAACAGCCTGATGACACGTTGGCTGTGCGTGGTGGGTTTGTTTACTCCAGCAGGTCACTTTTCACCAGTGGACCAACCTCTGTGACCATAGAGAGAGGACGAGAAGTCACACGACCATCAGCTCATCAATAACTGTAATAAAGGGGTACTGTGAAAGGATTCAGTCAGCCATGCAGTGAAAAGATTACAGATTTACACTAAACAGGCTGCTGTGGAGGTCCATGTGGGGGTGGTGGGGGGGGGATGCAATCTATTCAACTCTCAGGGCCGACGCAAACATGCCCACAGCACCGTTAAAAAAGAAGCATCCTGTTATTTGACAGCGTTTTGTAAATATATGAAATAAAATAATGGTATAATGCAAATTTTCTTTTTTTTATGTTGTGTATTATTTGTCATTGCTTTTACACAGTAGCAGCAAGTGAAGATAAAACCATTTATTTTCAGGTGTTGTGCAGTTGTGTGATTGTTATACTTTGCTATTTTATGTATTTATTAGACAACTAGTTGCCGTGCAGATTAAGATTTTGCATTCAAAAATTATAATAATTTCATATAATATGCTATAGATTAAACAATCCAATTGTCATTTAAATTTCAAGTTTGTTTGTCATTTGAACTGTCAGAATTGCAGTTGAAATGGCAATACATCAAAGAAAACATAAGCATCAGTAGAACGCCATAAAAACAAATGTGTGTGTGTGCATGTACCTGAAGTACAATGAAATAAATGTGAGTATGTTCAAAATAAGTGCATTGGCAGAGTAAAAACAAAGCAAGATATATCTGCATACATATACGCAAATGGAGATGGTAGCAATAAAAAGGATGTACGGTCACATGGTTTGCATGTGTGTATTTATTGTTATTGGTTGAAAGACGACTGCTGATTATACTAACATACATTTTTAAGTAGAGGATCTAAATATTTAAGCACTTAGCAAATCTTGACTCAAGGTCTACTTATTTGCTTCTTTTTTTGGGAGCTTTCAGTTGAGTTCTCAATTTTTTTCTGAGAATTTATAGATCACTTAAAGACATGATTGAAAGCTACAGAACCAACACAACATGGACGGAAAATCCTAAAAGTGCTCTGAAGAAATGGACATTTAAACACCTGCAATTCCATTACAAAGTCCATGTGCTGATGAAGATCGTATGATATGACCGAAAGCTCCAGAACAGCTGGAGAAATTGACCTTGTATTGCTGCTGTCTTGTCTATGCTATCCAGACTGCAGAAATAGACCATTTAGATTAGCTGTAATGATTGAGTCAGCAGGGCTCCTGTCAGTTCAGTTCTATGTGTTACAGTTCTATCTTCCGCCGCCGTGGAGCTTTCTGCGTCAAATCTTCCCTTCACAACTTTATTGTTCCAAAACCGGAAGACAAAACGGGCTACGTGTCAGGAAAAAGGAGAAACGGCTAAATGGGCGAAGGCGAACCGTCCACCTGAGTTCACCTGTCTGGAGTATTTGAGTTGTTTTTATTGTTCGTGGGGAGTTACATTTTACCACAGCGTTAACATCGTGACTTGTATTAATATCAAGTGACGATGTTAACAAAATTCGAAACAAAGTCGGCTCGTGTCAAAGGTAAGAGTTTGTTAGCTGCAGTTAGCTTAAGAGCTAACGTTAGCTAGTTGACGTTATCCAGCTCAACTAATCATTTTAAATGTACGTTATGTCTATACATTAATTAATGAATCGTTTTAATATGTTTATGTATCACAACTTTACATTATTTATGTCACGTCTTGTGTTTAAATCTAGTGTTATTAAATGATTTAGCCATCTAACGTTAGCTAGCTTAACTAACTAACTAACATTAAAATGTTATATAATGTTGATATTATGAGACAGTTGATCAGCTGTTTTACATTTCAGGCCTGAGTTTCCATCCCAAGAGGCCATGGGTTCTTGCAAGTTTGCACAACGGAGTCATCCAGCTGTGGGACTACCGGATGTGCACCCTGATTGACAAGTTTGACGAGCATGATGGTAAGGCCGTGGTGTGGCCGATGTAGTAATATTATCAGATTATTAAATAGATATTTGATGTAATCGATGTGTTTTTTGGCCACAGGTCCCGTCAGAGGAATTGATTTCCACAAACTGCAGCCTCTGTTTGTGTCTGGAGGAGATGATTACAAAATCAAGGTGAGACTGCTTATTGTTTTGCACCAAAAATGTGTTTGTATTCATGCTTTGAGTTACTCACAGTGACACCTAGGTCTTAAAAGCAAAGGATCATCTCAAAAGTCTTTTAAGTTCAAGTATTTACATTAGATGTGATGTTTAATGGTATTTTGCATTGTGCAGTTATGACTTGGTGATTAAGCATCTGTCATATTCATATTTTATATAATTATTAGATTACATCAATATGTTGTACATGCTGAGTAAATATTCCTGTTTTATTCAGGTGTGGAACTACAAACTGAGACGCTGCCTCTTCACTCTCCTTGGACACCTTGACTACATCAGAACTACCTTCTTCCACCATGTGAGTTGTGCTGACACTTTAAAATACATCTTCTTCCTTTCTAGAAAAAGACTAAAGACTCTTCATCTTGTCATCCATGTGAAAAAAGTTAATTTGAAATTATTTTAATTAATACAACCATTTCCATTACTGTAGGAGTACCCCTGGATTCTGAGCGCCTCAGATGACCAGACTATTCGCATCTGGAACTGGCAGTCAAGGACCTGCGTCTGGTAAGGCACACGTTGAATTTAAAGAGTTATTGTTTACGGTAGTTGTATAAAAGAATGAAACATTGGGCCTTTACTTTGATTTCATATCTTGCAACCTACCCAACCATTGTTTAACAAAAAAAGTATTATAATTATTATTGTTTTTACACTGAAAATAGTAAGATTACCTTTGTTCTAATTCTGAATCGATCCCTTTTTCCTTCATCCACAGTGTGCTGACCGGCCACAATCACTATGTGATGTGCGCCCAGTTCCACCCAGCTGAGGACCTGGTGGTGTCTGCCAGTCTGGACCAGACCGTGCGAGTGTGGGATATTTCCGGTGAGCGCCTGGGGGACGGCTGACCAGAGGACAGCGGGCTGGGTTGAGGAAGGGGTGGGAGGGTTGAGTGGTATGAAGGACGAGGAAGAAGCAGGAACCGGATGAATTAAAGTCCTGGACCGCCTCTTCTTCCTCTCGTACTTGTAGAGGACAAATCTCTATGGGCTGTTTGCAGAAACACCTCGCCTTTTCAGGAAAGTCAGACAGGGAAATAGATGAATTGTCAGAACCAATTTATAGTGTGCTATTTCTAAATGAAACACTGCACTGTAAGGGGTTCTGAATGAAGAAAGAGTTTACAGGTCAGAGAGTAAAATCTAATGTAAAATGTGGTTGAAAAAGACCAAAATAAGAAACGGGAGGTGTTTCTGTGCCTCTGCATGCTCTTAAAATCTATGCTTGTTGATTGTATTTCTTCCTTCCTTCTCTTCTCTCTAACTAAACCATTAATTGACTTGCATCTACTATCACTTTCTTACCTGTGAACATGCGTATCATGTGACCTGTTACTGTCTTCTGTCCTCGGGATACATTTGCTTTCACATTTTGTAGTAAAGAGCATGGTTGCATTCATACATTCAGCTTCTATGAGCTCCTACATCATAGCGAGGTGAAGAAATTGCACGCTTGACTCACCATGTTCCATGCACGGCATCCATTTAACACGAAAGGAAGGCTTACTTTGCATACTTTAATTATAGGAAGTCCATACTGCTTCCGATATTTTTTTATTTTTTTACTGTACCATTTTTGAGGAGAAAAACGTCCATAACTACTAACTAGTTTAAAAGCATTTATTTCATAAACTTAAACTTTCTCAGTACTGACTTTGAAATGTTCTTATACTCCTCCTGGCATGACAGTTGCACGGCTAGCTCTACTACTCAAAATATAACATGAAATATACAACAGCGTTTATATTTCTTGTACTAAAAGTCACCATATTGTTACCAACTTAATAACCCATAACTGTGACATGTTACATTCTATTAACTCTGCATGTTGCAGTGCAGAAACATGCATGAGCCTCTAAAACAAATGCCAAGAAGCTCCTCATATTCCTGACATCCAACGCCCCATCAGAGCACGTCTTTTACAACGCCAAGCACCACCACCCCCCCATCCACATCAGCCAAGTCTGCACACTCCCTGTGACCTCCTTATCCCATGCTCTCCCTGGAAACATCCACACCTGCACATGGGTTCCTAGTGCCACCTCCTTACCCCCCCCCGTTTCATCTCTCTGGTGCTGTTGAACTGTCTGTTCACCACATCGCTTTAATCGGCAGGAATCATGAATGCAAGCTGTGTTTTCTCAATCATTTTTTTTCCTGATCTCGTTTGAGTCTGGGAGCTAATCGGTATCTTTAACATAAAATCAATCATATAATTGTGGTTTTCTTCTCTGTGTGCGTGATTCATTAACCCAATCAACTATACTATTACAACCATGATTGTTTCCAGACTCAAGATGACAGGGACTGAGAGAGCAAAGGTTGTGTTTGTGTATTTAGACCGTGTGTGTGTTCAATAGTCCAACAGTTCTCCCTCCTTTTATAATTCAGCTCTGTTCCCTCTCCTCTCTGTTATATTGCTTAATATTTCATTATTTTAATAATTTGTCCCTTGTTTTTTTTCCCCTCCTCTGTATTTTGGTTGTGCCTTGTGTAACATGAATATGGCTCCTTCCTTGCACGCGATGCCCTGAATGTTGGTTCCAGGTCTGAGGAAGAAGAACCTGTCTCCAGGCGCTGTGGAGACGGATGTGCGCGGCATCTCTGGTGTTGACTTGTTCGGTGCCTCGGATGCTGTTGTCAAGCACGTCCTTGAGGTGAGCAGTGAGTTTCACGTGTAGGATTCAGTCTGAAGTTGTCGTCGTTTGAGTGAATCAACCGTTAACTTTGACCGGTGAGCACCAGTTTACGTTCCTCTGGCCAAGATGTCGTGCTCACTGGAAACGCCTTCTTTAAAAAAAAAAGTGATTTGTGTCCCTCAGTGGTAAATGTCCCCTTTCCGCTGAAAAGCCAAAGAGAAACAAGCTTGGCATTGTAACGATATTTTTAACATTATTAACTGTAGTGTGTCATCATTTGAAAGTAATGAAACATTGAGACACAACCAGTCACACTCTCATCTTCGGACTCCTCCACCTCTGATGGTGGTGTTTTCCCAGAGAAGGCAGTTGTAGAGAATTCCTCCGGTCCTCGGCCAAAGTGCTGGACCAGCTGTGGGATCTTCGTTTAGATCTGTGGGACTTGACTTTGTGTATCTGTGTGCAGGGTCACGACCGGGGGGTCAACTGGGCTGCCTTCCACCCCACCATGCCCCTCATTGTGTCCGGAGCCGACGACAGGCAGGTCAAGATCTGGAGAATGAACGGTGTGTGACGCAGTTCATCCACAGTCTTAGAACTGAAGCTCTGACATTTTATCTGTTTGTTTTGTTGGTTTGTGTCTCGCATTAGAATATAAAAGCTTGTGCCCATAATCAAAGTAGATTTTAATGGAAAGTATGCTTTTCACCCAGGATGACACAGCAATAACAACAACACATAATGTTTAAATACATCTGTTTTGTCATGACTGCATCAATTAGTGCTTTATTTGATACTTCATAGCATCTTTAATTGAATTACTGCTGGTTAATGCAATGCCATTGAATGAAGTTATCACATATTAGAAACGTGTGTAGTGTGTTAATTGTACCATCTTCCTCACTGAATTTCAAGAACTTGCACCACCAGTTTTAATATGTTGACTCAAACTTCTGTTTTTTTAATTTCAACTGCAGATTTAATAATTGATTTTCCACTCGTACCCAGTGTTAACATTTCTTTTTTTCCACCCTTTTCTGTGGTCTGTTCCTGTCCCGGTCCAGAATCCAAGGCGTGGGAGCTGGATACGTGCCGCGGTCACTACAACAACGTGTCCTGTGCCGTCTTCCACCCGCGCCAGGAGCTCATCCTGTCCAACTCCGAGGACAAGAGCATCCGGGTGTGGGATATGTCCAAGAGGACCGGAGTGCAGACCTTCCGCCGGGACCACGATCGCTTCTGGGTGCTGGGGGCTCACCCAAACCTCAACCTGTTCGCTGCTGGTAGGTGGTGACTCTGGTCCGCATCTGTACACATTTAAACTAAATCAAGTAGAGTCTTGTTTCCTGTGTTTGATTATGAAAGTTTACAAATCATCACCTGCCTCAAAATAGACTGTGTGTGTCATGTGATTGAAGATGTCTTTCACATCCCACGTTTTGCTTTCCGCTATACATCAAACTACATTACATTGTCTGTGCTTTATTAACATTTCAGAGACTTGCACATTCAAACACTAGGTTTCTAACTTTGTATATGTGCCTATTACACTGAAAGACGGTCTGTGTGTCCTTCAGGTCATGACAGCGGCATGATTGTGTTCAAGCTGGAGCGAGAGCGTCCGGCATACGCCGTGCACGGCAACATGCTGTACTACGTCAAGGACCGCTTCCTCCGCCAGCTGGACTTCAACAGCAGCAAGGACACTGCTGTCATGCAGCTACGCAGGTCGGTCCTCCTCTAGTGGTTCTGCATCCAGCCAACCCTCATTCTGAGTGATTACAGAATGTTGTTGAAGTATTTGGATACAAGTGAGTGTAACGTGCTGTTTTATGTGTTTTCTCGTCCCAGTGGGTCGAAGTTCCCGGTGTTCAGCATGTCTTACAACCCAGCTGAGAACGCTGTCCTGCTCTGCACTGTAAGAATCCTTCCATTAAAAACCTCTACAAATGTCAATATCTCACTGGTATCTACAGTTAATGTGTTCCGTATGTTTTCTACAATGCTCTTTACCTCCTGCAGAGGGCGACCAACCTGGAGAACAGCACCTATGACCTGTACTCTATACCCAAAGAAAGCGACTCTCAGAACCCTGATGGTACAGAAACGACTCACTAAAGTTCAACTGTTTTCCTCACGCTTTGCTTTCACCAATGCTGTTGCTTTTGTACTGTAAGGTGTTGAACGGATGCCAACGAACTGGATCCCTTTTTAAACCTACTGTTGTTGTTTTTCTCAGCCCCGGAGGGGAAGAGGTCATCCGGTCTGACTGCCGTCTGGGTCGCCAGGAACAGGTTTGCCGTCCTGGACCGTATGCACTCTGTAAGTCCATTCGCAGGTCTAGAAAGTATGAAAATGATTTGTAAAATAATATAATAACTTGATATGGATTTCATCTTGAAAAGTTGGTGAATTCTTAATAAATGATTGATGAAAGGCAGAGACGAGGACAATAAACTTGACCGTTGACTTCTTAATTTAAAGATTTGAAATTCAAACTGGTTTATATCCTTTTGCAGCTGCTGATCAAGAACCTGAAGAATGAAATTGTGAAGAAGGTTCAGGTGCCGAGCTGCGAGGAAATCTTCTACGCCGGGACGGGCTCGCTGCTGCTGCGCGATGCCGATGGCGTCACGCTGTTCGACGTGCAGCAGAAACGCTCTCTGGCCACCGTTAAGATCGCCAAGGTCAAGTACGTGGTGTGGAGCGCTGACACCAGCCACGTGGCCCTGCTGGCTAAACACGGTGGGTAGATAAGACGAGGACACTTATCACAGAGTCGCAATGTCTTTATCGTATTCTGTCCTCTAGCTATGTTTGTGCTGCAAGGCCTGAGGCTCTGCAACAGGCACTGGTTTGATTTAACTCGTGCTTATCGGGAGGCTGGTAAAATAATTGTCTGGGGATAATTGTTGTGCACTTTACCACAATACAGCATAACTGGTAACTCCAGATGCAGGACAGCTTCTGCACAATGCAGTGTTGTGAAGGATTCATTCGTGATTGTTAAAAGCACCGTTAAGCAGTTTATGAAAGGCTTCAGTACAGTTGAATTAATTTGACTTGAATACGAGGCTGTCATTGGTTCAAACTTGATGTTGATCCGTAGCGATTCTTAAACGAAGCAAAGTCGGTCTAAATCTTCTTCGCTCTCTTTGTCGTCTCTCAGCCATCATGATCTGCAACCGCAAGCTGGAGAGTCTTTGCAACATTCACGAGAACATCAGAGTGAAGAGTGGAGCCTGGGACGAGAGTGGAGTCTTCATCTACACCACCTCCAACCACATCAAATACGCCCTCATCTCTGGGTATGTGCTGCTTAGTACAACAGTAGTTGATACAAGTCTGTTATCAGGCAGGTGAACTGCCTCCACTTCAGGCCACAACGACACATCCTAACACTCAGGACTTTAGTTCAACTCTTATCAGCAAACTAGATATTCAGAACAGCGTAAGATCTTGATCAGATGCCGGAGTAATTACTGGAAGTGTAGACGAATGAAGCTAAATGTACCAGACTGCTGGTGGACACACAATTTCCGTTCAGTGTCGTCACTGACCTGATTTCAACGATGAAAGCACTTTTTATAGTGCAAAGCAACCAGCAGCACTGGATATGTAAATGCATAGACAACGTGTTAAAAAACTGATTAAGAAGACTGTCATACAGTGTGTATTATTTGGAACGTATGTTCTTTTTATTTCAGCGACAAAAAATAAAGTTTTCTGTCTGCTGTGTCTTTCCCAAACAAGGAAACCTGTAGCATTACATTTTAAAGGTTTTTACAGTTAAAAGAGCAGAATGCCACACACATCAACTGGTGAAAACCTCTAACATTGGGCTTTCCTTGTGTTTCCCTGTAGTGATCACGGCATCATCAGGACCCTGGACCTGCCCATCTACGTGACCCGCGTGAGAGGAAACAGTGTTTACTGCCTGGACAGGGAGTGTAGGCCGCGCGTCCTCACCATCGACCCCACAGAGTACCGCTTCAAACTGGCCCTGGTCAACCGTAAATATGACGAGGTGAATCAATTGTTAAAGTCCACTGCACCTGCTTCCTCGCAATATTGTACTTAATGTGCAACAATGTAGGAAAGTATTGTGGATTGTAATGACGCCGCATCTCTAATCTCCATTTCCTCGACACTTTTACCTCATAACCCTTGTTCTGACAATCATTTGATTCCCAAATTGTGGTTTTCAGACATAATTCCTCTTATCGTTGTCCCTCCAGGTCCTCCACATGGTGCGTAATGCCAAGCTGGTGGGCCAGTCCATCATCGCCTACCTGCAGAAGAAGGGCTACCCTGAGGTGGCGCTGCACTTTGTGAAAGATGAGAAGACTCGCTTTAGTCTGGCTCTGGAGTGTGGAAACATCGAGGTGAGCTGCTGCTGGACTCACTGCATGATTAGGACGCTGTTTCTATTTTATGACGTGCACTATTTCTTTTAATATGCCTTTGTTTTATTTTCATGTTTTCAGCTGCTCGAGCTCCAGTTTGGATCATTTCTGCATGAGACTCGGGTTCAAGCACACTGTTTTAAAACAAATCTGTTTGTCCATACTTCAGGTTGCTCTGGAGGCAGCCAAGGTTTTGGATGAGCGCAGCTGCTGGGAGCGTCTGGGGGAAGCAGCGCTGCTGCAGGGTCACCACCAGGTCGTGGAAATGTGCTACCAGAGGACCAAGAACTTTGACAAGCTCACCTTCCTCTACCTCATCACCGGCAACCTGGCCAAGCTGCGCAAGATGATGAAGATCGGTGAGCGATGGAGACTCCTTTTTAATGAATACAGATGTGGTGGTTTTGTTTTGAGGTTTGTGTGTCTTGTTATTGTCAGTGAACTTATATCCAAAACTCTTTGTTTGTAGCTGAGATCAGGAAGGACATGAGTGGTCACTACCAGGCAGCTCTCTACCTGGGAGATGTCAGTGAGAGGGTCCGCATCCTCAAGAACTGTGGACAGAGTGAGTTTAAGTGTCACCTTCATCACATATTCATTCATATTTTCTCCGTTCTTTTACGAATTTTTAGGCTTAATGTCTAATCATCTTAATTTCCACTTTACCGTACATGTGCTTCTACATTAAGTTGTTTTTTTAAATAGTTGACAATGGAACAAGAAGCCAACATGTGTAACTGTTTGTGTGTTTGTTTCCAGAGTCTCTGGCTTACCTCACTGCGGCCACTCATGGGCTGGACGAAGAGGCCGAGGCGCTGAAGGAGTCCTTTGATCCAGAAAAGGAGACGGTGTGTTTTAACAAAAAGAACACATTTTATACACACAAGGACAACCATAACTTGCAGTCTGAAGCAGAAGCCGTGCTCTCAATAGTTTTTTGTCTGTGTAGCACGAACACATAATCTCAATAAGACAATGGTGGGGTCGTTTGTCTTGTAGGTGCCGGAGGTTGATCCCAATGCACAGCTGCTGCAGCCTTCTCCACCCATCAACCCTCTGGACACCAACTGGCCTCTGCTCACTGTGTCAAAGGGCTTCTTTGAGGGAGCCATTGCGGCAAAGGGTGAGTCATACATCTGCAAGAGTCCAATTGTTGAAAGTCAGAATAAAAAAAATCTATTTCTTGTATAAGTTGTGGAAGCCGGTGGCAGCTGCTTTTTGCCAGAGTGAGAACCGTGTTTTTCTGTTGTAGGGAAGGCCGGTCAGATGGCTGCCGACGTGGACATGGAAGCCGCAGGAGGAGAGGGCTGGGGAGACGATGCCGAGCTTCAGCTGGATGAAGGTAAATACAGTGCAACTTAAAGAACGTTTTTTTTAAAAGTGACCTTACAGTGAGCGGATTGTACCACATCATTAATACTGCACCTTTTGTATAATGAATATTTCTCTCTCTCAGATGGTTTCATGGATGCCCAGGAAGGATCAGGGGAAGAGGGTGGGAAAGAGGAGGGAGGAGGCTGGGAGGTGGAGGAAGACCTGGACCTTCCTCCAGAGCTGGTGAGAGAAATCCCTCCACTAATAAAACAGAGTTAACAATGAACACAGAACAGTGTTGATAGTTTTCACATCAGGTCTGCTTAGTGCTTTTTGAGGTGACATGCCAATATTTTGTCAGCGTTGCCTCTTTTATAAGTCTCACCCCCAAAGAAATGACACAGGCCTCAGCTAAACGGTGTACTAACAAGTTTTATTTTCTGCTCTGCTATATGTTGAAATGTTTAATTGCAATGTCTTTGTCTAATCCGTCAGGACATCCCGGCTGGTGCTGGTGGAGGAGCAGAAGACGGCTTCTTCGTCCCACCGACCAAGGGAATGAGTCCCACACAGATGTGGTGCAACAACTCCCAGCTGCCAGTGGACCACATCCTGGCTGGCTCGTTCGAAACTGCTATGAGAGTAAGTGCAACAATTTGTATTGATTTCCTATTGTTTGTTTGTTTTTAAGTTAAGTGTTTGTTTGTTTTTTTTGCCTGAGGCGTGGCCAAGCACAGAAGGGATCACGCATTATACTGACATTTATTGTTCTCCTCGTGTACCACAGTTGCTCCACGACCAGGTAGGCGTTGTGAGCTTCGAGACCTACAAGTCGCTGTTCATGCAGACACTGTCGAGAGGCCGCACCTGTTACCTGGGGCTGCCCTCCCTGCCCTGCCTGCGTAGCCAACCCCAGAGGAACTGGAAGGTACAGCTGTTATTTATCACCTCTTCATAAGAATCACAATATGCTCCTCGATGTGCGTCAGTGGAGACAGATGAAATTATGAATTAAATATGCAAATATACAAATATTGTTATTTTTTTAGGACTGTGGCGCAAAGCAAGGATTGCCTGCTGTGGGCCTGCGCCTCTCCGACCTCATCGCCCGCCTGCAGCAGTGCTACCAGCTGACTACATCCGGGCGTTTCGAGGAAGCTGTCGAGCGCTTCAGAGTCATCCTGCTGTCTGTTCCTCTGCTGGTGGTGGATAACAAGCAGGAGATTGCAGAGGTGAGCACCAAACCGGCTGTGAATTGCAATCAATTAAAACTCCAAATGCAGCACAAATGATGGCAATTAGTTTTTTTTAAACCCATGTGGGGCTGCATGCTGCTTATAAACCTGAATATATAAATGTGTGTGTTTCAGGCTCAGCAGCTGATCACAATTTGCAGAGAGTACATTGTGGGTCTGACCATGGAGACGGAGAGGAAGAAGCTGCCCAAAGACACATTGGATCAGCAGAAGAGGCTGTGTGAGGTAAACATCTTCGGCTTTCTGACGTCACCTGAATTGAAAAAGCTGTTGTTGTAGACTGACCATCTGACGTGTGTGTCTGTGTTTCCCCTACAGATGGCTGCTTATTTCACCCACTGTAATCTCCAGCCGGTCCACATGGTGCTGGTGTTGCGCACAGCGCTGAACCTCTTCTTCAAGCTGCGCAACTTCAAGACCGCCGCCAGTTTTGCTCGTCGCCTGCTCGAGCTGGGGCCGAAGCCGGATGTTGCACAGCAGGTCGGTTGTGTGACATCGACAGCTTCATTTAGTGTTTTCAGTTTTGAGTAGGAAGCTGCACAGATGATGTTTTTTTTTTTTTTAGGCAAACCCAAAAGTTCACACTGGTTCCCTCGACAAAAAGACAATGGGATATTTCCATTGGATTTTGTATTATTGCAAAAAATATGCTCTGTAGCAAACACGTTTAAAGTATTTCATTTATTTTTTTTCTGCAAGATAATCTTCACCAAATCTTAACACCACTTTTAGAATTTTCTTTTAATCGTGAATGCAATCTGCAGAAGTAAAAAGCTAAAGTTAGACCATAAACTATCTACACCTCACGGTTTCATGAGCTTGAGTATACACAACAAGGCTGTGAAGCCGGGGTGATGTTTTGTAGTTTAATTTAGCCACTTGTTTTAAAGACGCGTAAAAGCTTTAAAATTCATGAGAGGGGTAATTACTGACGTATTTTATATCGTAGAACAAACATCAAAATGTCTTCAGCTTTTGTTAACCACAGACCATGTATCAAGCCATCAACCCTGTTAAAACGAAAACCCTGTTGACTTTGAAACGAGGGAAGCGGAGGTGCAGCAACTCTGACTCATTTCTGGGTTTCAGAACTCATTTCTGCAGCAGTCTTTTAAAAGTACTATACTGTTTCCTCATGTCTTACCATCATGTTAAATGTCTTCCCACCATTCAGACCCGCAAGATTTTGGCAGCCTGTGAGAAGACCCTGACAGACGCCCACCAGTTGAACTACGACCCCCACAATCCATTCGACCTGTGCGGCGCCTCTTTCGTCCCTCTGTACCGCGGACGTCCTGTTGAGAAGTGCCCTCTGTCCGGAGCCTGCTACTGCCCTACGTACAAGGGCCAGATCTGCAGGGTCACACAGGTGGGTCGGGACTCGGGACAGCCGTGCACAACTCCAGTCAAAATAATAGATTGCGTTGATATTCTGTTTTATAAAAGCACACTTTTGAAACAGTCAGTCACAAAAGTGTGGAGAGAAAGTATTTTCAACAGTAGCGACTGTTGCTGAGTTAATGAACTTAAATGTACATGTAGAATACTAACTCATACAAATCATCATACATTTTTATAGATCTTGTTTTCTTTAGATATGTCAGTAATGACAGAAGTTTCTCTGCATATTGGAGTTAAGTTAAGAAAACAAGTGTAATGGGTAGTAAGTGTTATCTTGTTACATCAGAAAGATTAGTTAGGGACTTCCTGGTTGATATCTGCGTCTCTGTCAGTAGAAACGGAGATTAGTGAGTGATTTATCTTTTTCATTATTTCCCCTCTGTAATCTTTAATTTCACTTTATTTTCCAGGTGACAGAGATCGGTAAGGATGTGATCGGTCTGCGTGTGAGTCCACTTCAGTTCCGTTAAGAGGAGGTGGACGAGGACAAGAAAAAGACAAATACATCCACACTTACTCTGGAGAAATAATACTATTATTAACACGTGAAATGAAAGCAGAGATATATATGTTTGCTCACAGTGATGTTAAACTTCTGGGATCCTTTTAACTATCTTATTCATATGCACCACCTATCCTTCAAAAAAGCTATTTCGCTGCTGCGTCATCTCTGTGCTGTGGCTTTAATAGAGCTGTAAACTTAACTGTTATCTCTTTCCTGACTTGTATGAGATGAATAATTCAGTGAGCAGCACTGCTCTGTGTATCTGGGCAAAATGAAAAATAAAAAAATGTCTGTTTGTGAATGGAAATGAGTTTGTGTAGTGTGTTTTTGATGTGGTATGTGGGCACAGCTTTGTGGCCAATGTTACTTGGGGATGATGGTTTTATTGCATGTATAAAAAGGTAGAGTAATCAAAGTTCACCACCGAGCTGAGTCATGAGGGAAGTAAAGAGTTGAATCGCTCTAGTTGGCATTATGTTGGGCCTTTACATTTAAACAAGGAGGCTAGGTGTTGGAAGGAGAGAAAGTAGTTATTAAATGTACGTATGATGATTATTTAATATATATATATATATATATATACTTAATTACTTCAGTTGCAGAGATCCAGAGCTGCCATTTTGAATGAGTCCGTCTCCTTTCAGGGTAGCGGAACCAAACTGCGGAACCCGGACGCTTTCCAAGTCAACACCTACTGTTGTGTTCTTCTGTTTTTTCGAACCAGGAAGATGGATTTGCTGTCGAGCAAATGGCTCGTTAATTTGCTAGTTTGTTGGTTTTTCATCGGTAAGTTGTATTCAAACAGTTCTCATGTTTCACGTCCTTGTATTTGTTTATTAGCAGAGTGTTTCTGTACGAGGTGGTTAGCTTGATGGACTTCTTTGTGCTCGGAGCTAGCCGAATGCTAAGCTAGTAAGCGTTAGCCAAAAAACTGCCGTTTTGTCTTAAATCACTGCCGTTTTTTTTAATACAAGTTTCACAATATGGGGTTCAATGCAACGATTCTTGACCAATGTCTGTCAACTGCAAATTCAGAAATAATTCTTTTTTTATTTAGTTATTAAGTCTTTTCGACGACTTTCCGCTAACACTGTCACAGATTGCATCTCGTGATGCGCTCGAGGGATTAAATGCTTTGACCGTCAAGCGAAACTACATAAACTATTTCGTCGTTTAATGTTGAATTGGTTGTCACAAAGCAGATGAAGCACAAACGTAAGTTATTTTCACATCTTCAGGGTCCCCTGGTACATTCGGCATACAGGTGATCCACCAAAAATAGCACTTTGTTTGAATTAAAACGTTTTATTTATCTATTTATAAACTGTAACGTTACTGCTTTACTGCTGTAACTGTTAGTGGACCAACAGGTGAAACAAGCCGAAAAGCTACATTTTGGTGTAGCTGCATGTTGACAGTTGGTGTCTGGAAAGAGGGCAAATACTGACTCATTCAAAGTAAATATATCTGTCTTAATTTATTGCCACCATTGTATCAGAGAAAGGGTCATCTGCCCATATGCAAGAGTATTTACACAAAGAGATCTAGTCTCAAGTCTAAAATTAGGAATGTAGTTTTATAAGTGAGGGATAAAGGATGTGACTCTTTTAGTTTGTCTGAATAATTAAAACCCACTCTCTGTTTTTCTTTCTTTTGCGGTCTTTGTAAATGCTTTGCCATAATGTTATATTGCTCTCCTGGCCTGTGCTGTTGTTGACGTTTTTTTTCTTTTCTTTTGCAGGTGTCTGCTGTAATTCGGTGGAAAAGAAGATTTATGTGCATCTCAATTACACTATCCCGTGTGTGCGACTGCTCAATGCAACACATCAAATAGGATGCCAGTGTGAGTAAAGCAGCAGATTATTAAAGGGATGCTTTGTACTCGTCACAAGCATGCATTCTAGGAAAACTCGTGACAAGTACAAAATACTTTTATACACAGTTTGCAACTCTTAAATCAAGAGTATGTGCCCCTTATGGCCTCTGGGTGTCTTTCTTTGACTTGGTTATTGTAGTAAAATGCTTACTCGGTTTATTAAAACGTGTTTTTAAAGAGTTGTCTGTGTGGTTGCTCCAGGCAGAAACCTACAAATCAGTTCTGTGGCTTTGAGAGTCAGAAAAGATAAACCAGGCACATTTTCTATCAAAAGCTGTTAAAATGCAGTGTACTGTTAGAAAAAGCCCCAGCAGCAGCACTTTAGTCTTTGCTTTGTCAAAACCTTTCCCGTAATGGAGAAGAGACCCGGTGCACCGACATCGATTAGATGAACTTTCAGGACGTTTTTACCTCGTACAGCTGTTGTATCTCCTCACAGATGCTGATACTAAATTTCCTCTCTCTGATTTTAGCCCATTTGTCAGGTAATGTGGGCGTGCTCCATGTGCTCGAGTCGGAGGAAAACCTGGACTGGGTCCTGCACTCTGGTCTCAATCCTCCTTACCTGGTAATCCTGGAGTCTCCGCTGTTTACCAGGTACAGTGAACATGTCTCACCCTGCAGAGGAAGCACCTCTTATTAGTTCCTAAGAGAGGAAGCTCGATGGTATACTTCAATGTGTCACCACGTCAGAAATCAAGAGTTTACAGTTGTTTACATAGATTAAATAATAGTTAAAATATGTGTTCAATAAGTCCTAAGTATTCCTTTCACTTATAATACTCTTTCTATTTAGAGAAGCATTTGGGGGGTAAATTATAACATCAAGTCATGGCAGTAAAACTCAATCAGTCATAAGCTGTCAGTAAGAGAAATGTACCGTCTATCCCTGAGGACAGAAGGTTGAATCACATGTCTGACCCGTGTTTGTGCCCGTATCGTTTCCTCTGCCCCGTGCCGTCCTTCTGCCCGTCAGGTCCATCATGATGAAGTTGAAGAACGGCTCCAGCCGGGTGGCGGGCGTTGCTGTTGTGGCGGCAAACACAAACCCGCCCGACGGCTTCTCTGCTCACACCAACTGTCCCAACGAGAACACGGGTGAGGGTGAGGGTGTGCCTGCTGAGACTTGTCCCTCAGTATGAAACCCGTTACAGACATTTATTTATTTATTTATTGATGATCCTCAGGGGGTTCAGAGCATGAAATAACACGCTGTAGTGGATTCAGTTTTAATGTTCTGTGAACAGTTTCTGCAACATTGTAGAGTCTCCATATAGCCACGCGTGTACTTACAACACAGATTTAATTCCTCAATTCTGTATTAAAATGTTCTTTTACTGATTTAATGTATAATGCTATAGGTTTATTTAGTCACCGTCGGTTTTAATTCATTAAACTAATCATATTTTGGCCATCAGTTTGACGGACAGCCCTAAATACTACAATACCCGAGAGCTTCTGCCACCACTGCTACGGAGCAGAAGTCATTCACATTTGTGGCGTATTCAACAGGCTTTGTCGCCTGATTTCTGAACAAAACATGGCACCATAGCTGCTTAATTAATCCAAAATTGACCCAGAATACAAAACAGACTTTGATTTTTAATCAAAGAATCTGATGTTTTTTTTATTCATTTGTACTGATGATTGAACCGGGTGAATTTCATGCCCGTCCAAGCCGTGAAAAATAATGTTTCAACTACATTTATTTAGACTTTTACTTCACAGCTGTATAGGATGTATTGACACAGAATATAATATTTAAAAGCTCACCTGTCGGAATTGAGGAGCTAGATCCTAACACCAGTTTTAGCTTCACTTTCTATACTTTTAAAGAAATCCGTCCACTCTTCATGAGTGGACTTCTTTAGTATCGTGGCTGCTGACATGAACTGTGTGTATTTCCCTCAGGCGTGTACACAGAGAACTACGATCCAGCCATGGCCCATTGTAACGTGACAGTGTGGAACCCTTTGGGAAACGGTTTGTCCTACGAGGAGTTCGACTTCCCCATCTTCTCTATGAAAGACGACAATGACACTCAGGTCATACGACAGGTAATATGACAGGAATCAACAGAAGTTCATATTTTTGTCTGTTAATCCCATTTGATATCATCACTTTGTTGTCTCTGCTGTCACAAAATGTCTGTCTCGCTGTTTTCCAGTTGCCTCTGGTGTTTGAGAATAGACATATTTTAGAAGAAAAGTACACTTCCAAAGAGTCTGATCTGAACTTGTCCCAGTAGTGGTTGAGATTAGGCACGATGCCCGTGAAGCTTCAGCAGCACTTAAGATCTTCTCTCAGGAGCCAACATGTTGTGACACATTATGTTCAGGACCCATAAATCTTTAGCTGCTTTCCCACTCTAGTGTGTGACAAAAGGTTTTTTTTTTGCATATCTGCCTCTGATGCAGTGAGCGTGTTCATGTGGTTCTCTTCCTCAGCAGGCTGAATTCCTGTTACAGTTTATTTCTGTGAGTTTAAAACGTTGTGGTTGCTCTCTGTCTCAGATACGATGGCTGGGTAGACGAGGGAAACTCTCCTGTAAGCTTTTGATTTGAGGTTTGATCCCCGACTGTCAAAGTGATAAATTTAGTCCCAGGCATGGACGTTAACGTATCGCTGTGTTTAAACCTGCAAGTGTGCCCCTGAGCAAGAGCACCAGACCCAGTGATATACGTTCCAACTTGTTCTGAAGGATTGCAAACTAATTGAGATTCTCTTCAAATACTATTTAATGTTATCGAAACCCGTACACGAACAGGTTCCTAATGTGTATGCTGTTCTCCATCCGCAGTGCTACATGGACCATAACCGCGCTGTGAACGGCAGCACTCCTCAGTACCCGCTGTGCGCCATGCAGCTCTTCTCCCACATGTCCGCCGTCACCGACACGGCCACCTGCATGAGGAGAAATGACATCAACTTCAGCATCAGCCCAGGTATTCATTTACAGAACACTAATACATATCGAACAGGTTTACTTACTGTGCAAAGGCCATTTTTAAAAGGCTACACACTTTGTCAGGGAGAAAATCTATTTAAATGCAAGAAGATATCCAATGTTTATACTGTTTTTTTGTTCCGTGTCTCCCTTTAGAGATGGTTTGCGACCCATTGGGTGACTATAATGTCTGGGCCTCCACTAAGCCTCTCAACAACACAGCCAAGGGCCACAAGGACGGGGAGAGCGTGGTCGTAGCAGCAGCCAGAGTGAGTTACTGAGTCCTGACTCCTGACTCCTGTACCCATATTTCAACATTTGTTAGTTATTATCACGTGAGTTCATGAACACCGTTAGCATTTCTTCAGCCAGTATCTGCAGTGATCTCGCTCACTTTGAAAGCCTTCCCGTATGAGACCAAGCTAACATGGCGCACGTGATGTAACGGTTACAATCTGAGCTTTATTGACAAAATTATTAATCAGTCAATTGAGAAACTAATCAGCAGATACTTGATGATGAAAATAATGGTTAGTTGCAGCCCTGCTTTTCAACAGAAATGCATTATAACGTTGGTAAACAAAGACGAGGTGGGCTGCGTCCCCTCACAGTTTGCTTCATGCTGTGATTTAATAATGAGGTCATTGCAAGTTGAACTGAACTCCTTACCTTGATAAGATGTCTGCTTGATGGATCTCCTCTCCTCCCTGCAGTTGGACAGCAGGTCTTTCTTCTTTGATGTCGCTCCGGGAGCTCAGAGCGGCGTCTCTGGGTTTGTCGCTCTGCTGGCGGCCGCTCACGCTCTGCGGAATGCCACCCAGGAGGCTCCGCCTCCACGCAACATCCTCTACGCCTTCTTTCAAGGGGTCAGTCGTTTACACGTCACCGTTTTCACTGCTGTGCTTGACGAACAACTCTAACCGTACTCATATATTTTTTGGTTCTTTTTTTATTTGACTCCAGGAAACCTTTGACTACATCGGCAGCTCGAGGATGGTGTATGATATGCAGAACAATCACTTCGCTGTGGACCTGGACAACATTCACTCAGTGCTGGAGGTTGGACAGGTGTGTATGTTTCTGTCTTCTGTATGTAGCAACCTGCTCAGGCTGCCAGATTTTTAGGTAATACTTAAAGAGACATTACGTTTTTAATACTAGCAGTGGTTCCTAAAATCTATCTGAACAATAACATTACTATTTTCACCAGCCAACTTTTGGTACTTTGTATTTTGATCGTTTTTTGTACTCAGTGGACACAATTTGATTGGTTTAAAAAAAATATTGATAAACAGATGCCTTAAAAACATGATTAATGGAACCATAATAAACTGTAAAAACCTCATTATATTATTACAACATGTCAAACGGTGTGTATTTTATATCAAACATGTTGATACATTGTGAACAGATTCAGTTAAAAATATGTGCTTGACTCTTTTTCACTTTAACGTTATAAGACATGAGTTATGTTTCTGTACATGTGTGTGTTTATATTTCAGTGTGTTGAATTTGTTCACCGTAGGTTGGACTGCGTGCTGAGTCCAAACTGTGGCTTCACTCCGACCCGGTGTCCAGGAAGAACAGCAGTGTCGATGAAGAGGTTTGTATCCTTCTCAAACATCACTGCTCCAACACCACAACACATGTAAAAAATATAATTTAAACTGATAGCATAATGTCTCTAAATATAGCCTTTTAAAGAGGTGTAGTGTCTTAGATTGGAAAGATCATAAGATAAAGTGAAACTCAAGTGTGACAGCAGCAAAGATGATGTACAAACAGATGTATAGATTAGAGAGGCTAACTAAAAATACTATAGAGTACTATTTACTAGTAAGCATGTATTGTACACAATAAGATGCAACTATACACATTGTAAGCATGTACTGTACACAATAAGATAATACTATACACATTGTAAGCATCTATTGTACACCATAAGATAATACTATACACATTGTAAGCATGTATTGTACACGATAAGATGCAACTATACACATTGTAAGCATCTATTGTACACCATAAGATAATACTATACACATTGTAAGCATGTATTGTACACAATAAGATGCAACTATACACATTGTAAGCATGTATTGTACACCATAAGATAATACTATACACATTGTAAGCATGTATTGTACACGATAAGATAATACTATACACATTGTAAGCATGTATTGTACACTTATTGTAATAAGATGCAGGAAAATAAAACTAGAGGTACCGTATTCACCATATAGTAAACAATAGTGTCTCTAAAAGTGTCTTGTTGTCTCGTATATTAAGTAATACCGTAGCTGAACCTAATGAGAGGATAGTTACTTTGAAATAAATTATTATGAAATTAAAATTGTACTTCTGAAAAGATCCTAAAACTTTGATTAATCCTAAACAAATGTTAAGACTAAAACGGGAATAGATGTGGAAACAGAGCAGAGATCAAACCACTGAGCTCACAGCGTGTGTGTATTACTGTGTGTGTAACGTTTATTCTGTTATTGTGTTCCAGGTGAAGAAGCTCATCCAAAGCTTGCAGTCGGTCGCCACAGACCTAAACGTCTCAGTGGAGGAGCCTAATGTCTCTCAGCCGCTCCCGCCCTCCTCCTTCCAGCGCTTCCTGCGAGCTCGACCAATCCCTGGAGTCGTTATCGAAGATCATCAGTCTGCTTTCACCAACAGGTGACTCACCATCATTACACACTATCGCATTAAATTGTCATCATGGGATCCGCGTTGCCTCGAGGAATTGTCTTGTTTTGTTAATTTATTTTCCTCTTCTGTTGCCAGGTTCTACGAGAGTATGTACGATAACGCCGAGCACCTGAACATATCTTACCCATCCAACCTGACGCCAGAGGAGCAGCTTGAGTTTGTCACTGACACTGCCACGGTAAAGCTAATTAATCATGTTCCATGTTGTTGCAGAGTCATTCTGCTGTACATGTGGTTTCCATAACTAGTTGCTTTCATCAGTTGTGTAATCATAAACCCGTTCTCATTGTTTGATGACTTCTCAGTCAGTTCAGACAAGACCAAACTTGTCTGGTAATATTTAAGCTGTCGGGCTGTTGCTGTTTAATTTATTAAGTTCACTCAGCTGTTGTTTGGAAGCAACTAAATGAAGATCTTCTGCCTTTCTCTTCATGCATCTTCAGGCTCTGACTGAGGTGGCCACCATGGTCGCCCGGACTCTGTACGTACAGGCAGGAGGAGCAGAAAGCCAGCGCAACAACATCAACGCAGACAGTCAAATAGTACGATTTATTTAGCAATTAGTGGAATATGTTTTCAGCTATCTCATCCACAAGTTCACTATTTCTATATACGTGTCCCCTGTCAACACCGCAGCATTTATCCACCTGAATAATATGAATTTGTGCTTTTTTATTTTATCTAAAGTCAACGTCTAGTAAACAGTAAAAGTTGTGTTTTACATCTGAATTAAAGTTGTAGAGGTTTTACAAATATTAGTTTCTTCATCCACATTTAAGCCAGTAATGCAGATCATCTTCCAATATACAATATCAAAAGATGCTTTCATTTCTTTACAATGATATTGGTTTCCTAGAAAGCTTTTGTATTCAGGAGGAACTTTGTTTTTACTGTTTAACCGTCAACTTCCTGCATGTTACACTCGCATGACACATATCATTTTTTCAGTTTTTATTTACTTCTTTTACATATTACATTATATTATTATATTAGTTTGTTCTGTCTCTTTTGGTCCCTTGAAACAGGCTTTTAAGTAGTTTTTCTGGATAGATTTCTTCCTAATGACACATTTTTATTGGTGACGGACTCCGTTTAACTGTTTCCTGTCCCTCAGGTGACCCGGATGCTGTACGGTTTCCTCGTCCGGTCCAATAACTCCTGGTTCCAGCAGCTGGTCCCCTCTGACCTCATGAGCCACCTGAGTGAGTTGAGATACAAGCTAACATTTGTATGAGTCTAGTAAATAATTAACAAAAAAATGGTTAATTATTTACTAGACTCATACAAATGTTTAGTTTTGAAGCCGCTGGGGTAATGATGAATGTTACTGCTGTATTTGACATATTTACTCTTGCTTGCTTGTATTGGAGCCTAGAGGGCAGTCGGAAACCCTTTTCTCATTTTTGACGAAGCAGAGGAGACGGTACATTTGCTCTGTTGAGTCCTCGGCCCTGCATGCATGTCCAGAGGGGACATTTCAGCGAGCTACAGTATTTCCAGACACACAAAACTTCATTTCTTCTGTCCTCTGTCTCTCAGCTGACCGGCCCACTAACTTCTACGTCGGCGTGGCCCAGCAGTCCAGCGAGCCGACCTTTCTGGTCCAGTACCTGCTGGCTAACCTGACCGGTAGCACCGTCAACGTCACACAGGAAAACTGCCAGAACCAGAGAGAGAGTGAGGAGGACAAAGAGAACAAACATGTGAGGCCTACAGCAGTCTTCCTTTTACGAGTTTACTTTAGTCTGAGACAAATTATACCACAAGAATCGATACATTTATAAACGTATTACAAAAGGCCAAGGTCTCAAAGTAGTTGCAGACTATCTCTCTTTAGATTGACTGATCATTTAGTCAACACAATGTGCTTTACATATATATGACATATAATAATAAAACAAGTGCAGAATACAAAATGCCATAAAACTCAATTAATCTTGTTTCTCTCTAGAAATGTTATTAGCTAAACTCAAAACCTGCAGTTTATAGAAACATTGGTGGACAAGAAATAAAGACAAAGTGGCACCAACTTGTACTTAAAATGTTATATAGTTATTACATTTTTAATATATAAAGATAGAATAAAGGTAGATTTGGAATTGTATTGGAACTGTAACATCTTTGACTCATCTTTAATGAGAAATATTGATTTATGTGACCCCGCTCTGCCTCCTCCCTCAGCTGTACTACTACGTGTGGGCTCAAGGCGCGGCGCCTCCCAACAGCACAGAGAGGGAGGGCTTCTGCATGCGCTCCACGGCCCGCCTCTCCAAAGCGCTGTCCCCGGCCTTCGACCTGCGGGAGTACACCTCCAAAGACTACTCGACGTGGACAGAGTCCCGGTGGAAGTCCATCAAAGGACGCATATTCCTGGTGGCGAGTCACGAACTGGAGGTAAACCGTCGCTTCAGTCGTCAGAGTCAAAGACAACACACGTGATGCAGGTTTAAAACACACTCCTGTGCTTCGTCGATGGCCAGTGGTTTCTTCTAAAGGAGTATTGGTTATTCACGTGCTGTAGGAAGTCTGGACCGTTTGATGCCTCATATCATATCATATCATATCATATCTGGAAGCAAGTAGATAAATAGTGCGATGGTTGGGTCGTAATAATCCGATTTAAATCACAGTTCATATACATTTGTGGGAAGTAAAACCATTATAAAAGCAGCATACTCCCAGGATGTTCTTACAATACTGACCACATGTGAGAGCTCCCAGCTTCCAGGCTTTTATTCATTTTAACAGGATATGAAGATCAAATGGTGAGACTTGATTAAGGTGATCCATCACACTGAGGAAGACACAATGACGAGCAGGGACTGTTTAGAGGAACCTTCTTTGTTGGGGTCGATGAGAAAAGCAACACTTTTTAATGCAGCAATGTCCCAAATATACATGATCTTTCTCACGGTATCCATGTTGCTTATTGTTTGACTTCTTACTTTGATTTTTCAGCAAGTTTTCTTGCGAGTGCAGTGCTTTTCACAGTCACACAGTCGTGTTTCCAAAACCGCAGCAATAAAGGAGCTCTAGCAACAACAAAGCAGACTTAATGCTGACAGTGATGGACCACCTAACTCTGATACGCTTCAAGTCTCTGCAAGTTCATTTTAGCATCATACTGAAATGAAACCAAACCCTGCTCCTCTTACCAGCAGTAAAGACGTGTGGATACGGGATATTTTGTGAACAAATGTGCGAACAACATTAACAAGCGTGATTATAAGGAAGGTTCTGCTGATTGCTCCTGTCATGCGTGGCACTACATCTTTTACCGTGACACTCATTTAATGAGAAAATGTAGTTTGGAGAGCAGACGTGTTTAATCGGGAAAAGCTTGTGGTGAAAGATCTAGCCTCCTGTTGCCGGTCGCTCACGTAGAGTGAAAACCACAACGATTTAAGACTCCTGATTACAAGACAACATGTTGTGAAGTGGGAACAGTGCGTCGCTGTCTGCCACTGGGGGGCGCCAAAGTCCAATATGTTAAAATTCTACACATAGTGACTTTAAAACTGCTCTGATCTAATATTTTTATATTAACAATGTATGAAATGCGTAATCTGAGAGGCGTTAATTATCAGACTTATTGACTCTTCCAGATGGTGACGCTGGGCGTGGGTGTCGGCGTGCTGCTAACATCTCTGCTGCTGACGTACTTCATGAGCTCGAAGGCCGACATACTCTTCGGCTCGGGGAGGGAGCCCGCCAACGCCACCTACTGATCCAGACTGAGGCGACGCCGGCCCACGACCACGACCACGACCACTACTACTACTACTACTACAACTACTACTTCTATCCCAACCAGACATGGACAGACAAACCACCAGTAGGTACACAGGTTAGAAACAACAGCAGCAGCAGCAGCAGAGGTTTTTTTCTTTCTTTTCTTTTTTTAAGAAGACGACGACTCCATGTTTATGGACTCACTGAGGTGAGGCGTGACACGAGGACTGGACCGGCCTGGATGGATCTGGACTCATCAGGGTCAGAAGACACTGGTCAGGCCCTGTCAGTGGAAAAGATGTTTATATTTCTTTTGTTTGTTTTCTCTTATTGTCACAGAATGTTTTGTTTATGGGTGTCTCGGGACAGGCACTAAACATCGAGCATTATTTTGGGCGTGTTTCTGATTGTGAATATGTAAATGTGACTGAGTGTGTGATCAACTGACTGTGTGACTCGGTGTGTACGGACTATTATGAGCGAGTGTTTGTGTCTGAACTTTGTATGAGGAATGCGATGGTACGTGCAATACTGCCTCTGTCTTCTCTGTCAATGTAGTTAACTTATCAATCAGTACTGAGATGAAGAAACCACTTTTTTGAGTCCGTGAACAAGTAGTTAAATTTAGGGTTTTGCAAAATCTGGACATGTGCGGTGAAGTATTTTGATAAGTTTTAGGTTCTGGGATGTTGACAACAATCCTGAATATTTATATTGTTCACTCCCAGTACACATATAACTACACGTGTATGGAGTTGCAGACCCACTGCAATTTCACATGTCGTGTGGAGAAGAAGAATTTCCCAGCAGCCCCGGCGTGGCTGACAAACACTTTATTTCATATCGATCAGCTGCCAAAAAGAACCACGTCAAATCCGGTCCAAACGTCTTGTGTTCCGACACTAAAGATGCGCTGGTGCTCTGGCTGTGCACTCTTTTTGGTTCAAAACCTTCTTCGCAAGGTTTCTTTTTCTGGTAACTTCAGTTCAAAAAGTACAGTTTAATTGTGTCAACGCTCAAAAAAAGGTTTTGAATTCTGTTGTAATTTTAATGGCTGGAATCGATGACCAGTTGTGATGCCTTGATGAAGAAATAAACACATTGCTTCTTTTCAAGTTTTTACTCTCGTTGTCGACTCACTGACGAAATGTAATTGATGTTTTAAGAGCTTCCTGTTACAGATGAGATCGCAGCACTCAAACAACAGAAAACATCAAACAAATACTGTGACCACAGATTAGCGTTTTATTTCTGTGCGTACACATTTAAACGACATGACACCAGTGGTTCCCCTTAAGGAAGTCAATGAGTTGTGAACAGCTGATCAGACATTTTCTGCATCAGTCATCTTGTGACTGCTCGGATCTTAATTAAAACTCTAAAAACGTATTTAATACTATTCATTTTCTTCTTTATTGTTAATCTAGAGGTTTAAATGTGTTGAGGTCTCATTGGTTTGTTCCTGCTGTGATTAATCAGACAGATTATACAATTCAGTAATAAAATCAAGTACATTTTATTTATAAAGCCACAAATCACATATTTCCCACAGACATGCTGTCGGTGTCAGACATAAAGAGTAGACAGAAGGAGGAATTATGGAACAGCATGGGGAAGCAAAATGAAAAATATAAGGTAAAGAAAAATACTTAACTCTTTATTGTGGTTATTCAGTTGTAAAATTGGTCATTTCATGCTAATAAATCATGATCGAGTAAAAAGTCTTCCAAGTATCTTAATGAAACCTGCAGCCACTCTGAAAGTCATTATATGAACAAGTTAGTAAGATTTAACCTGCTGGAAAAAGACTTTAATCTCCTCTCCACTCATACAAACTGTATTGTAATAAGATACATTTAGTTCAAAAAATAGTTTTGCCTTGATATTTATTACTTATATTGAAACAAACCATACAATCCCATCAAATAAATGTGAGTTATACAGTAAAGGCATTAAATACCATGACTTCTCTTTTTGGTATTTATCTAATGTAATTCTGAGGATGACGAGTGAGGGCAGGACATGACTCACACAGCGTATTACAGGACACATGTCTCGTTCTAATATTTCTTTGGGTCAGGATGGAGTTTGTATATCTAAATGTCTTAAAAAGCTGCTGGTCTGAACACAAACGAGTCTTCACAGCTCCACAAAGGTCAGATTGTATATAAAAACATCTGATGATGATGATGTTGGTGGTTTCTGGAGGATTTTTCTTTTTCTCCCATCAGCAGCTCCATAAACTGTTTTATGAGCCGAGGGAACCACTTTACTTTGTGACATTATAGTGTCCACTTCTTTTCACTGAGTGCACTCATGTGTGTGTGTGTGTGTGTGCGTGCGTGTGGTAATGGATGTTTTGTGGCTGAACACACACAGTTTCACAGGGAGGAGGAGGAACAGAGGAGGGGCCAAAGAGGAGCGGAGGCGGGGCGCACGGTGCTACGGCTGAGTGGAAAGAAAGTGGAAAGTGAGAAAATACCTGAATGGACAATCTGGAATAAGTAAGTAGTATTTTTGTGTGGATAATGCCTTGAAATGCTGCTGGTGGGTGATTGTGTGCGCTGCTGTAGCGCAGAGGGAGAGAGAGGAGGAGGACTCGGGGCGCAGGAGGTCTCCGGTTTCCCCAAACAATAGTCGACAGGACGCGATGGTCGCCTTTTTTTTTTTTTTTGGGAAACCGCAGGGAACTTTAGGACCCTCATCGGCTCTATTGTTGTCCTCACCGAGGCCACGTAGCTCTGTGGAGCGGTTTTAAACGTGGGAGAGAGAGAGAGAGAGAGAGTGTTCATACATGTTAGAGAATGAAACGTTCAGAGAGAGAGAGAGAGAGAGAGAGAGAGAGAGAGAGAGAGAGAGAGAGAGAGATGAGAGAGAGAGAGAGAGAGAGAGAGAGAGAGAGAGAGAGAGAGAGAGAGAGAGAGAGAGAGAGAGAGGATGAGAGAGAGAGAGAGAGAGAGAGAGAGAGAGAGAGAGAGAGTAGAGAGAGAGAGAGAGAGAGAGAGAGAGAGAGAGAGAGAGAGAGAGAGAGGAGAGAGAGAGAGAGAGAGAGAGAGAGAGAGAGAGAAGAGAGAGAGAGAGAGAGAGAGAGAGAGAGAGAGATGCGCATGGAGGAAAAGAAACGCGTCCAGTTTGATTGTAGGCCGACGGTTTTGATTTTTTCTCCTCAGCTGAAGGACCGCTGGGAATTTCGCGTGCGTCCATTCATTTACAGTGTTGGAGGAGCGAATGCGGAAGAGAGGGCACGAGCATTTTTTTGGGGGGATAATTTGGCATCAGGACGCGACCAGTGGGGCCTGGGAGTCTCCCATTGTCCTGCCGTACAACACCCTCCTTTTCTTTCATTTTCTGGGTCGCACAACTCTTTATATTCGCCATAAATGCTCCCGGATCCCTCACAGTAAGTCCGCCTTCTTTGTAGCCTTTTGTGCATGTGGAGACATTGTTGAATTATTGATCCACGTTACCTCATCCGACAACAGTGGGAGGATACAAATGTGTCCAAATGGCTCTCGCGTCGTTGTTGCGCCGATCAGACTGAAACAGTGTAATGTAGCTGCAGTAGCAACAGGCCTGGTGTCCTCAGCTGTGTGTGTTATAGAGAAACAAGAGAAACAAACTGTACACTGCTGTAAATACTCATGAGAGGGAGACAGAGGAGCACAGTACACTATAAACTGTTACAGTGATAAGACAGGCCATACTAATACCATCAAGTATCCGATAGTACTATCACAGTATACAGCTGGTGCACTACAGGGGGGGTTTGTTGACACACATGGATTGAAACAGCCTGTAGGAGAATCACTATGAATGTTAGGTTTGTGTAATGATGTCCAGTGGGGCCTTAAGTAATTCATTTTATTTGAATCATTAAGTCAATTAAATTTCAAGAAATAGTGTTTTCTATTAAGTATAAAATAGTTCCCAATGAGAACTCTTCCATCTGTAGATCATCTAGTGAGTAAACCATTGAAAGGCATGTTGATGATGTTGTTGTTGAGGTTTTCAAATGTCATTTTTAAACGCAGAGTGAACCACAAAAGAAAATACCTGTGTAGGGTAATAAATACATTCTCAGTCGACTAACACTCAGACGAGCTCGTCGACTAATTTAATCCACATGAATCATGTCGAAGCACCACTTTACACCTTGTGTTCACCAGAGATGTGCTCATAAGAGGGGGGGGGGCGCCCTAAACCTGAGGAGATAACACTGAAACTATATTAAACACAACTATAGGGCTAATATTGTTCATGGTTTGTCTGAACTGACCCTTAAACATGTTTGTCTAACTGGATTTATTATGAAATGTATTCGTCCCCCACGCCGTCTAATGGACCGGAGTCCCTCATCTGAACCACATCCATCTCATCTCGGCTCATCGAGCCACTTCCTGTCCCCTCAATACTTTGTTTGGATATGAAGACAGATTGTGTGCAGGGGGCTCTCTGACACACAGCGCTGACCAGAGGACAGGCCTGTTGATTCAACCATATCCTGTTAGATTTGCACACACACACACACACACACACACACCTGCTCCGGTTTGCTAGCCATGTGTGCACGAAGGCTGACAGTAGCAGTTGTCTTGTTTTTGCTGGTTTTACTGATGTCGTTTTAGGCAGCAGTGGGTGGTGGTCAGCCCTGTGTGTGTGTGTGTGTGTGTGTGTGTGTGTGTGTGGCCCTGGTACAGTGATGAGCCTCTTCCCCTGCTGGACCCTGGGTGTGTGCACCCTTATTTTCACAGTTGGCACATCGGGCCTCAAATGGCTGTTGAGCGGAGCTGGTCATCTCAGAGACGGCCCAGATTGCCTTCCCACCCTGACAGCTGCTGTCTCGCTGCCCGGGGCTCAGAATGTTTGATGAAAGCTTGATTTGCCTTTGGGGGGGGGAAAGAGGCTGTAAAATCCGACATCTGCTTGTTTCAAACGTGGCTGCATGTTCACGGCAAAATTCCTGAATAATTTTCAACGCTTTTAAAAGTCAGTCGGAGCGATTTATTGAGCAGCATGAACTTATATACTTAATATCCACATCTTCACTTTTTCAAGTTTATATGTACGTCACATATTTCTTACTTAAAAACTTCAGTCATTTACATAAACAGGAGGCATTAGATTAGAAATACAGGCATTTAAACACCAAATAAAGGCACAGAAATCATTTTTGCAAAACACTTGTTGCAGAAATATAGCTCTAATATTTGTGAATATTCATTTCAAAAGCTGAGATCATGATTGGGGATGGTTATTGTTGCCAATGCAGTCAGTTTTAGTACAGACCATACTTTTCAGTGTGCATCAGCGTTTAATTCAGCTTGAACTCAAAGCAGCCGAATAATAACTTTACTTAAATAAATGAAAATGAGCATTTAAATATGTGAACACGATTATGAGGAATCCAATACCTTGTTTTTCATACTCTGTGAAGAGAAACATCTCGGTTGGTACCAAAAGCGTCCGTCAGTATTAACTTGTCCCCACTCATGATGTGTTATGTAACTACAGGTTGAAGTGGAGCGTCTATAAACAGAGCTATACAGTAGGTTACCATTGAGAGCACCACGGTCATGTCCGATGGTTTAATTTACCGACACAAGAAGAAGAAGAAGAAGTTTAAAAGCTCAATAAATTGAACCAAAAGGAGCTCCAGAATGACATCGCTGGCACCAGACCAAAGTGTAGAAAAGATATATACATTTTGAATTCGATTGATCTGTCTTAAATACTTTGATTGGAGTACATACTATTTGAGGTTCAGTTAGTGACTTGTTAAAAAATGTCTTCGGTCAGTGGGGTTTATTGGTGACTCAGCATCTCTGTGTTTCTAGAATCCTGGCTATAAGGCCTCATTCTGGGAGAGATCTCACGTGTTTATAATGAAGTAGCATCAGTTCAGCTTGTACAGATAACAGTTGTCTTTGCTATCAGTTAATGATAGATATTAAATAGTTTTACAATCCTTTTGGCCCGAGCCAAAAAACCGTGGCACTCGTAGGCGTGACGCCCGACATCATCGCTGTTTAATCTCAGACCGCACACACACCTACGCAGATTACTGAACCGGCCTGTTGTGTGCAAACTCTGTTAAAAGCTGCCCAGAGAGCGTGAAGTGAACAAAGGTCATTTTCTTTTTTTAGAAGCCAGACTTTGACTTTGAGGCAGGGTGGTGAGAAATTAACGAGTTAAATATCCTGAAGAATCCCACCACTGTTTGATTCACGAAGGAACAGGAACCGATTCTGTGTTCGTAGAAGAAGTCGATCGAAAGACACGAACGATGACGGGTCGTCGCTTGTGTTCAGACGTTATTTCAATACTGTAATTTAACTTTAATGTTGCCGTGCTGACTGAGGTGGACCATGAGGATCCTGGTGAAGCTCATTAAGTAGGCCACAGGACACTGGGATGAATAGGAAACCTTATCCATCTCAGCGCTGGACCACACCCCTGAAGATCAAGCGCTCTGTCATATTCTCACTAACCGTCTGACTGGTTGGCAGACGGACTCGTCTCAAGCTGCCGCTGTAGTTGTTGCACAGCGCATCGTGTTTAACCCAGTGCTGCTCAGGGATCAGGGTAAGGGACGCCGCTGAAGAAAAGAAATGCAAGGTACCATAATGTACAAGTTAAAGGCATTCAGTGGATTTATCTTGTGTAATAATGACAGGACATGTTGGGAAATATGCGTATTCGCTTCCTTGCAGAGAGGTAGATGAATACATAGGAATCTGGTTTAACAGCTAAACATGTAAAAGTAAAGATAAAACAACGACAACGTTGGAGCTCATCAATACTCCGGTCTTTCAGAATTTAGCAGCGGTGCCTTTTCGATGCCTGGGTTTCATAACCTGGTTTTCGTTACCCATCCCTTGCTAGCGGAGAGTAAAACGTTAGCCAGTGCTCGCAAAATGTCAGCAATTTAAGATATACAGTATGCTTATTCGCAGACATGAGTGGTTTCGTTCTTCTCATCTAACGCGCAGCAAGAAAGCAAATGCATGTATTATCCATAACGTCGACCTATTCCTTAAAAAAAGGGGCCCTCCAGTGATTGTATTTCACTTTCACAGAGAGTTGGGGGACTTTTGAGAGACAGATGTAAAGGCTCCAAAAACGTTTCCCATAATGCACCCAGATAGCATCTTTCATGAGAAAGCTACCTGCCTCGTAGACGCACCTGTCTTTCAAACACCATGCCTCCAGTTTGTAACAAACTCTTTCTGTTAGGAATTGTCAGAGATGAGATAACACTAATGACATCACCGTGACATCATCAGGGTTGTTTTTCTAGAGTTGTTTTGATACCAGTTTTCAAAATGCCTCCTAAAATGCTAGATCGGGCATCGGCGAGTATGCATGTCTATGCACCGTCTTAATGTTTCAAATTGGTGGAAAAAATAGTTTAAATTGTATAAAATAGCTGCAATAACATGTAACCAACCAAACCGGCCATTAAGGACTCAAACGCATCATAAGCAGGCCAACACTAGAAAGAGAAATATCATAACCTGATGTACCAAAACAGTGGGAGTTTGTGATATAGACTGTAGGTCACATCATCCCTGTTACCAGTATGCGAGGCTAAAATTACAAACCAGTTTCTTTTCTCCATTCAAGCGTTTGTGTCTTTTGAAAGACGCGAGGTTTCACGTAGGATCCGCTTTAAAACACTTCTCATACGCCTTTCATACCACATGTGTCCCATTATGAGGAAAGCAGGTCAATCTTAAGTGTTATGACGTCATGTTGACATGACGACTGAAAGGTCAGTCCTGCAAAATGAAAACAGGACGAACTTCCTTGTGAAATGCAGCCGTCTTACAGAGAGAAAGCCGTTGTTTAACCTGCAGGGATCCACATTTCTTCATCAACGTCAGCTTTACAAGTTAAGAATACAAAGATGCAAGTTTGTTTTGACTAAATAATATTTACATTATCATCATTCAGCACATCAGACTGTTCACAGCTGTGCCAGAAACCTGTATTTACTGTGTGTATGCTTTGTGCGTCCAACCGTCCAAAACCAAAAAGATATTTAATGAAGTCGGATCACTGGTGATGACTGGATATCTCCTCTGAGCATGAAGCACTTTGTTCAACGTTACCCATCCCTATAATCCTATTTCATGAGACAGGCTGCAATACATCTACACAACTACTGGCAAGAATACAAGTACATTTGTTATAAATATTCAGGGTCCTCTGAGGATTCATTTTACATTTCCTGGTGACTCCCTGACTTTTTTTTTTATCTGACATCACCATCAGGGTAAAAATCTCCCTTGACCATTTCTCTGCATTGAAAAAAACATTCGCAAATGTGCTTGAAATTTAACTGTATTCATGGTCCCCATAGGATGAATCCTTTTGGCTTTTTTCCACTTGTACGCAGAAATCTAACAGATCGCCCTAAAATTCACTGAGCACTTTCATTCTCAGAGGATTATCGCTCAGACGCCTCCACCCACCTCACACCAAAATGTAAACTTCACACACGGCATACCTCATAAATAATACACGGTGATGAAATCCTTCATCTATAAGTGCCGTCCTCACAACAACCTTTATTTATCACTACGATATTTTGCTGTTTAGACTTCTATTCGTGTCCTTTTTTTTAATTGCTCCCGTTTGGATACATGCATGGCTTTAGTAAAGGTTGTTGTATCTAATGTACATGACGTCTACAAACATTTAGTGTCACAGAGCAAACTGACAGATATGTGAACGTCACATACAAACAAACACGCTATACGTTGCCTTACTTCACGTGTGATAGTCTGAGATGCATAGCAGTAAATCAGCTGCTGTGATCTTTACCCTAGAGTGACTCATCTTACAGTGTAATTGTTTAAAATATGGACAGTATTACTGTAATGGCTTAATTGTTGTTTTTACGGGGCGGCGGGTAAACACGAGGCCAACTGATGAATTCAGATTGTTATTTTGGCCGATGGTTTCTCTGTCTGGGTAGGGCGAGTTCCAGCTAAACGTCCCCAGCCATTAGATAAAAACACTGTTTAGATTCAGTTTATTGCCGGTCTAAGAACATGTGGTTTGCCTGTGAGTCTGTAACTACTCTCCCTCGCCATATTTCCTACTTTACTCCACTTAAATCCGCTTCTCTATCTGCAGGACAGATCTTGAATCTTGGTCTTTTAATGTGTTTTTTTTCGGTGTTTAGTCACGCAACCGTACCACTGTACTGTACAGTTGCGTGACATTTACAGGGCAGGTTCCTCTCTGTTGCGGAGATAAATCATGTGGTCAGCATGAAACCGTTTTACTGCACTTTATGTGGCATGAAAAGCAGAGCGTGACTGTGTACATAAGATGCTCATTCCTCTGCCATTACTATAGATAAAAGCGTCTGATGATACAGCAGGAGGAGGCTGCTACTCATTTGAGTTTCGTGGTCTGGAATAGGCATGTGGAGGTTTTTTTTTGCACATGGCGGCAGGGATTCAAGATCTCTCGTCTGGTAAGACTTAGTGGGTTTATGGGTGCTGGATAAGGGGGCGTTTCCTCTTATGACGGAATATGAATGCTGTAAAACAGAAGGAGTGCACGAGAGACTCTCAGAAATCCCACGGACAGATTCGTCTTCGCACAGTATTTTGGCTTGAAGGGGGGAAGTGGATTTTAATCACAAAGGCGCTGATGGAGCAGAAAACCCACATTAAGTCAAATCAGGACCCCATCAAGACAGCGATGGCAGCTAACGTCCCGCTCCGGTTCCACCAGAGGCCCAATGAAAGCCAGCGAGCGTCACCCGCCCTTTATCACTTAACCAGCATATGACAGTCCAACATCCGTCATGCCAACACTTTTATTTTGCCCATTTAGTTTTGGAGAACGGAGTGGTCGGAGGGGGCGGCGTAAGGTCAGGTTTCCACAGCAACTGTCAACCTCCGATCCCCCCCCCCCCCAGCTGAACACCCTCTTTCATCACCATGGCAGCGGAGAGAGGCCCTGTCTCCCAGGGGGACGAGGGGAGTGTGGGAGGGAATGTGAGACGGCGAGAGAGAGAGAGAGGGAGAGAGAGAGAGAGAGAGAGAGAGGGCAAACAAGTTTTGTGAAAACACAGTAATGCAATATGGCCGCCATTGTGTCCGAGCTGACGGCGGCTGAAGCTGCCGTCTTGATACAGCCGCGTGATGATGAACCTCGGCGAGACCCGGAAGACCAAGCTGAAACCGAAGCCTCGGTTTAGGGTTGTGTGTGTGTGTTGGTGTCACTCCCAGTGCTCAGTGGGCCCGGGTGAGAGGTTTGAGTCACACCAGGAGTCAACAACCACAGACATGGACTCTTACATCTCATTTTACATCATATCGTACAATTAAACTGATCTAAATTTCTAAATGAGACAATTTTTCATACCTGAACTCAAACATTTGCGTTCTGCTGCTCTTCCAATGTGAGGATTTGCTGCTTCTCTCTGTTTTATATCATTTTATGAGTTTTGGACTGATGATGATACTTAATTGTCATATCAAGCCTGAGATGTTTTTTTTATAATCATATACTGTATGTATATATATATATATATATATATACTGAACATTTTACAGACAAAAACTAATAATCAAATGGAGAAATAAACTGAAGATCATTGAGGAGGACCCTCCAGTGATCGACATGGACAACATCTAATAACAGTCTGGCATCAGCCCAGAATATGAACAGATTAATGTCGGCCATAAAACTGTGTTTACAATCGCTTTAAGTTAAGTGTAGTTCTGAAATCATCAGCACATAAATCATCACTTAAAGGGGCCTTTAGGAATTTCTTTTTGTAAACAGACAAAATGTACGTTTGTATTAAAGATTTTATCACCAAATGTTAAAAGCATTTTCCTTATGAAACATTTGCAATAAAAACATTCTTGTATTTAAATCCCTCCTTGTTATTAACATACTTCTTCTTCTTCTTCTTCTCTGCCTTTACCGTTGCATTGAACCATATCTTAGAAGTCTCATGGTCTGAAGTTTTTAAACAAAAACACTACTTATTAAACTTCTTTTAAACGTCCCGTTTGAAAGCCAGATATGAAGGAAGTGTTTCCAAACGATGTTTAGATGAAAGCCTTTAATGAATTATATAGAAGGGAAGCTCAGAATAGACCCTGGGGAGCTTTAAGTGTATCCGTCTAGAATAGATGGTCTGGTGTGATAACTGCTAGAAACACTAAGGCAGGAAGCTCACAAAGAAGGGCTTTAAAGATGATGTCATGTGTAACTGTTGACTGGTAGTTATGTTAAGAGTCTCGTGGATCTTCATCCAGACCAGTTCAAATGTGGACAGCTGTTTGTGAGTCACAGCAGATACTGAGGTGAAGTGTTAAGCATCCTTCTCTCTCTCTCTGCCTCCTCTTTCAGATCACAGCCTCCTCAGCTCTCCCCTGCTGCGACTCTCCTACCCACCGTCCTCTCCCACCCCTCTTCTCCTCCTCTCCGTAGCCTCCCCCGCTCTCCCGCCTCCCTTCTCCTGCGCCCTCCTCGTCGGCCTCCAAGATAGATTCCCTCAGGAGCAAGGTTGACCTGCTCAAGCTGCCCCTGGCTCTCACCACCAAGTCCATCGCCGAGCGCAAGAGCCAGCTGGGAGGAGTCGGCGAGCAGCGGCGCACGGGTGGAGGAGGAGGAGGAGGCGGGCTTCGTAAAGCCTGCTCGCCGCCGACCCGAGACATGGACAACGAGTCGCAGTACTCGGGCTACTCGTACAAGTCCTCCCACTCCAAAAGCTCCCGCAAGCACAGGTTGGTAAAATACAAGTCCATTGTATTCAAGTGGCCCAATGTCACAAATCACAGATATAGCAATTGCGATATGATTTTCAATGTTAAAGAAATAAGAGCTGTCCCCGATCAAAGACATCCTTAGTTGACCAATCGATAAGTTGATTTAATTAAAGGAACTGTAAAACTGAGTAAGAAAGCTCAAAGCTGGTGAATATGGTGATGAATAGTAAAATAAAGTATGTTCAGCGACACAACCAGTGACCCCGTCTGTCCTCCAGGGATCGGAGGGATCGTCACCGCTCTAAGAGCCGAGACGGGAGCAGTCGTGGAGACAAATCCGTGACCATCCAGACTCCCGGAGAGCCACTGCTCGATGCCGAGTCGACCCGCGGAGAGGAACGGGTCAGTTAGCTGCTCTCTGTCCGTTTCAAGGAGCCACACTTAATAACCTGCCACTTATTAAAGACGTCTGGTATTTGTTCTGATTACAATGGTTGTTACTGCGTTTAGTTTAGTTTACATTTGTCCTACTGTTACTATTTAGCTATGATCCATTTTAAATAAAAGAAGTGTCTCTTTTATATTCCTCTGATGTCTCATAGCTGTCAGTCGCTGCATGTCAACCCTCGTCTGTCTTGTCAGTCAGTTGAGAAGCAGCAGGTGTCGTCTGGTGGTCTTAAAATACCGAAGACGTATTATATTAAGTTTAAAGGGCATGTGTTCATTAGAGGGACTGAGGATATTTGTTTGTTCCTGATATGAAGTGAAGAGGCGTCCTTCTTTAAATAGTAAAGAGGTATTTGTGTTTAAGCTTAACCAACCTGTCACCCTACTCCGCTGGCCTTCAAATGGCCCCATAGACACACAGGGGTTGATTTCTTATATAACTTCATAGAATATTATTATGGCAGAGTTTAAGGACTTGTCTAATCTTTTTCTTTAATAATTTTCTTCTCTCTTTACATCCTAAACACGCATTTCACATAAACATCTTGGGTTTCTTCCTTGATGCAGAATAGATTTTCACAAGTTGTTTGATTAATTACTTGACTTGTTATTCTTTAAAAGCGCAAAACCAGATCTGATTAATCATTTTATTCAGTTATCTAGTAAAAAAGACCACAAATGTATTTTGGTAAAACCTGCAGAAAAGCTTCATTTACATTTCATGCTTATTTTCGTTCTTGTATTAATCATTTGCTGCTGTTTTGTAGGACTAATGTGGAAATGAACCTGTAAACACTCGTGAATCTTGATACCTGTATCTCTGACAGGATGATAACTGGGGCGAGACCACCACGGTCGTCACCGGCACCTCGGAGCACAGCATCTCTAACGAGGACCTGACCCGCATCACCAAAGATTTGGAGGAGTCGACTCCGCTGGAGTGCAAGCGCTTCGTTGGCCCGGCTCTGGGAGGCTGCCTGAGCTTCTTCGCCCTGGTCACGCCTTTAGCCTTCCTCATCCTCCCGCAGGTGCTGTGGCGTGACGCCCTCGAGCCCTGCGGCACGCCCTGCGAGGGCCTCTACGTCTCGCTGGCCTTCAAGCTCCTGGTCCTGCTCATCTCGTCCTGGGCGCTGTTCCTCCGGCCTCCTCGCGCCACGCTCCCGCGCTTCTTCGTCTTCCGCTGCCTGCTGATGGTGCTGGTGTTCCTCTTCATAGCGTCGTACTGGCTGTTCTACGGCGTGCGGGTGCTGGAGCCCCGGGAGCGGGACTACAGGGGGATCGTGGAGTACGCCGCCTCGCTGGTGGACGCCCTCCTCTTCATTCAGTACCTTGCTCTGGTGCTGCTGGAGGTCCGACACCTGCAGCCGGCCTTTTGCCTCAAGGTGGTCCGGAGCACGGACGGAGCCAGCAGGTTCTACAACGTGGGCCACCTCAGGTCAGTGAGACGAGGACACACATGCTGAGTGTGTGATCCTTTGGATACGGAACAAAGATGAGAAGAAGAAGAAGTTAATTTAATAACGTCTGATATCCATTTTGGCCACACTTGCACTTTCATAACAAAACACAATTATATGTGTTGACAATTTGAATGTTATTATAGCATCTTTTAAATCATTCTGATGGCCTAAGTATTTGTTTTGAAGAGACAAAATATTCTCTGCCCCGAGGTCCACTTACTGCCTTTTTATGAGCTTTTAACGACACATCTTATGGTCTTCCTTATATCACTCGGCTTCAATCGGCTGCTGGGGCCCCATTAAAGGGATTGTTTGTGTGTCTTGACGTGGGGTTAAATGAGGTCGTTAGCCCCCAGTGTGATGAAACAGACGGGAGTTACCGCGCAGGAGCCGTGATACATTAAATGATAGTTTGAGGTGTAATATTGTAGATTCAGGTGTGTATTTGTTTTGTTTCATAGCATGACTATAAACCTGGTTTAAGGCGTTTGACTTCTCTTACAACGTCTGAACGGAGGATATTCCCCATTTGAATTCACTTCCTGATACAAGAATAGCCTCGTTTGGAAGTCGTACTGCTGTTGACCGTCGCTGTCATGTGTGTATACAGTTCATGTTCTTGCTTGGTCAGCAGCTGATGATAGATCACGTCCTTACTGTGACACTGATGATTGACACGCTGTGTTTTAGTATCCAGCGGGCGGCCGTCTGGGTGCTGGACCGATATTACAGCGACTTCTCCGTCTTCAACCCGGCCCTGCTCAACCTGCCCAAGTCCATCCTGTCCAAGAAGATGACCGGCTTCAAGGTCTACTCCCTGGACGGTAATCACAGCCTCATGGCCGCTCTGAAGCCTGTTTCTTAATCCAGAACTCCGGCTTTTGTCAGTTGACACGTTCAATGACGTACACTGAGGTTAAACCGTAAAGCAGCTGATTGGTCATTTGTAACTATTCCCCTTCGACCTGAAACTGCTCTCCCTGACTGTGAGAGTTCAGCGTTCTCTCACTCGAATATGAGCATCAGCTAAATACCTGAAATGCAACCCGCTAATCCTCTTCCTCCGCATGTGTCGTCTTGTAGAAAGCACCACCAACAACTCATCGGGCCAGTCGCGGGCCATGATAGCAGCTGCTGCCCGGAGGAGAGACAACTCCCACAACGAGTTCTACTACGAGGAGGCCGAGATGGACCGCAGGCTCCGCAAGCGCAAGGCCAGGTCAGAGAGATGTTCCTCACTGAACTCCTGGTGTGATGTGAGCAGGCAAATCACTGTCGCGTGTGATTCGTCACAAAGAAATCGACTTGAGCTGATAATGTCAGCTAATATTAGCGTAGCACAGATATACCAGTATTGCCTTATTTGTAGGGCGATTAGATGCTTTTGCGGTATTTTAGAAACAGCGTCTCGCACACACACAAAAGTGTTGCATAGTAAGTTCTCTGCTGAGAGATAAGCACACATCCGAGGAGGTTTATAACGGTGCTTTTTTTCCCTCAACCCTCCAGGTTGGTGGTGGCGGTGGAAGAGGCCTTCACACACATCAAGCGTCTCCACGAGGACGAAGTGGCCTCGTCCCCCAAACACCCTCGGGAGGTGATGGACCCTCGGGAGGCGGCTCAAGCCATCTTCGCCCCGATGGCCCGAGCCATGCAGAAATACCTGAGGACCACCCGGCAGCAGGCCTTCCACAGCATGGAGAGCATCCTCACACACCTGCAGTTCTGCATCACACACAACATGACGCCAAAGGTAAAAAGATTGTGATCACTGTGGCGAAGAAAAGCTGAATGTTGTGTGTCTTTAAATTTGTCTTTTTTGTTTTGCAAAACATTAAATTAAAAATAAATTCAGTTTTTTCTGCACTAAAATTTTATGTCAGGGCTTCAAAACAGCATTTTAACCATCGCACAGTTCAATTAATAAAGAAATTATGGGAAACATTTTCTCAGTGCGTTGAATCTGGACGACCATCTTTATTACAGCCCTAACAGCGATGCACATAAACATTTAGAGTACTAGTACTAAGATGTACAGATACAAAATGTGTCTTATTTAAAAGTGTCCTTTCATAGATTCAAGTTCAAGATTGGCAGCAACAATGACACGAGACAGATTATAGAAAATCAAACAGAGGTGCTGTTGTAAAATAATTTACTGACCGCCTACATCCTCTCCCGTCAGGCCTTCCTGGAGCGATACCTCTCCCCCGGCCCCACCATACAGTACCAGCAGCAGAACGGCAGGGGGCGCCAGTGGACCTTGGTGAGCGAGGAGCCGGTGACCTCGGCCCTGCGGCAGGGCCTCGTCTTCTCGCTGCGACGCCTGGACTTCTCCCTGGTGGTCACGGTGACGCCGCTCCCCTTCCTGCGCCTCGGGGAGGAGTTCATCGACCCAAAGAGCCACAAGTTCGTCATGAGGCTGCAGTCGGAGACCTCGGTGTGAAGGGTCTCCCCTTCTTTCTCCCCCCCCCACCCCCAAAACGCTGTCCTCTCTTCGTGCCCGCTCCTGCTGGATCACTGATGTGGCGGGACATGTGGAGGCCATGTGGTCCACTCGCATCCAATCAAAAGACACCATTCGAGGAGAGGAGAGTCTGACTCCTCCTCCTGTTTTTATGATCATCACAGACGCTCTGATATCAAACTGTGATCAGCTCAACGATTGTTCAAACCTGGAACTAAACGGATGCCTTGACTTTTTCTCCTCCTGCGTTGTGACGTCTTTGTCTTTTACAACACGCTGTAAAAAAAACAACAAAGAAACACTTTTTTTTTTTCTAAAGGGGACTTTTTTCTCTTTTTGTCTCATCTGTTGCCGTAACCACTGGACTACTTTACTGTGCTGACTCAACACATGAACACAGAGGAGGAGGATTACATCACATTTGTCACTTCCTCTTTTCTTGTGTCTTAAAGACTAACTGGAGCTCAGCTCCGACTGTGACGCTGGTGAACCACTGCCTTTCTGCTCCCTGTCAGAGTTTTCTTTAAGATGACAAGGACTGTTTTTATATTAAAGGGTGTGACTTTATTCTCTTTTTTTTTTTTTTTACACTTACAGAATGTAGCATTATGTGCTTTGAATTAACACATGGCTTTCTTTCTTTTTTTTTGCGGTCTGAAGGCCAAAATGTCTTTTTATCTGACTGTAAAGAAAAATGGAAGAACATTCCTGAGCTTCTCCAGACTCTCTCTGTTCATGGTTGTCTAAATATGCAGGTTTTGTTTTTATTCTACACTGGCATTTATACTATTCATTTGACAGTTTTAACAAGAAGACTAAACAAAGACCCCATTGGTGCCTGTTGTTATCATGCGATCTTAATCAGCTTATTGTACCTGGATAAGGACGTTAAAGCATAAGCCTGGTGTTGTTCTGAGTTCTTCTTACTGTCAACAACTCCCATGAAAATACCAGAAAACCAATAATGTGTTTCAATACTTTCTGGCTTCTCTTTCACTTTCTGGAAGTCTTTACTTCACAAACATTATGCTTTAATTCAATAAAAATGAGCCTAAAGACTAACAGCTGGGCACAAACTACTAAAACTGGAGTAAATTATGTAATTACTGGGCTCTATTTTATTTATTTTAGTGAGAATTACATTAATATCTCACCCAGTGCAGCTGTGGTAGCTAATGGTTTCCTATCAGGCTTTAGTTACACTAATAATATGGTTTAAGGAAGATCTATTTTTAGTTTTTGGTCTTTTTATGGGATTCGTTGAGAATACGACACATATGGATTATATCTGGACTTCTCATCTTTTGATGGAAGGTGCGACTGCGTGCAGAACTACTAAATCTACTTCCTATGTATCGGCTAAACCAGATATGGAGGTGGTCTGGATTGCATTGTGATTGGATGTCAACAATGTGCGCATGCAATTTGTGACATTTTGACCACATTAAAAAAAAAAAAAACTTTTAACGACACCACTTCCTGCCACCCCCAAGCTGCCCGGCAGGCGATCCCTCCCCCTGCGAAGGACAAATAGAGCTTGAAACATCTTCCTCAGCCCGAGGATCAACTCGTTGTTGTTTCTGAGGCTTTCGGACACATCTCAGGGCCGTCCTCGGTGGGTGGAGTTGCTCAGTTGTCATTGTGACGGTTGGAAGAGGAGGCCGTCATCATCACAGACTTTGGTTACAATCTCAAACCTCGTATATGAACATACTTTAGGTCTCACAATAACATTTATCCCCATGACACCTGAGCAACTCTCTGCTGAGAGGTGTTTGACATTATTCTAATACTATGTATAGTGCTACAACTATAAATATAATATATATAGTACAACTATACATATATTCTATATAATGTACAACTATATCTGAATTGCCAAAGATAGAACAACAAAGGTGTGAACCTTTTATCAAGACGGAGACGGACCTTTAAATTATATTTTAGATAAATGAGATCAAAAACGTAAACTTGTGAACAAACGATCGATCAAATCTTTTCAAGAAGTAAACAAGGTCAAAAGACGTCAGAAAACATGTCTTCTCACGTCATAACAGACAGCGGTTATAAAACAAGGTATTTAATAGAAGCTTGATTCTAAAAACATGTTCACTAAATCTAAAGGAATAACATTTGGCAGCCATTGTTGAGATGTGGTTGAAAGCTTTAGAAACTTCCATTTCAAGATTTGCACGGCGTTGACGAGTCCTGAGCTCAATTAACATATTCATATCCAATCACAACGCAGCATCGAGCCAACGAGAACACCTGTTAATACCAGGTGTAAAAGCACAGACCTGTGATCAGATGTCCATGTCCAGATAACCTTTCCAGTCCGCTTGTTAATAGCAGGAGTAAATGGGTCAATTATTTGTATTTATTTTACAATATACACATAAGGAATTCAGTCCTGAACAGGCAGCTGAAGTTAAACTATCAGCTGACTTTTATGGGTTTTTTTTTTTTTTTATTTGTATGCATTTCTAACAAAAGATCCCAAACCAGACGTGCGATTGTAACTCCTCTCTGCAGCTCCTCTGCAGCTGTAGCGTATCACCGCACTCGCCTTGTGCCACGAGCTGAAACGAGCACAGAGAACATGCTGCCTCCATCCGACAGCCTTACTCTCCAGATGTGGAGGAGCAGCGGTGGGGCACATCTGTCCCCACACCGACTCCTCCTCCTCCTCATCCTCCTCCAGGTCCCAAAACTTACTGTAACGCCAAAACGCGCCTGATGTTGAGACTTGAGCCGATCTGTTGCATCATCCTACAGTTTGTTGAATATTTTTTCTTTTTCCAGTGAAAATATGGTTTAAAAAGCCTGTCACAGTTACAAAACATCCAAATACCAGGTCCAATTCTAAGTGATCAAAATGCAGATGTTTTTAAAGATGCATGCTACATTTATTCCGGGTTTTTAATAATAACTTGTTTTCTATCATTTTGAAGGTGCCTAAGTTATGACGATGCAATTTTCCGAATGTTTTTACTTTTGAAAAACAAGTGGCTTGTAAAAAATATTTGTCGATTTGTCTTGTATTTTCCTCCTTTTGGTAACTGTAGCTTGTATAGTGTGATCGGCCTTTTTCCATTATTAAACCATGTATTCCTTATATGTCTCTTTGTTTCCTCACTTTGCAGCGTGGGAGGTCGGTGGAGGTGAAGCTATCTTTAAAAATGATGTGAACATAATGACCATCTTCACTGTTGTCTTGTGACATCGTTTCACACAGATTCTGCTTTCTAAATGTGTCTGTTCTCATTAATCGTGTTGAAAGTTCTGTGTCACTGGACCAAACAGTAGCAGGGGGTGTTTTCTTTCTTCTTTTCTTAAGCATTTAAGAGGAACTTCTGTGAAGAGAGGATGGCAGTGTGGTAGGCTTGTGGTTTTACAGCTTAAAAAAAACAAAAAACACGGACAGAGAGCCCCGGACTTCCTGTTCGCTGCTGCTGACAGAGCTCACTTCAGAGGGTTTGACAAGAGCTCTCGCTGACAGACGACGAGGGAGCAACACAACAGATCCTCTCTTCTCATCTGAAAGCCCAGCCGGTAAGATGCTGCGAGCGTTGCTCATTGCCGCCTTTCTGGTGATCAATCCCACCTGATGGTCAAATGTCACGGGGGAGATTTTCAACACACCTGTATGTAGCACTGAAAAAATTCTAAGTTAAACAGTGGGTGGGACACATTTCTGCTGGAGGTGATGATGATGATGATGATGATGAACGATGAGGATGATGATGTGTTTTCTGTGTACAGAGGCCGTTGGAGACATGAACGTATGTTACATCCTGGATGGGATTCTCATCCTTTACGGCATCATTCTCACCGTCTTATACTGCAGACTGAGGGTAAGACAAACAGGAACAACACACACACACACACGCACACGCGCGCACGCACACGCCACCATCACGAGTGTAAGAAAGTGCAGAACTGTTCCTTATGGGTGTGTTAGTGTTCTTCCAAATGACGATGCTGACTCGAATATTCTAAAAGTTTTGTTCAGAAATTCTCTAGATTTTGCACATAAAAACAAATTAAATGTTCCGCTATCTTATAGAAATGTAGATGATTCTGTCGTCAATGATCCTACTTCCCTCGATATATTTCCTCATTCGTATTTGTTTACGTTCATGCTCATTGTAGCAGAGTCTCTGGTGTATCTGCTCATTTTAGAAGCAAACTCTTCATATGGTTTTGAATATTTCAGCACTTTTGCTAAATCTCACACATTGGAGTTTAATTTACACCTCCTGACAATAATTTGTGCTTTCTGATTTGTCTTTGACAGATGACTCCGTCCCCAAAAAAGGCTGCCAAACACCCTAAGGTAAAATTAAAGTTCTATATTATTGTGGGGAGAAAAAAAACTAAAATATAGGACAGAAGTGGTTTACTGAAATGTGCTGGGAAAATGCTGTTTTCTTTAATGCTTTGGCTTCGTTTTTTTTGTTGGTATTTCGCCCTCAAAAGCAGTAGTTCTGCTTTAAAGCCAACCTCGATCTGTCATTTCCTGTAAGCTCAAGCTGACCACCGAACAACATTATTTATACACGCACACAAGTCACAGTTTCCACCAGTGTTTCTTCACACAAATGTGTCAAGATCCCACTTCCTGCTAATTATATGCATTCAAAATTACATTTAATCATTGATCCTCAAAGATTAGAATGAGTAAAATGGCTGTATTTCACACATCTCACACCCAGCGCTCTGCTGTGTTTCCACTGAAGCACACTTGATAATTCCTCTCAACTGTTTTTTTGTCCCACAGAAGCAGCCCGCTTCGGGAGGCATCTATGCGGTGAGACCTCTCATTCTAATGATTAAAAAGACATTTAAAAAGGCACATGAAGGAACAGTGACAGCTTAAGGCCCAGTGGATGGTAAAGAACCTTTTTTTATTCACCTACCTGGCTGTCAGAAAAGAAAAATCACACTTTGACTCAGTGCAGGAAATGCTCACAACATTGTGTTGTAGAAATGTATTTAAACTTTTAGCATCCGGTATTTACTTCTCACTAGTTGGATGTCTTGTTTTCTGCAGGGTCTGACCACTCAGAGCAGTGATGTCTACGAGACCATCAAAATGGATAAAAAGCCGATCGTCTGAGGGGGTTTGGGTGCAGAGAGGATGCCGAACCCCTCAAAGCTTTATACTGTATATTAAGTTGTGCCTGTGAAGAGTTGCTATGCATGACTTTTCTCCCTTTTCTCTTTGTAAAAATACTATTTTTATTCAGCATATCGTGTGTGAAATGTTAAAACTAAATTAATACAACGAGTTACTAATAAAGGCTTTGTCAGTGTGTGTTTTCTGCACGTCGCTCCGTGTTTCACAAGTTACCAAGAAAACAGAAGTTTGAATTTAGCTTTTGTTTCTCTTCGTGTTCCCTTTTTTCTGTACTTTTACTTCACTTCATGTGAAAACACACATGAGGAAGGAGTGCAACTAATGATTCTTTTTTTATTAACAGTTAATCTGCATATTATTTTTTCATAGTCTTTCAAGTATGTAAAAATGTCAAAATTATGAAAAAGGCCCCTCGCAATTTCCTAAAGCCTGAGGTGACGTCTTCTAGCGTCTTTCTTTGTCTGACCAACAGTCCAAAGATTCAGTTTCCAATGATATGAAGGAAAAAACAGAGTCAAATTCCTTCCATGTGAGATATTAGCTGATTCAGATATAAAACAGAAATTATGAAGATTTTCACAACTAAGAAGCTGGAAGTAGCATTTTAGATTTTTTACTTTAATTTTCTGTCAATCAACTAATTGATCAATCGACTAAACTCTACTTATAAAGTAGATTTGATTAGTCCTGAAAATCATGTTGTGGTTTTAGAGTTAAACAAATCTCGAGCTGATTCAAGTTAATTTGATTCAATTTTGCATCACAATGTTTGGAACACCATTTTACTTTCAACAAGTTTCATGTCCATTTTATCACTCTGCAGTTTTTAAAACACAATCTCAACTGTCTTAACTTAATCGCAACTTAAATTGTTATCGACTTCTCAGATATGCTTCATGTTTATGGAAGAAATCAACGTTACATGATCATTTTTGTCAATTTTCTGGACAAAATCAAAAACACGCAAAATAGTTCCAATCTTGTAATTCATCAGCATTAAGGGAGCATTTAGTTTGAGCATATAGACAGTTAATATAACATCTAGCATGTCAAAAAAATTGCTAATTCTTTACAGAAACATATAACAGCACCAGAGGTCACAGTGTTTGACAGCAGCAGTTCCTCAACTATTGTCTCGCCCACTTATTTACACAGAAACATAACTGTCGATGTATTCAAAACAGATTCATAACAGCCTGTGCGCTCTGTGGTTGTGTCCTGTTCTCCCTCAGGCTCTTCACGGCAACACCAGAAACTCACTCACTCACTCAGACTTCTGTTGCAACACAACACACTTTTGTTTCACACCTCAACGTGTGAAACAAAGGTTTTGGGGGCTCAGCTGCATTTGAATAACGGTGAATTGAGTATTTATTAGACGACACGTGCATGTTTATAGGGTTTCTGTTCGTATTATGGTTATTATTGATTCCCAAAAAAACTTCTGCTGTAAGAGAAGTGATTCTTTTTCTGCAAAATGACAATAAATGTATTGAATCAACCTTTTTTTTAAACTTGTTGCTGTTTTATAGTCTTTTTACTCTGTATATTTGTGGTTCATCACAGATTCATTTGAAGCATTGAGAGCCGATGAGGACTCAGGATGAGTAAGAGTTTCACTTGAATACAATATGTGTTATGGGGAGAAATATGAATGACATGAATATGAATTAAGCCCTCTGTTGCTGTCTGCTGCTGTAGCTGCAGGACATCATCAGTCAACAGCTGGGAGCATCTTCCTGTCAGAGATAAACAGTCATGTTGTTTTGGAAAAACTGGACGATTTGGAATTTCGCAAGAATTCATGCTGCTTTCAAGTCCTACTGGGAACTTCAAGCTTCAGTTTGTGAAAATCGTTAGTACCACGTGTTTGTGTGAATAAATGGCAAAACCATTTTTTAAATGGATGTTGTGGGGAAGCCAGTCTAATCTTTTTAAGATATATTATAGCTAAAAGCAGTGCCTGTCTTTCTAAACAATAACAGCTCCGACTAACAACTACAGATGAGTTACATTTTTTTTTGGGGCTATTGAAATGTCCACCATGCTGAAAGTAAGAGCTCACGTGACATGAAGGATCTCTCGCTGGTAATTAATTTGTTGGGGCGTTTATGTGCTCTCATTTTGTAATTGTGATTATTTTTTTCAGCTTTAGTTCATGAACAGTTAGAGTTGCATAATAAAATAGATTTTTTTTTTCTTATGATGCAATGCTTTATTTTAATTAAAGATGTGTGTTATTTATAAGCCTATACAGGTTTATAGCTGACAGTCATAATAAAACGTGATTTTAGTGGCCTGTAACTGTGTTAACCAACATTTCTGCTGAACCCTCTGTAGGTAGGAGTTTGCTATCCCAAACTACAGTGTGAAACCTTTTTTATTATGTTTTAATAATATTGTTTTCTGTCATATTCTCTCATTTATTTTGCTCTGTTTTTCTCTCTCTTCCATAACAAGCTCTGTAAAGTATGATTAAGATGAATTATTAACCGTAGATGAATACAAATAAATAAATCAGCTTATGCTGCAGGATTCTTGTGTGTCTGTCTTTATTTTCCGACACGATGTTAGAACAGGTGAAAAGAACGATTTTCTCAACGCCACACGGGCGTGTCCAGCTGGAGCAGTGGGCGGAGCCTGACGCAGACAGGTGTAGAGGCTCAAACCTGTGTTGTAGGTGTATCTATCTCCCTGTGCGTGACAAACAAGCAGGTTTCTGTTTGGTTAACACACGCTTTATTTTTATTTTCCGCGTTGGATCAAATATCATTTCAAGTTTCTACCTTCAGGTGTGTACTGTTACTCTGTCTGCTGAGTTCACGGTGCTGGCTCTGCAGAGGACTTTGCACTGGGAACTAAGTTTATGCAGTTTAAAACTTTCAACAATAATCAACCAGAGGACGACGCGTGGAGGATTTTTTATTTAGTAAGCATCATATGTGTGATTTGAAGAGGGAACACCTGTTGCACCTGCCTACCTGCTTGCGGACTCCTCACCGTGCGTGCTGCTGGGCTTCCTGTGAGATCTTAAAGCAGATATCGACCATGAGAGCTCGATAACCACAGTGTTGCCAGCTCAGAGAGGAAGGTGATTCACACCAGCTTTTATTTTGGGACTAAAGATGGAGTTGAAGGGGCAAAGGGCAAACTGTCTGGCGCTGCTTTTACTAGTTGGTGAGTTTTCTGTTACATTCATTTACATTACAATACACTGTTTTACACAACCTGCACTGTCTGTGCTTTAAATTTCACTTTTATTGTTGTTTTTTTAAGCTGCGTTTGTCCAGAAATGACAAAATTGTCAAAATATATGTTGCTTATTATCTTCTTGTGCTTTTCCAAAAAGTTTCTGTAATATTCCAAAAAACAAGAGTTGCATTATGCCTCCTACTAAATACACATTTAAACACTAACCTTATTGTATTTCACAATTTCTATAAAGTCATTGATACTCTATAAGTTTTCACTATAATATTCTTGGAAGGACAGAAAACAGAAGTTACAAACTGCTTTACAGGACAACGAAAAGGAGAATCATGGAAATAAATACTAACTCATGGTGCTTCGTGGTAACTTACATTTATTTTTATCTTAACATAATAACACTTTGATATTCCAATAAGCAAATGGAGTGAGGCTATAGACACATTTGTCTACTTATATGATATTTCTATATGTCTGTGCATGTTCTGTGTAAATCTGTCTGAACTCATGATTACTGTCTCTGGTTACACCATATCACCAGAAGCATGTGGACATCTCTGATCTTGGTGGCACAGTCCTACCTGTCTCTTTTCTGATGTGTGGGCGTGTATTTTAATTTTTCTGAAGATAGATGACCAAACATTAATGATGATGTTTCATTAATTCAGTATACACTCTTTGGCTAGACACAAACGTTCCTCTTTTACTTTAGTTTTAGACTGTTTTCATGATCCAGGTAGTTCCAGTGAAGGGAAATCTAAAAGCGAAATAAGATTTTGTTTTTGTTTTTTTTACACAGTACAGTGCTTCCAACCTTGTGGCAACAGTTTTGGTGAGGCCCTCTCATGTTTCGACTTGTGTGCACAAAGCCAGGTCCATCAGGAATTGGTTTCATTCAATTTTGGTGTGCAAGAACGTAACTGGCCTGCACTGAGCCCTCTGACCTCCTCAGCCCCAACACCCTTTGAGAATTGGAAAAGTCGGCTGTGATCCAAACCTTATCAGCCAACCTCACTAGGTGGCCGAGTGAGGAGCAAATCCTCTGCAGCCAGGCTCAGGGTCATCTGGTGGAACGTCTTCACAGAAGAGTGGAGGCTGTTTAAGCAGCAGATTTAACGCCTACGGCTTAGGAACGAAATGTTCAACAATCACACACAAACTGTTTGTCCCGGCAGGTGTGGAGAAAGAAGCAGCATGGCAGAATGTGGCTCAGTCACATTTTTACTTTCGGTAAACATGAATCACGACTCATTGCCCAACGTGCATCCGCCTGTTTTTTTGTGATTAATTCTGTCGCTACACGACTGCTCTTCTTTCCGTCTTTGGCCTTGGTTTAATTTAGGCCGCGCTGCTCCGATTAAAAGAGTAAATGCACCTTTTAGACTGTTGTTTTTCTCTTTAATCCTGCAACCAAAGGTGTGATAAGGTTACTGTTGTGCAGAGTGAACAGGAAAAGCTTGTATGTAAGCTTGAATGGCAGCCTTGTGACTCAAGTGGACCTGTGTTTGTCTACTTTGAGTGTGTGTTTAACTCTTTCAGTTTGTTGTTTATCTCGATTGACTCTCACCTCTATCTTCATTTCTCGTTGCCTTCCTCTAAAGTCAGTCTTATGTCTCATGTGTCTCTGTCTCTTCCCTTTCTTTCCCTTTTAATGGCATAAATGATCGAGGTGTTCTTCTTCTGTCGCTCTCTTACGACTCTGTCCTTTTTCTCTCTCCACTCCACAATTAGGTCACCCACACTGTAGTTCTTTGTTGGCCAAATTTAAACTTTCTGTGTGAAGAGACCAGTTTGTCCATGTGTCCGACTGTGTGGGATTTTATCTGTGGGAGACGGCCCTGTCCCATACTGGCTGTGGTGTAATCATTAATTGAGCTCATGAATCAGTAACTACAAAAAAAAAAAAAAAAGCATGTTCACCCTAGAAATCAAAGGGCAAATGTTTGGCTTTCCCTGTTTGAGTTGTAGAAGCATTGCTCTCTCACACCCTTTTCCCTCATGGTTGTGTTTCTGTCCCACGCTCAGACACTTCTAACCAGGTGTGATTAAAGTACAGTCAATCTTAGTCATCAGTCGGCACTGATGACAGCTTTGATAACACCTCACTCATATGAGACTCCAAGGCCACCGTACTGAAGCTGGATTAATAACGAATATTCTTTTGGAGTCGCCTAAAAAAAATTCCTGCGCTGCATTTATTAAAGATACAACGTTTTGGGTCATGGACTTTTGTCAGGCATCAAATTCACAACATGAAATCTTTCTACTAAAGCCACAGGCTGCAACTACTTCACTACTACTTCAGATCTTAAATACTTGAGGCAATTACATCCATAAATAATAAAAAATAAACATGAGACAAATGGTAGAGTGTAATGTCAACAACAATAGAATACAACTGATAAGTAATATCTTATAAGATATTCGGTGGGTAATGAAAAATAAAAGAGTTTTGTCAATAAGAGGAGTTGGAATAAGAGTCGGGTGATCAGACAATAACCAGTCCAAGTCTCATATGTTTTCATAATCTTCAAAATAAACGTTTAAACAAGACAATAGAATAATTAACGATCAAGGAATTCTAACAAAATAATCTGACACAACACAAAATATCAAGATAATGTGGAAGAACTTCTCAAACAGCATCAAACCATCACATAACAAAGACTCTCCAGAAGCTCTGTTCAGAGTCTGTTCACAAACGGGGAAACATTTCTGCTTTTGAAGAAAGAATAAAGACACATAAAAGCACTATTGTTCAAGTTGTTTGCACCGTCGCCCCACAGCATGAAGGTCCTGCGTTCAAACCGTCCCTGCGCCTTCTTTGAGGAGTTTGCATTATTCTTTGTTGTCTGCATGCCGACAGACAAGCAGGGTTAGGTGAACCGGTGACGGCCTGTAGGTGTGAATGTGTTCATACGCACAAACCTGTCTGGGGTATTCCTCGCCTCTCGGCCAATGCATCATCGGGTGACGTCAAGGCCTCCTGCGATGCAGTGTTTAGAAATCAATAGACTGTTTTTCATGATGAATACATGAAAGAAGGAAAGCTGTTGTTAGTTTTTAATCGTAGTCTAAAAGGAAACTTCGTCATAAGGGATCAATAGTAGTCAGTGAATAGTGGAAAACGATCACCACAAGTTTCCAGAGCCTGTGGTGATGTCATTAAATAGCTTGTTTTATCTGACCATATTCAAAACCCCCAAATATTCAACTTACAATGATAGAAAACAGAGAAAAGTAGCAAATCTTCACATTTGAGAAGCTGGAACAAGCACATGTTTGGTAGCAGCGTGACTCTGGGGATGACGATGACGGTCGGTCGGTCACTTTGGTCCCATCTGTTGGAGGGATTACCATAAAACATGTTAATATCTGTGATTTATTGCATTTTACGTGACTTTTGATACCACAAAAAGGCAGTTACCAGAGGCTAACCTTTTTTAATTAATGGTCAAATTGTTCAAGCGCTCTCCACGTACCTCTCACACTCCCTCACCTTAATTTGACGACACCGTCTCTCGTCAGCGGCGTGTGTGCAGGCGGACTTTGTGGAGCCTCCTCGGTCCGACACCTCCCTGCGCTCCTTCGCCGAGAGCGAGACCAGGCTGCCCTGTCACTACCAGGTGGAGAAAGAGGAGAAGGTGGTGCAGGTCTCCTGGTACAAGGAGCTCCCCGACGGCAGCAAGGACCAGATCATCACGGCCCACTTCATGGACGGCCACACAGGTGAGCTGCAGCGAGGGGTTAACAGTGGAGAGAGTTATGTCTCCAGACTGTTTGGTAGAGCAGTCTGTGTCTACAGTTACTGCGACATGATCTGTCCTCATCAGGCTTTTGTTCAGGAATTGCAATTGCAACGACCAAATCAATAATACAAAGTTCTGCTACTGAAATATGTTACTTCCTTTAGCAAAAGTACTCCTACAAAGATACTTGAGTAAAAGTAAAAAGTATCTTATTTAAAAGGTTCTCTGTGTAAATAGAACATTAATGACTTAAAAAGGTGAATTTCTGTTCTTTCCGTGCAGATTAACTAGCTGTCCAATTTATAATAGAGACTTAACACCAGCTGTGCTCTTAAATGTGTGTGATTTCAATCATAATCAAGTCCTCTACTTCAGTAGTAAAATATTGTGTTGTGTGTTGTGAATGCTTGCTGGAACAGGGCCATCTTTATTATTATTATTATTATTTCCACCTGCTTCTTCCTGCTATGACAAGTCAAAATGTCTGCTGCTAATGGTTGAGAACTGGTTGGTCAGAAGAATAGAGGTGTGAATCCCCTCCAGGTTGGAAGGGAAGTGTAAATGGGCAGGAATACAAACTTTTAGATACACTTTTAGAGTATTTGTTTCAAACATTTTATTTCAGAGAGTTTGAGTGTTTAACTTTCGTTTTTTGTAGTTTTAGGATTTGACACTTCTCACTGCTGTAGTCGCGTAAACTTAATCTTTCTCAACAGTGACACAGTGTAATCACAGGTGAGTGGCTGCTGCGGTCAGAGTATACATGAGTGTATACAGCAGACCTGTTTCACCACACGTCCAGGCTTACAATATACAATCTCACCTTTTTATTTACTTTGGTGGGTACATTTTGTTTTGATAGTGTCGTTATAATTTGAGCTACTTTTTGTACAATTTGGGCGGATTTCACCAAGAAAAAGCTCCAATAAATCTGCCCCTCCTCTCATTCATATAGTGTGATTGAGACTGAACGGGCACTGAGTTCAAAGGGCATGCAATAACTGATAACCATCAAAACCAAATGTCCTTCCAGTTTATTGCAACTAGGTTGAACTTTTTTATTCTGTCGGTTCATAGCTCGGCGATGAAAGACTTTAAGAATCTGGAAATGATCTGAAATGAGATCCTATCAGGAGACTGTTTAGTTTTGAGGTGACAAAACTATACGGCCAAATAAACTAGAATACGGCTTGAGCACATTTCTAATGAATCAATCTGTATTAACATTGCACATCCTAGTTTAAACACTAGATTTGGACTAAATATAATGAAATTATCTCTGGCTTAACCTCTTGGTACAGAATCCAATGTTTTATAATTGCTGCCTGTTCTGTTTGTTACATCTTAATGTTAGACTGACAGATTTACAGACTTATATCTCACATTTACAATTCTATCATAATTCTTTAAGTTGGCCCTTAGGCCATGAACACAAACCAATATTTGGCAATTTCAGCCTGTTTTTGCACTACTTATATGCATATTTACACATAAAATCATACAAGTTTAAGTGGGCACTTAGGCCTTGCACTGTTTTACAGTTTAAAAGTACTACTAAGTAAAACTACGCTTTCTCTATTGTTTGGTCTGTGATATTTTTCTGTATATGGCCCAAAGTCAAAAAAAGTTAGGGCCACCCCTAAGTTTTACACCTAAGGTGAGGTTGTGATCTTCGGATAAATGCTGGTTATTTTGGCCAATGCCTATAAATCTATTAACATTTCCTGGAGTTAACACTTTTGACGACGCATTTGTATTGTTCCCATATGTTGAAGTCTTTTTAAACTTTGTTTTAAAGGATGACGAACATGTAATCTGGCCTGAGCTGAAGTCTTTGTTTTGTATGTCAGAGTTCGGGCGTTACTCCGGCCGGATGAGGTTTGAGAGCGGGAGCCCCACGGTGAACTCGGCTCTGCTCATCCTCAGCACGGACGAGTCGGACGAGGGCAGCTACACCTGCCACATCTCCACCTTCCCCAACGGAAACTTTGAGAGGCACATCACGCTCACCGTCTGGAGTAAGAGTCATCCTCCTACTTTCTCTCTCTCTTTCTTTTCTCTTTTCGGCGCTCCCACACTTTCCTAATCCTATCAGAGCTGCTGTAATGATGTTTAAACCGTAATCATCTTTGTAGAAGAAAAAGCCAACCAGAGGATTTTCAGCAGGTTTGTCAACGTGGCCACATATCTAAAGCTTCAGTGGATGAAAAGCAAAAAAGTGAATATCTTTTTGTAAGAGTTTATTTTTGAACAATATTTATTGTAACGACTTGAAATTGTAAGTTTGAAATGGAACCAAAAAGTGGATATTAACAGGTTAGTGGGTCTTTAGTGGGTCACTAAATCATAAAATAAACTAGAAAGGTCCACTTGGCCCGCCAGGTGTGTCTGCAATGGCCGCTGCTGTAATGTTTGATGGAATGAACACAACCCCACAATTGGCTAACCCCCCGTCTAGACTGCAAGTGTATCGGATGCGTTTTTCACTCACGTGTCACACAACAGATATGCGACTTGAAGCGCTTATTTATGCTTCAAGTCTATTTTATTTTTTTGCAGATTGATGACCAATAGAAAGGCACGAAATAGCAGTGTTTCTGTCCCGCAGAGCAGTGACTGTGTAGCGGCGATACAGTCAGCTGTGTGTGGACTGGTCGTATAAAACAGGCGATAAAAGGTGTTTTGAGAACGTGTGAGCCACTGCAACGATGAGAGGTCCTTTAGCATGCAGCCATAAACGAGCCCCCAAAATAGTATGCAGTTTGATGCAGCAGTATGGGAGATTCGCTGTGGACGGACACTGAGATGCACATACACTCATGCGCCCACTCACTCACACATGCACACAGCCGATCTCATTATCTCCTGGCAGAGATAATAATAATAATATTAAGAAGGTGGATTACTAAACGACTAGTCTCAAAACAAGTCGGTTTCCATTGGAAACAACTTAAATTTCTGCAAAAAACGCATCTTATTTTTCATTTGTCACTCGATCAACTGACAATAATTTGGGTGTCCTCCATCACTTACTGAGATACTTGCATTGTGTCCTGATTTCAGTGGAAGCCGTAATAGCAGCTGTGGGGATCCCGTTTTTTTTTAATGGATCCTCCTCCTAGTAAAACCTGAAGCGCTGCTATCTGTTCTAAATGACTTTCTCTTGTTGCACCAAGTCATCAGCGGTGACAGCTCAGTTGTAAACTTGTCCCAACACGCCACAGATCAGACAAACCTACAGAAATACACTCACTAGTAACTGCCAACTTCCAGCATCGAATTCCCTCGACTCCTTAAACCTGAAAACATGTAACCATCAAATGTTGAATCCATAAGAAGAGCAGGATATTATTCCTGCAGGAAATGTCTTCTTCTTCCCAGGTGATCACCTGTCAATCACACACTGAGGGCGGTACTGTGATGTCATGTATTTTAGAGTTTCTGTTTACAAGGTTTGAGTGTCTACAGGTGGTGCCCTTTTCTTTGTGTGTTAATCCATAATGGATATTTCTGCTAATGCTAACTACCTGTTGAGTCTAATACGTTAATAATCCGAACACCAATGGAAAGATTTACCAGGTGTTTACAACAGCCGACGCTGCCAAGAGCTGGGTGTGTTAAACCAGTTGGTGACGGAGTGCAATAAAACAGAAATGGTTTTATGTGAGAATATCCCGGGTAACATTTACGCGCATGGTTTTTGTCTTCTTGCACAATTTAAGATGGACTTGATTTAGTTCATATCCTGGAGGATTCTCTACATATTGTTAATGTTCATGCCTGGAGTTGTTTCACTGTATTTCATTCCTCAGTAAGATCCTGGTGGTACCTAGTTTTCTTGAAGGTCTCCTCTGTGTTCCAGGATGTATTTAAGGTCTTTTTTCATAACAACGTTCTTATCTGAATCTTCCAGTGCTTGTTGCTCAAACTTGTCCCACAATGATGATCGCTAGTCAAACATTCAGTGACGTCCTGGTTTTAATGGATCTAATTACAGCCACTTTAGGTCATTTTAGGTAAAGACAAATTTACCTTGAGCAGGCTTTAGGAAGTATTAATTAACTCTTAATGCAGTAATTCTAGGGAATGTACTTTACGCAAGTGGTTTACCACATCATTGTTACTACTAATACTATATTTACAATAATAATTATTATGTTTTTAACAAGTAATACACAGAAAGTAGTGTCTATAAATGCAACCCAATTCATACAATAGCCTACAGTACAATTATAACATCGAAAATATTTTGCGTTAGATACATAAAGTACATAATTAAAAAGTTAGTAAGTAAATTGATTTATCTGTTAAAAAAAAGACATTTTGTTGTTTTTAATAAAACCATATAGATATATAAAAATAATTTCATGTATTTTCATTCATACTTAAAATGAACAACATGTTTCTTAACATATAAAGAAATATTAATAATAATTTGTGTTTTCTGCTCGAAAGTTAAATTAAATAATCTTAAAATTACATCCATTTCTTCACCCTGAAAAATCCAGAATCTATGAATATGAAAAGTGAAGCTCAAACACAATAAGCAAAACACATTTTTGATGCCTCTAAACTGTTCCTCTCTCCTCCTCGTCTCAGTTTTACCCATCTCCAACTTGGACCCTGTGCTCCTGGTGGAGGGCCAGTCGTACCGTGTGGCCGCCTCCTGTCGAGCCGTGGGCCGCCCGACTCCCCGCCTCTCCTGGGACACCGACCTGCCGGGCCAGTCCCAGAACCGCACCAAAGAGGGCGGGTCCGTGTCCAGCTACTACTCCCTGCACCCTTTGCGCAGCATGAACGGGAAAAAGCTGGACTGTCTGATGTGGCATCCCGGCCTGGAGCAGCCGCGCAGGATCTCAAACCGCCTGGTGGTCCAGTGTGAGTACAGCTGATGGTGATGATGATGATGTCGTGTTTTTAGGCCAAAAGCAGATTGTAGTTTTTAAATAGAATTTAATATTTTCTCAAAGGTAGAGCTTGTCTAAGTGCGGAAATAATCTTACTGGTTGAGTTAAACATCAGTGGGAGGAACCACCCTTTGTCTGAGAATATAATTCCATGCTGTACCAACTGTATACAGTGTGTACTAATATCAGAGTGTACTGCTTATTAGTGAATATACCTGCACATTTTGTACTAACAGGAAATATGCAGTACACCCGTAGATCGATCGAACTGTGGCTTCGGAAAATGTCCAAGTCAATTCAACTTGACAGAAGAGAAAGTGACGATGTAATACTTCTTTGAACTGCTTCGCCACCATCCACAGTTTTAATGTTTGTAATTTGTGAATGTTTTTTTATGCGGCTGTGACCAACTCCTCTATTTCCTCAGAAAAACTGCACAGACAAAAAAAGCATTTTTTAGTTTGCATATTGACCTATTTGAGTACACTGACTTTATTTAGTGCAAAGATCTGCTGATAATTTCTGTGGTATGCAGCAGCTCGGGCTCTGTTTTTGACTCATGGTCATTTAGTTTAATTTAGGTGTGTCAGTAAGAAATTCATACCAGGGCCGTGGAACGGGAAAAACCTTAATGACATGTAGTCATTATAAATAAATCATTGTTATTATTAGCTACAGCTGTGCGTTTCCTGCAATGTCTGCAGTGTAAAAGGCATATTCCACTCAAAGCATGGAAAACATTTAATAACATTTTTGAGATGTTTCTGCAGCAGTTTTACCAACGTTCACAATGTATTTTGAATTTTTGCAGCTGTGAGTATCACCTCCATTTCTTTTGTGGGACAATGGTGCACGTCTCAGAATTTAAAGTACCGGTATTTCTAATTTTGTCAGTGTGACACAGTTTAAATCTGCTCAGAATGACTATGGAGTTGACAATTGGGACACTGTTGCATATTGTATGTTCAGTTCAACCTTCTTTAGCTCCTCCTGCTGCTAATGGCTCATTTAACCCACTGTGGCCTTTTTCCCTTTGGCTGCCCTACAAGAGATATTTGTATAGCTTAACCTTCCTATTGGGGAAAATAAATGGCTGGCAGTAGACTAAACATTAGACAATATTGGCAGGTTGCTGGGAAAGTGTATGAGTAATGCTTCGTCCTCCACTATCACCCTTCACTTCAGTTCCTTCTCTACGCAACAATGTCTCTTTGTCCAGTGTAATGTGACCGCTCAATGTCGTCCAGAGGAGTGGACTCGAGTCACGAATCTGATGACTTTAGACTTGACTCGACAAAAATCTGACTTTGCTATCAGATTTACAACTTGACTTGAACGCAAATGACTTGTGACTTCACTTGTACTTTAACCTTTTGACTTGGAATGACTTGATATTCTCCCCAAGACAAAAGATAAAAATGTACTTTACCAAAAATAATTGCGGTCTTGGAATATAACTAAATTCATTCACTCAAGTACTGTACTTAAATAGAAAATGTGATGGACTTGTACTTTACTTGAGTACTATCCTTTTATACAACACGATGTATACTTCTACTCCACCACATGTGAGAACAGATATTGTGCTTTTTACTCCACTACAATTACCTGACAGCTTTAGTTACTATTTACAATTTCTTATGCTCTTTCTGTCCAGTAAATACAAAAATAAAGAAACGCCATCAGTTTATCACAAACATTAAAAAATATTGTTTTAGGTTTAAAATTTAAAATTCTTCTACTTCTTAAGTTAAGCAAACTCTTTAAAGTGAGATTTAAGAGTGATATTTTCTAAGTGCTATATAAATACATAAATATCTCGGCTGTGTTATCTGTACAATAATTAGACCAGTTTTTAACGTTAACATTCTAAATGTGTCACCGTTTATTTCCGGTTGCAGTGTATGTTATCAACTGACGGGAAGTAAACATGCACGCAAGATGACAGTGAATACAGGTATAATCAGACAGACAGTATGAGGAAAATAAAAATGTTGAACATTAAAGCATGTAAACATAGTAGAAACCAAAAAGACAAGTATGAACCTGGAAATGAGCTTAATGTGTCTCCTTTAAGTGAATCTTTTAATGCAGGGTTTTCACTGATACGTAGGTTTACATAAGTAAAAGATATGAATACTTCTTCCACCACTGAATAATCGTGCAGCAATCGACTTTAGATTATCCTGACAACAGATGTGCAGAACTGTACAGAGCAGCAGACAGACATCACATTCAGATGCAAAGACACTCGACTCAGAAATGACATATAATAGTAATTGTGTCACTGGAAGGACATCCTGTACCCGAACACACTGATTAATTCTGTACATTTAATATACTGACTTGGTATTAAATGTTGGTGCATAATGACTCAAACCCCAGAGTTTAGTGTACTTTGACTTGACTTCATTGCCAGGTCTTCAGACGTATTCGTGACTTGCAAAACAATTGCTTCTGTCCCACCTCTGCAGACTTAAGCAGTGTGAGAACTGTGCTGAGGCAACTTCATCTTTAGATAATTGAAGACTCGAAACAGCCTCACACATTTATGGCCCTCTCTGCTGATACAAATCCTAACAAACAAGGTTTTTCTGTGTTTCTGTGTCAGACCCCCCAGACGCCACCATCTCCGCTGGCACAGGGGACTGGTTCGTGGGTTTGGAGAAAGCTGAGCTGCTCTGCGGCAGCGGAGGATACCCCAAACCTCAGAACATCACCTGGACATGGTACCGTCATCAGTCTGTCTGCTGCTCATACACATTAACTGTTTACCTCTGTCTGGCTGCCAGCAAGAATCTGACAATTACATGTTAATTCAACCCACCGGGACGCTATTTGCACTAATTGCTCTTTACATGGCACTGGAATGCGTCTCACAACATGTATAAGCCACTGCTATCACATACACACACACTACTACACACCTGTGAACAACGAGGAAGTGTGCTTTGAATGTAAAAGAGGGCGTCTTTCTCTCCTGGCTCAATTCACCACAGAATAAAAGCTGTGGTGTCGTGTTGCGCAATTTGAAGTCGGAAGAAGATTGAGGGAGATATTTTCACACGAGGGAGGGAGTAAGCGACACAAGGAAGAGCCGGAGACACATGCTAAGCACTTAATCATAGTGCCATGCTTTAAATATCACTCTAATGCCTGGTAAAACACAGGGTCTGTGCTTAAATTAGAGAGACCGTACCAGCCATTACAGCTACGACTGAACACACAATGATCAAATGTTGTGTGCTGAGTGGAAAATATTTTAGCCATGAGGCAATCTTGAAATATTAAGATTATTCCGGATTAAGGTTTTTCAACCTCACAGACCCTTCGGCGCGTTCATCATTACAAGATCACGCTGTGTGGACAAGCGTTGTTCAAACCCAGAGAAGAAGCTTCTTTTCAATTTTAGCTAAAAGGTGCTCAATACGAAATTCAGAGCAGAAGGATTGCCTCAACACAGCTCTCAACATGGCGACGCCTGAGACATTATCGAATACTGTTTCCCATCGATATGCGTTACCCCGTACCTGAACCAACCCATATCCCTAACCCTAACCACGGAGGGAGGAGGAGGGGGGGCCGCTATCATTTTGATTTTGATGGGGAAACAGACCTCCACATAACTCCGGTGGCTTGCAAGCCAGTGTTTGGTTTGTCCATTCTGGGCTACTGTAGAAACACGGGGGGCCTGCTCTGTGGAGAGGACCCGCTCTGTTTGTAGATATAAACGTTCTAGGGTAACTATAACACAACCATTCTTATTTTCAGGTGATTATACACTGAAGAAAACATACTTATTGACAGTATATTCCCGTTTCTTCCCATAGATCCCCCTAAATGCTACACACTGTACCTTTAATGCTCTGAATACCATATAGAGAACCTTTTATCTTATTTACTTAATCATGGAGTTAGATGAGAAGATCTATACCTCTCTCATGTCTGCAAGGTAAATATGAAGCTTCAACCTGCAGCCATTTAGCGTAGCTTAGCATAAAGACTGCTAGCCTCTGACCAATGGTAACAAAATACGCCTACTGCATCTCGTTACACTGGTATTGTGAGAATTCTCTCACAAAGATCAACAAAACGGATGAGAATCTTTTTGGCTGCTGAAGGTGGTTTTGCTCACTTTATCTGTATCATTTTCAACCATCTGTGTCAGATGCAATCTCCTCCTGTGACTCTTTTATAAAAAGGCTGGTTAGAAAGGCTAGGTGGGGTTTTGAGAAAAGAAATCTGAGCTTGCCTCTGTTTGGGGGGGTGAAGCGACAGTTAAGTAGCTGCTGCAGCACAGTGAAACCGAGGGCAACATGACCCCTCTCAGTGGACCTGATCAGAAACTGGCTCTCCATTATGTGATGTCTTCAGCTGCACTGTGTACTCGCTGAACTTGCTTAAATCCCCCAAACCTATATTTATTTGGTCTGTTCAGATCAATGGGCGCCAGTTGTAAGCCCAGCAGGTTTTGGTTCAGGTGCAAGGGAATTGGTGGTTACACCCTGCGGTGAACCCGATCCTGTGATGTGTTTTAGCCGAAACACTTGTGAAGCAAGGCCGGTCGCTGCATTTCATGCATGTTATAGATGTTTGTGGGATTCCTCCTCTGACACAACAGGATTGTATTTTGAACTGGAATGCCGGTCGGTTCACATTTGTCACCAAAATGAGTCACAGCCATTGTTTGGAGCAGTGAGTCACATGTTTCTGTACGCTTTATCGATGGGTTCACCTCTGGTTCACATCATTGCCAATTAATGGTGACAACGTCTTCCGCTCATCCACAGGAAAGGAGGAGCGGTGCCAGATAGGGCGACTGTGGTTGGAGGAAAACTGGTGTTTGGACGGGCCCTCCGCATGAATGACAGCGGGGTCTATGAGTGTGTGGCCAGGAACGCCGTGGGAGTAGGAAAAACAGAGTATATGTTGACAGTAAAAGGTGAGTGCATTTCAGCTTTGTTGGTGTTTAGGATCATACAGGACTAAAATGAGGAACTGTCCTGCTATTGTATGCTTTGTTGGTGTAGAAGGTTGAAATGAGAGGACAGATACTTAGAATGAATCATAAGACAAGTTGAGTTTTAAACAAAAATTTAATTCTGAGCAATTCTCCTTAATTGTGCAAGTTTGCTGCCCCCTTGTGTTGGACATGCAGCATGAACTGATGCTGTTTAACTAATTTAGGATCAAAATTGCTGCAGGAAACATGTCACTGTGGTTTTGTTGCGGTGTGACTGTGTTTGCGTGAGAGATCTTCATCAGGTGTCTTCCCGTCCTCGTCTTTCTTCCAGAGACTCAACAGAAGGGCCCCATCGACAACCTGCTGCTGATCATTATTGGTGCTTCAGCCGGAGCTTTGGTCCTGATCCTGGTCCTGGTCGTCCTGCTGGTCAACCGCTACCATCGACACAAAAACAAAAAGCTTGAGAGGGAGCTCAACGAAAAAACGTGAGCTGGCCCACATTCTCTTGAAAAAAGCCATGTGGTGACAAACTGAGAAATACTTGTATTTATTCCCCATACGCTGATGACAGCTGGACTGTGACTGTTTTTGTTGTTAACTGCTATTTAAACTGTTTACACGCTATTTTCTGAAATTTAAATGTATTTTTTTTTCTCAGGGAGGAAATTCAAAGCTTCTCCAGACAAAACTCCTTAAGGAGACTGAACTCTGTCAGCACAGACCCCAGAGTGCAGGTACAGACACACACTGAGAACAATAACCTGCAGGGTTCAGAGAAACCAGGCGGACACACCCGCCCCGCCCCGAGTGTAGTTTGGGTTGAAGCCGCTGCCAAGACAGCAGCCATGTCTGCTGTGAGGCGGCTGATGATTGCAGGCTGCTGCAGCTTCAAACAAATAATAACAAGTGTCTATGAACACAGCACGCTAACATCTCATTCTGGGGGATTCAGTTTATTTGTCTTTTGCTCTCATGTTCGCTAACTTTCTCTCACTTTCTCTCTTTATTCCAGCCTGAAGATTACGCTCTGCTCAGAGTAGACAGCCGAATGAAAAACAGCCAGATGTCTCTGGTGAGTTCCTCTCTGGGAGAATTGTTTGATTCCAGCTTCTGAAATGTGAAGAGATGGTATCTTCTCTGTTTTACATGATTGTAAATTAATTATCTTTGGGTTTCAGAACGTTGAAACAAAACTGTCAATATGACCTTTTTTTTTTTTTACAATTTCAGAGAGTAAACAATTAATTGATTAATCTGTGAAATAATCACGGTATTCATTTTTTGCGAAATTATTATTACAACAAAAGTAATTCAGTAGTCAGTAATAAATATATTCCCCTTTTTAAATGAAAATGGTCAAACTTATTCCAAAGATGTAAAACGTGGCGTCAGTTACTAGCTTCCTATTTCCACCAGTTGCCCATCCCCCACAGTTACTTAAAGTAATATTACACTACATTAACTTACATGATTTAAAAGCAACTGATGAATACATAAATAATAACAATTGCTGTATTTGCATATTTATTGTGTGAGAAGCGAAGAGTCCTTGTTATCAGTGTTGTGACTGTTTTGGGTCACCTCCCCTACCTGCAGGAACGACCCGTCTCCACTCTGAGCGGGAAGTGGGGGCCTCCAGCAGGGGTGGAGGTGGACGAACTGGGACGCCCCGTCGTCTGGCACGACGGCAGGGAGAGCCTGAGAGGAGCAGAGATGGACCGAGAGGAGGAGGAGCAGCGCAGGAGGAGGATGGAGTCGTACCTGAAGAGCAGCAACATGTCACTGGTATGTGTCAGCATCCCAGAGATTAGGTTGAAACGCATTTAGTTTTGTTTGTAATGTGTCATACGGTATCGTGTTTTATTTACTTATCTGGGCAGCTCTGTCCATTTCAAATTATCAAATCGTATTTAATTTATGTACAAACAGGATGAAACGTCCTAGAAGGGAAGTAAACTTGGTCCATACTTAACACCAGTGAATGCATCACAACCTGATTAGCTACCCACTACCCAGCTACACTCATTCAGTGGAGCCAGTTTTTACAGGAAATAGCCGCTCTACAGGGTTGCATTCAACACTGCCAAAATGTAGAAAAGTTTATATTTCCTGTCTGTTTCATAAGCAGAAGTAGCGATTTATTATTGACCAACCTGTTGTGAAAAGATAGTACTTCATGTTGCTGCAAAAGCAGAGAATTGACCAACCTGAGTCCTCTTTGAGTAACTCTCACCACCTTAAATAGGGTTGTATGTGTTGTATGGTGGTGAGACACGCGCTCTAATATTGTGTTTTTGTACCCGTATTCTTCAGTTTTTAGCCTGCATACATTGATTTTCACTTTGAACAAACACCAGCAGACATACAATACTGTGTCTCATAGGCTGTTTTAAAATGTATTGTAAAGTTGGAGGATGTCTTGTTGAACCAAAGTGAACACAACCACCTTATTTGGATTTTTGGAGCAAGTGTTTAAGCCCATTTTATATCATAGCAGTGAACTTTTCACACCAAATAAGGATTTGCCCATTTGTAATGAATGAAAAAGAGGAGTAAAACATAACTACATCCAGCGCTAGAGAGAGAGAGACAGTAATGTGTTTCTATGCCGTTCATACCAGGACTCAGGTCTGCCCTCTTCCCTGGTTCCCCTGAAGGCCCAGCAGGACGAAGGCGTCGGGCCCAGAGAGCCGGACCTGGTGGGCCACGTCAGAGAGGGAGACCCCCCGCATGGAGAGGACTGGGCTCCCACCCAGTCGATGGACGAGAAACACGTGGACGACACGGACAGCAGCTCCTACCATCTCTCGGAGGCGCTCACCAATCACTTCTACTACAGTAAAGGGATCCTCAGGCCCAGGCCACACTCCAACGCCATCCTGCTGCACCCCAGAGGACAGATCATCTAGACACAGACTCTCATCCAAAATATGAGAGAAACGCCTGCCTGCATTGAAACTGATGTTATTCTTTTTCAACGGGATGTTTGTTTTGTATAAATTGACTGCAGGGGGTAATTGACCTCAAGAACGATCCAAACTGTTACTTCTTGCATCTGGATTGTGAGTTTTTGTCTTTTTATTCTCACCCTATGAATTAATTTTTGGGGCATTTTATGCCTTTATTAGATAGCCGACAGTGGACAGACAGCAGGAAATGAGGAGAGAGAGAGATGCTGACTGTCATGCAGCAAAGGTCCCCAGCCAGACATGAACCAGAGATGGCAGGGTGCCCCATTTTTGGGAAGCCTTTGATCCCGATTATTTAGCTGATGCAGAATTACAGAAGCAGGCCAACGAGTTCTGCCTTTCACAAACAACCATGGAGTGTAAATGAAAGATCTTTCACTCCTTGAACATGCAAGGAATAAAGGTTCCTGTTACATAATGTTTACTCTGTTATCTAGTATCTTAAATTGACAAAGGCAGAGTCCCAATTAATCCTGACAAACACCATCGGGTGCCTTGTTTACATCAAAGACATTCAGGGAGGATCATACGGACAAGGACACAGTAAACTGTATTATTATATTTGATATTTTCCGCTTGGATAAGAAGTGTGTGCATTTTTTTGTATGTATGTATTATGTTCGTGATTTTGTCATTGAACAGCCACCAGCAACTTTAAAAAGGTCAAAAAGGCACCTGAACACAAACGGGGACAAAGTAAACTGGTGGATGTTCATGTATACACAAAGCAAACTGGTCTCCATGATCAGGTGTAAAACCACATCAGCGCACAACAGACTGGACCAAACGTGCAGAAGATGAACTGTAAAGCAAACGCACAGACAGCTGTGTGTGTCGTCGTGTACATTGTTTATATTAATTCAGTGTTTTTCTATGGAACTATAAAAAAAAAAACTGCCATGTAAATATTGAAATGTTTATTCATAAAAGTACAGCATACAAAGTCATTGTTCTTTATTATAACCTGGGATAATTACGCTTGATTCGCCTCATACATGTGAGGATAAAGGGCATCACCGATCACAGCTGCTGCTCTAACGTAGTATTTCAGTTAGATTTGCTTGGTAATGAAGGAAATAATTGAGGTTGTGGGTACCAGTAGAAAAACTGGATTTTCACAGGCTGGCTGGTCTCTCTGTGTGTGTGTGTGTGTGTGTGTGTGTGTGTGTGTGTGACAGGATGGTTGAGTAATCTCAGAAAACATCTGTATTAAACGATTACAGCGACATTTTGTGAAATATGCTTATTCCCTTTCTTTCCAAGAGTTGTCATGTCCGCAGCCGAGATACAACCCGTTAACTGGTGAGTGCTGGAGGATTCCACAGAGCCAGGCTAGCTGTTTCCCTCCGTTTCCAGTCTTTGTGCTAAGCTAAGCTAATCAGCTGCTGGTGGAAATGAGTGGTATCAATCTTCTCATCTAACTCTTTTTTTTTAAAGAAAGAGAAAAGGGCGTATTTCCCAAAATGGCAAACTTTTCCTTTAGGATGCTGCTCCTCCACTCAAAGGGGAATATTTGGGGAGGAAGTGAACCAGGCATGGACGACTGGAGGAGACCTTCATCTCCCAGCATGCACGGTTCAAATTCTTAAAGTGCTAAGATGAGCGCTTCCTTTCCCATCTGTTAGACTTAGATACATATGGTGGGGTGGGGGGGGGCAGCCGTGGCTCAGGGGCCAGAGCGGTTCGACCCCCGGCTCCTCCAGTCCGCATGTCGAAGTGTCCTTGGGCAAGACACTGAAACCCCCAAATTGCTGCTGAAGGCTGTGCAGTGAATGAGCATTAGATTAGATCCTGATTGTGTGTGTGTGTGTGTGGTAAATGTCGGCATGTAGTGTTAAGTGCTTTTGAGTTAGTCGAAAACTAGCAAGGTGCTTTATAAATGCAGTCCATGACTTTACAGAATTGTGAGATATTGCCTAAGTTTCACAATTTACATGAAATGAAATCTGACCAAAGTTGACTTTTCAGCAGGATTACAAAGACACAAGTCAGGTCACCGTGCAATAGACTGGTGTGAGTTCAGTCTCACTCTCTAAGCGCTGCGGTTGTCTTTTTCATAATGTCTGTTCATTTTTCATCTATATCTTTCCCTCGACCAGCAGTTTGCTCGATATTCACCGTGAGCCTGATAACTGACAAAGGATGGGGAAATGGTGATGTTGAGGGACATCAGAGGCTCTACAGTCATCACACACACACACACACGCACACTCAATTCATGTCCTTCTGTGTAACCTGTAGACGTCAATATTCAGCCATGTCACCGTGGCTGGATGTCCCTACATGTTTGTTTTTAACGGGCTGCCAGGTTTACAAACAGTACTTAATACCAAAGTTAGTCCTTCCACTCCAAGCTATGTTAAAGTTTTAATTCATCTCAAAAAAAGAAAGAAGTGCACAGTAAAATCAGTCGGCTACGTTACTTTTCAGTGATATTAAAATAGAAAAGGGAATTTGTTAGTTCATCTAGACACACAGATATTTCGAGCTTTTTCCTCACACCTCGAAAGCTCCTGAATCATTTTGGGAAAGTGCTTCTTTGTGAGTCCGCTGGTGAGTGCGAAGGTTGCTCCTCTGAGAGAAACACTTGCCGCATGTGTCGCACGTGTACGGTTTCTCCCCCGTGTGAATCCGCTGGTGAATCTCCAGGTGGCTGACGCGGTCGAAGCTCTTGCCGCAGAACGGGCAGATGAACCACTTCTCCTTTATGCGGCGGCTCGCTATCGTTTTATGCAACTCGGGGTCGTTCAGAAGGAAGAATCTGCTGTCGGGGTTAAAAGCGGACACGTTTTTAGTTTGTGGTTGTTTCTCTGAGAGGAATCTGATGGACACTCCTCTCTCTGGGTGATTTATTGCTTCTATAGGCTGACTCTGCTGCTGAGGTTGGCTAAAGGTCACAGGAGCCCTTGATTTACTCGATGCACCGGGTCCATTATCCCTCACAAACCTGTCCGAGTACGCCGTCTCTGCTGAATTGTCAAAAATGTCCAACGCATTCTGAATGAGCAGGATTTCTGAGTCCAGGTTTTGTGACAGCTGCTTCGGTTCAAAGAAGCAGTCCGAGTCATCAGCAGTGTCGCTGTCTCCCACCGAAACCGACGACCAATGCTGGCTCTCTTGTTCCTCCGCAACCTCGGCAGGTTGGAGGTCCACTTCCATCTCGAGGTGACCCGCTCCGTCGGCGGCACCGTGATCCACCGAGTCCACGATCTGCTCCACGATCTGGACGTCGTCCTCGTCCTCTAGCTTCACTATCAGGTCTTCGTCGTCGTCGTCCCTGCCGTCGCTTTCACAGACGTCGGACTTGAGCTGCTCGCATTGTTTCTCCTCCGTCTGTGATGGAGGCGGCGTCCTGTGATTCGCTGACGTGTCCGCCTTCTCTCTGACGCTCTGATCGCACGACAGCGTCTGGACTGAATCTATAATCGGCCCTGAAACGACAGAGCAGGTGCATGTTTTATACATGTATTGAGAGCCAGTTGACAGTATGTATGCCCTTTAACATAGATGTAACAATCATTTTTTATAAGTGAGGTTTCAAAGGTTTCAAGGCAACGTGGAACAAGTTTAACTGGTGTAAAATGGCTTCTTACCAACACAGATTGACCTAAAAGGATATTAGCAGGGCTGCAACGCACATTCATTTTCATTATTCCATCAATTATTCTTCCAATGAATAGATTTCTCATTTAGTCATGACATATAAATGACTTGTTTTGGTCCAACACCCAAAGCTATTCAGTTTACAAAGACATAAAACTCAAAGAAACAGTAAATCCTCACATCTGAAAGTGGAAACTATACAGATATTTAGCATTTTGTTTCTTGATTAATTATCAAAATTGTTGTGGAACCATTTTCTGCCAACTGACCCACAGATAGAATGAGCGTAAAATGTTATTTAGATGCATTCAGAGAGTAGCCTCCAAGTCTTCTTTGAGTTAAAAGACCAATAATGATGATCAAATGAAAACATGCATTATGCGTTTTCCCAACAAAGGTCAGGGGTCACATGCTCACCGTCACCGGTGAGCGGCTGCAGCTCTCTCTTGGAGGAAGATGGTGGAGACAGACTCGTGAGCCGCTCGTTCTCCATCAACACCAACTTTCTGTTCAGGGCTTCGATCTCGCTCTCTCTCCGCCGGAGCTCGAGCTGCACGAGGGCGAAGCCGTCCTCCCACAGTTTGCTGATTTCCACCACGGCAGCCTTCGCCAGCACCTCCATGATCGAGGTTAACTTGCTCTGGAAAGCCACACAGTTGGCCATGTTTGACCCCCCCACCCCTGACCCCCACCACCTCCTCTCCGGGTCAGCGCCTCCGCGACGGGACGTTGAACTAACTTATATCTTATGTGCGACACAAATCACACGACTAGTGACGACGTCCACCGCTGTGGTTCACATTACGGGTCGCTGTTTGAGCCGAACAACATGGAAGTGTAATACAACAGTAACAGGAAACGCTGGTGGTCATGTGACGGAGGAGATACGGTGCTACTGGTGGGACAAAATTCCTCAGCAGGAACACGTGACTAAAAAGCAAACTTACTCCCCCGTTCAGCGTTTGAAGGCAACAATTTACAAATGGTTCATAACAAACTATAAAGTAGTTGTAAACACATTAAATAAACAGTTAACAATACAATCATACAAATTAAATGTTTATATCTAATTCTAATTGGGGGGGGGGGTAAAGTTAAGTGTTACAGTTTGGGGTGACTTGATATAACAAATCTTTACTTTACCATGTAGGAAATATATAATATGTTGTTCTCAATCTCAAGAATGAAGATGTGGTTTGTTGTTTACAATAACAACAAACCTCTTTTGAATGCTCAAAGATCTGATAAATATGACTTGGTATCTTATAAGTATATATGCTAATATGATTATAATAATTATCTATTATCTTAATAGTGACATAACTAGTCTTATACACTTGGCATGATGGATTTAGTTTTTAGTAAGTGGTGGAAATGGTCCTTCATCATAAGGAGGAAATAGAGCAGATGAAAGCAAAGAGTGTTGCACTCACACAGTGCTGCATATTTGTCTTGTGATGCTTACTATTCAGATCCTGTTCGTTTCTCTGACAGGACACACTCAAGGAGTGGCTGAGATGACACATACTATATCAATGCTTAAATCCTGGACCAACACCTATTCAAATAAACTGCCCGTGCTCCAAACTTAGAGAACTCTTTCCCCACAAATGTATCACCTAACGTGCACACTAAGAACACCTGTAGGAGGCAATATCTTGCTGTTGTTTGAGATTACTGTGTACAGCAGTGCTGCCTCATTTTGTCCACTAGATGATGCTCTATTTCCATGAGAGCATAAGAGCTGAGGTCAAAGCACCTGCCCTTGTAGGAAAATATTCTATCAAATTAGACCCTATTTGGCCCCATACACATGCCTATAACTTATTTATTAGCCAATGAATTCCCCAAGTGTATTTTAGTCACTCGCAAAAGCTGCAAAACTTTTAATCAGTGGCCATCTCTTGAAGTATATTTCCCACGAACAAAAATAATAGGTTCATAAAAAAAGCAAACAAAGAGGCCGTGCCTTCAAGTTCTCCAATTTGTTGCACATCAAAGAGCTTTGGTTAGAAACATTTAAGATGGAATCTAACAAAAGTAGCGGTGGCTGAGTTCACAATTGTTAAAAAACTGACTATTTTGCAGAAAGAAGTCAAGTCAAGAAGTGATTGTTTGAATTAATTAAGAAGGTTGTATTCAGTATTTTACCTTTTTATTCAGTTTAGCATTCCTAATAAAGTAATATATCTCTATCTTATCATTATTTTTTCCATGTATTTATGCTGTTTCTCTACTGTTTGGACTGCTTCTGTTTCCTCTCTTTATTTTCCATCTGTTATGTTGCTATTGTTTACCTCTTTGTATGAGAAGTGATATACAAATAAACTGATACTTGAATTTAAAAAACAATTTTACGATCAAAGTTGATGATTCTACTTCCTGTTTCCCTTAAATATTCTTTACGAGTAAACTCCGACTGGAATTTAAATAAATTTTATATATGTAATTTTTTTTAGATAGATATAGATATAGATAGATACTTTATTAAACTTGCAAGGGGACATTTGTTCGCTACAGCAGCATTATGATACAGGTAAGCAATCAAAGTAAGTCAAAATAAAAATATTGAGTATAAAAATGCACAATATATACAATAAAAATAACAGAGTCAAAAATATGAAATGTAAAAAATGCATACAATGAAGAAGAATACTATTAAATGAACTAACTAAACAGTAGTGCAAAGTTAAATGAACTAACTAAACAGTAGTGCTTTTATTTATTTTTTTATTTAATGTTTTATTTTATTTTTGCATTGCTTTAGACACGTACTGAATTTTGTTATTTTTTTATTCCGTTACTTGAGTGTTTTAACACGCGCGCACACATGCACATGGACGCCTGGCCATTGATTGGTTGATTTACCCTGCCAATCAAATGTGGGCGGGGTCAAGTGGGAGTCACTCGGGTGAAGAGCGAAGAGAGACGACGGAGCTGTCAAACAGCAACAATCGGCTTGAAATACTATCCCGGGCGGTGCAACAAACATCGCACTTTGCTCTTTTGTGGCAACAAGGACGACAGAAGCAGACTTCGACATCACTTTGAGCATTCAACCTTTTGGGGAATTGGGGACTTCTTTTACCGCTGGCGACGAAAAACTTCCTGTTTTTATGTTGTGTGTTTGGTGGATCAGGCTAATGTTTGTTAGCTCTTGGCTTAGCTTCGAGTTTTGTTGACAAACTAGCCACAGTCAGCTGTTCTGTTTCGAAGGGTTTCGCTTCTCGTCTGTGATAAATGCTACACGAGAAAGGCATGGCACCCAGCTTCAACTCTTGTAAACATCTCCATGAAGTAACATCAGGTAAGTGAGCTAAACTTTATCAAGGAGTACAAGACAACATTGGTTTGTTTACATTTGCTCTCTGGCGTTGATCCAGCTCTTTTTACTCATCTAAGCACCTCTACTTCATATGACTTGTTGTATCAGAGCTGTTTTGGCAGCACTGACTCATTAACTGTCCGTGGGATCAAGATAATGGGCAGGTTTTGGTTCCGCCCCATGGACTCGTTCATTACTTTAAACCCTGGAAGAATGACAGGTATGCGGCGGCTCGTATGTCGTTGCAGTTCAACACAATAGACTGTGGTCAGATAAGAGGCTTCTATTCACTTTTAGTTGAATGTGACCTTGCTCATTTACTTGACAAAGATTGCTTTTTTTTTTTAGTGAACCAGAGACCTCTCAGCTATCTGAATACTAGAATCCATTCAGTTACTCCAAGAACAGTGTATCAGTAGATGTTGTCTTTTTTAAATCGGTGTGATTTCTTCTTGTTGTCTTCTTCTATTGTGATGCAGGTACACACACACACACACACTCTCAAATAACTGTCTCTCACACACGCCCATTTAATTCCTCTTGCCCTCCGGAGACACTAACCCTTCCTGCAACCTATCATTATAACATCACTTACGTTTTTGATTTATTGCTGACATTTTCTATTAGTCTGTAATCCGCCGGGACACAGCTGGATAGTGTTCAGTCCCCCCCAAAAAAAACTACTGTTAGAAACATTTGGCCCGAGGCTGCTGTGGAGATGTCCCATCTGTTTTGGAGCAGCAACAAGCCACATTTTACAGACCAAAAAAAGCTTCTAAAATTCCACCCTTTTCCACGCTGAGTCCCTTTGCTGTGGTGTCATAAATCCCTTTCCTTTGAATATGTAGGCAGCAGGCTATAGTTTAGAAACAAATATAGTATTGCACGCTGGTGGTTTGTCAATTTTCCTTTCTAATCACTTGCATCAAGACGATTTCCTGCAGTATAGTTATAACATATTGCTCTATATTACAGGGGTGTGATGAGATCTTATTTTTAAATGGTATGAAGTTGTTTTGTGGAATGTGGCTAGGGTAGTTTTTCTTGTAGTTTCTTGAATGTTTACCGCAGAAGTGTGTGTTAAAATCTCTTCTCAGTATACTGCTCTAGGTTTGGAAGATCACCCTGAACGAGATAGATTTTTTTTACCCGCCCACAGTATCTTGTAGAGTTCAGCATATTAAGTAGTTTGCATCATTTGCGTAACTGAAATTCTAGTGAGCGTAGGAAGTTTGTTTACTGAGAATCGGTGGCTTTGACCGCTGATGTAGGTGAGTGTGGGCACATACAAGCTCTTCTCTGTGGCTTCTAGCCGTTTTGAATCAATGGTGAATTTATATTGTGGCGAAGTGGAAAGCAGGGCTGTCCTTCAAATCAGAGGATCGGCGGTTCGATCCCCGGCTCAGGCTGCGCTAGTGTTGATGTGTCCTTGAGCAAGACACTTAACCCCAAAATTGCTCCTGTAGCTGTTCCTACGGTGTAGAATTGTGATAGAATATGAATTGTAGGACACAAGTACTTGAAGGAATAGTTCAACCACAAAGGAAAAGTTGGTTAAAAAGTTCTTAAATCCCAAAGTCATGTCTTCTGTCCAACCAACAATTGTTCAACTTACAATGATGGACATCAGTGAAAAGCAGAAAACCTCCCAATTAATGGGCTGGAACAAAGAAATGTTCTGCATTTCTGCTTCAACAATACCTTCAATGATTAATTGATTATCAAACTAGTCGCCAATTAATTTTCTGCCAATCATTACAGGTGCTCTGTGGAGTTTTCTCGTAAATAAAGTCATGTTTAAAATCCAGTGTTACTCACCAGCGTTGAGTTTTACTCCACCTTTCTTTCAAAGTATTTACAAGCTTGAGATCGCACTCTGGAGTAAAGTGTTCTTAAAACATAGATATGAGAGCCACATTGTTTGGGAGTGTAAAGACCTTTAGCCACAGGCTCCCTTTCCTGTTACCCTTTGTACCCTGCTGGTTTTGTTTTGGATGGCAGAAAGGTCCAGGACCTGAGCTATTCCTTGGCTAATCTCCCATAATTGGACAATCGGCCCCTATTACAGCCATTACATTTGGGCCTGTTGAGCAATAGTGGCTTGTCTCATCCATCCTAAGGCAAGGCCCAGTATGCCGCTACAGCTGCTATTAAATGGCCAAACATTTTAAATAAATTACAGCATGGCAGCTTTTGTTGGATGGAACTCCATTCTTTACTGTGAAAACAGGATTCACAAAAAAAGTATCCTTTTAGACATAACTGTTAATCTATGAACAATAAACCCAACCATTGTACTCTTAGCATAAAACCACAGAAATGACCCGATATTAAGTTTTCTCTTTTCTTTCTCTAGGTCTCCAAAGGCTCACAACACATCCGTCAAACATGTGAAAACCCTCTCATCCTGGTGGACTCCCCACTTACAAGCAGTGAGGTACTGGACTAGTGGGAAACATCTTGGATCCAGCCAGGGTGTGTCACCAGGGGTGCCCTTTACCAAAATATTAGACTGAAGTCTATGTGTGTGACATATTCTCTCCCAGGACACAAACTGAGTGAAGTCTGTGCTGCCGTGGAACCCTCGGCACCCTTAAAACAATCTAGTCCTCTTGTCATGTGGGTACATTACAGAAAAAGGCCCATATTACCCTCACTGGTGTCACTGTCTTTCACATCACCATGGACCGGAATAAACGCAACTCCATCGCTGGGCTTCCTACGCGACCCGAACGCATCAACGAGGACAGAGATGGTTTCGGAGGGGTAGGGGTCGGCGAGATGGGCACGGGCCCGCCGTCACAGGTCAGTCGCTGTTCTGTATTTAGGGTTAGTAGGACGCATTTCACATGTGCAGAGCATACAGCACTTTATCGTATACAGGGTTAAGAGTTCAAACAAAATATATTATATCGTTTCCACGTTCTTGATAGCTTTGGAGAGAGAAACATTTGTCAACAACGTTGAGTTCTGATACACACACAATCTTAATAATCAGGTCTATGGGCCCGTTGTATAATCTGTGTATTCTGGTGCAATCAGTCTATATATCTAGTTTGTGGCCTTCTAGTTCTTGTCCCACTTAAAGGCAACATTATCTACCTCTGTCTCAATTTTCCGCACAAGCAAGTTGCAGCAGCGGCCCTTCAGCATCAGATCAAAGATCCGTACCTGTTGATACCAGTCAGTTCTTGTCTTCTCCAGGTGGGCAGGGTGTGGCCCTCGTCCTACAGAGCCCTCATCAGTGCCTTCTCCTGTCTGACGCGCCTTGATGACTTCACCTGTGAGTGGATTGGCTCTGGATTCTTCTCTGATGTCTATAAGGTGGGTAGAGATTACAGTCTTCTGGGATTCCATAGGCTCTCCTTGATTGTCTTGCCTTTTCTTGATTGACTTTATCTTTTGCCACTTTCAGTCTTTGTTCTTGGACCTCATTTTCTATTCATGCCTCACTCCTTCCCACCCAGCCAGGGTGGATTGTCATAGGCCAGACACTCTGTCTGACACACACTCATTTGACCTTGGGATTGATTGATTTTTCCTGCTACGTGACGAAAGTCGTGCTCGGGCCTTTTGTGCAATGGTCAGGATTAATAGTCATAGGAATAAAAGGGAACTTGTTGTGCATGCATGGCCTTCACTAGAAATATTCCATATGGTGTGATCATGTCACGTTGATATGCTTGGTGGGTCAAAGACTGGTATCTTGGTCTTCACTCAAGACAGTTTTAGGTCAAGTTAGACTGCAGCCACTTCAAAGACACCACTTAAACACAGACTTATTGACCCCGTTATTTAGTTTCCTCCCCCCTCCAGCCAAGCATGTTTGGCATTATTTGTTTGGTTGGTGATGTTAACCAATCAAGCATCAGCAGATACATTTATTTAGTCTTGTTCGTTGTATTAACAAGGCCGCCGTAACTGTGTGAAAATAGGGCATGATTCAGTGGGCTGTAGATGAGGACCACTCATCTAGCAAAGGAGCTGAAATAAGCAAGCATGGCCTTTGACGATGTGACCACACACCACTGTGTACATGCAGGACTGACCTCTTGTTATGTAAAGGGTTAACACGGACAATAAAGTTGACAAGTATGTATGTGGTCTCTCGCACATGAATGGAAATAATCGGATTAATGAAGAATAATGGCCCAAAA